>VWPU01000422.1:0-64663 GCA_013398955.1 Callaeas wilsoni
CCGGCCCCGCCGCCCCGGCCCCATTGGGCCGCCCGCCCGCACATCACGGTGCCCCGCGCTGCGAGTGGGCGGCCGCGGAGTCACTCAGGGCAGGGCAGAGCTGAGGCTCCAGCCGGGGCACGCCCCGTCCTCGTCCCCGCCGCCGTCGGGCTGCTCTGCCGTGGCTTCTCCCCGCTGTTCCGTGCCTTCATCCCTCTTGTCCTGCATGTATTCATCCTCATGCCCTGCGTGTATCCCCAGTCCCGCGCATGCCTCACTCTTGCCCGGCAAAGCATCCCTTATTCTTCTCCTGTGTGCAACTCCCCTCCAAGCAGGCATCCTTTCTTCTCTACAGGCATCCCCTCCTTCTGTGCTCGCGTCGCTCCTCCCGTGCAAGACTGTCCTGTCTCCCATGCACAGGCAGCCCTGGCTGCCTCAGCCCTGCCACGCAGACAGAGGAGCTCTGGGCTTCCCTCCCAAATTCCCCTTGTCTCCCCAGGAACAACCCTGCGGGGTGATGCTGAGGATGTCCAGGGAAAGCTGTAGCTGGTGGGCACATTGGGCGAGGAGCTGCCCACAGAACAGAGCCGGGGCAGGCTCAGAGCCTGGCTCCCACAAGGAGTAAGTGGAGTGCAGGTGCCTGCCCCTTGCACCTTTATTCTGTGCTCCTGGACAGAGAGCGTTGCCATGGCCTCTTCCCACGCAGCTTCCAGCTGTCCAATTTGGGATAGGTGACCTCATAACTGCCCTAATTTCTACATTTGCTACACAGATATTCACACCGAAAATTGCTAGAAGGGTTCAGGAAATCAAGGGCCTTAGGGACGCTTTTGCGTAAAAGTGGTGGAGAACAGAAGTTAATCCAAATAGGCCTTGAACAGAGAAAGAAAAAGCAAACACCTGCTGTGGGAAGGAGATGAACAGAGAGAAGGACATGGGACCAGAGATGCACATCAGACCTGGACCAGGTAAAGGGAAAGTTGTTTCCTCAAATGAGAAACTTCACACTCTTGGCCGACACTGGCACATCCACCAGGACCAGGAGAAAACATGAGTTCGGCTATTAATGTCTTGTCCTGGTTTTAGGAGAAGGGCAAATATGCATTCAGGCACAAAAAACCCTTTCCAGACCAGAAAGATAAGCCATTCCCATGCCTGGAGGTGAGAACAGCACAAAGTAATAAACTCATACAACAACCGGAAACACTAATGGAAGGTGCTAGCTCTTCTATAATGTAAAAGCACATATCATATTTTGCTGTTTAACTATTCTCCACCAGTGTCAGAAAAATTAAACTTGCCAAAAGGTGACAGTTACCTAACAGACTATTAATAGATAAGGCGCACACCAGCATTAGATCATTCTTTCTCTTCTCTTTCAAACTTCAATAAATGTAGGGCATGTTTAACTAGAACTGCCCAGTGAAATCGATTGCAATGAGTACTTAGTTGTCTGTGCTGGCAATGTTACAGGTGCACATTTCTGGATCTGAATTGCATGGTCCTATGTTACGAATTTTAATATGAATTATTTACAGAATGGCTGTCAGTCTGATCATTATAACATAAAGTAAAACACATTTTGTTGTCAAAACTGCCAGGAAAATTCATTTTGCAGTGTTTTTCCAAAGCTACAAAATGACACAGTCTCATAAAGTTGTCCTACATGATGGAAGCGACATGGTTCTCAGTGGGAGTTTCCTCATCACATTAGCACAAGCAGCTTCCCGAGAAGAATCAGACTCTCTTCCCATCATCCTTTTATTCTTTTTATACAGTTGAATTTCTCATTGGATATCAAAAACTCTTACATATTCATCAGTTTATTAGGCTGGCTCTCGGAGATAGGAGTGGTAATTTTAGACTGATTTAAAAGATTAGTTCAATTTTACGCTCTGTGGTGGTAGTCCCATGTTTAGATTAGACCAATGCTTCACACTGCATTACAAACACAAAAGCGCTGGGAATATTTCTGATTCTGATTCTGGATTTTAGCAAAAAAAAATGATATGTTGGATTACTTCTTGTCCCCTTCTGCTAGCATGCCAACATAAAAGAACAGGAGACATGAAATCATCTTTGTGAATCTTGACTATTCAGAAAATGCAGATTACACGTTTCCGTGCCCTGCTTTTGTCCAAACCAGTAGTATGAAACAGGCAACTCTTTGTTCTCCAAATGAGGGAGTAAAGTATTGAACATATTGAACATTTACCAGTTGCCTCTTCATTAGGATTTCCCCACGTCTTCTTGCACAAAGAAAGTTGAGCTACAGTAGACACATCCATTCATTCTGCTACAACCACTGCTTAGTACCCTGATATAGTTATCAAGTTCAGTTTAATATTTTTATTATGTGCTCAATGTAATTACCATATTCTGAGTAACATGTCAAAATGTGGAGTTTCATTTACACATAACTAGTGAACACCTTCTTTGCAAAAACACACAACTGCACGTTCTTGGGTGATTATTTATGGTTAAAAACACTCCAACACAGATCTTGGTTTCCCTTTCTCCGGGAAGCTCAGCAACTACTACTTTGTGAAAGAGTGGACAGACTTTTTCAAGATCACCTGACAGCAGGCAGTTGGGTTCTTATTTCACTGCATCCACAGGTGATGTAACTGGGAAAGGAAAGGTGAAATTTTGGTAAAGGTCACAGGGGAAAACCGGTCCCCTTAAGACACGTCCCATGGAGATTTTAAACAGAGACTGAAGCACAGGGTGGATCCAGAATATCAGTGTTGGCTAGTTCCTGAAATTATATTTGGGACATTTTTAAAGCCGTTTCAAAAAGATTGCTATTTAGAAAATGACAAAGAGCACTGTTTGCACAGAGGGACTTTCCACACAGTGCCATGAGAACAGAGGACTTAGGGCAAGACAGGAGACAGGTATTTCCAACCTGACTTACAACAGGGCTAGTGTTATTTAGTATGACTTTTAAATGAAGTTATAGTGAAATATTCTTGTCCCGAAAATACACAGACAGAGGATTCTGGCTTCACAAACTACTAGCACATAGAAACTTAGGAGGAAGGAAATAGGCCATACTTTTTGAAGGCTTGTTTAAACAATGCTTCATTAATTCTCTTCTTCAGTGGAGTGCAGTGAATATAACAGGTGTTAGAAAATGCCCTGGCTATAGACTCACAACGGAAAGAGCCTGCCTGTTGGATTTTTTTAATTTGTGAGGATATGGATTTCTATAAATGCAGTTTATTGCCATAATAATCACCAGGCAGTTGGAGGGTTGGCCCTGTGTCCAGTATGACTTTGCTGCTGATTCCAGTGGAAGCTGGATGGGTCCTTAAAAGACTTTGCCACTGCCAGGTTAGTGTGACTCCATGCCTAGAGAAGTAAAATGAATTTTTGCTATCTCTGTTGAAATGTAAGCTTCTTTCTGGTAGCTTAGTGATGCTTCTCCTGTACTGCTTTTCCATTGTATAAAAGTTAAATCATTGCTCTTGGCTGGGTTATTGAACAGTACTGATATCTCATGGCTAAGATAGCTGCCCTAAGATAAAGATCATCACAGACCATAAATGAGGGGTGGTGACAATCAGGAAGAAGGAAAGGAAGCCTGACAGGGCAATTCAAAACTTGTGTCTCTGATGCACAGTATGCCAAGGAGAGGGACAAACTGCAAAATACACTGTAGGAGTTCATATGGGTTCAGAAGAGGCCTTAAAGGAGTTGGTGTGAAATTCTTCCATTAGAATTAGGGCATCTGTTCTCAACTAGACTTTTGTTTTGTTTTCTGTAAATACTTACCCACAAGATTAACAGAACATAAGAACTAGGATATTAATGTCAAAAACACTTGTCATCAATCAAAGAGAACAACTGAGTGGTACTGTGAATAGATTAATAACCTAGAACCATTTTTTTCCATTGCAAGAAAGCAGATGGGAATCAGCATAATATTTTGAACAACAGAAAATTGAATTTACCTCCCACTAGAAACATTTACTCAAATAATTCTGGGCACTTCTTTACTTAAAAACAACTTTTGGGAGATAACTATCAGTAAGTTTATCCATCAAATTTGTCCAGCACAGGGAATCCATATTCAAAGTCTACAGAAGTCTCTGAGGCTCCCCACATGAGTGCAGATTACTCACCAAAGTTAACAGCCCTCCAGGCTGTGGGCAGGCTGCCTTCCCTCCCCCTGCCCGGAGAGGGATAACACATCACCTCATGGGACTCTAGACTGTGTTGTGAAAGCACCAGTGCCTTCTATTTAATCTGCTCTTGCTTTGGCCAAGGGGCTGCCCAGGATCTCACGTTGTCTCTATTCTGCAGTGTATGTTTTATTTGTTTAAAATTGTATTCTTTCTTGTCAAGGAGTTTTTCAGGGATCGCCCATGCAGCATTAGGAGAGCTCTTCAGTTCCACCTCATCAGTGGCAAGCCAGAGTTATACATGTGATGCCTTTGTACAGCCCTCAACTACAGTTTTTTTATGGGTTGAGCTTATAGAGGACTCACTGACCTTCGAAGCACACGGGAGAGTGGGTGACTTAAGATTTTGTTTGCAGTTCATATCAACAGAGTGAACTCCCCTCCTTCAGCATTGTGGACCAAAAACCAATAAAAGCCTGACAATGAAAAAGTGTTTTTGTCTCTTCTCTTTACTTGATTTATCAGCCCATCAAGAGCAGATCCTGAAAAGCTACTGAATCCACATTTCCTTTCTCCTAGCTAAGGTACAAGCAACTGCTTACAAAGAAAATCATGTGTCCAGAGAACATGAGATACAGAAGGTCAGACACAGGTAGTTTTGGGCAGAAGAACCAAGCAGAATTAGCTGCAAACTGTGGAAAATACAGTCTCTGCCATGTAGCTGATAGTTGGTCATTTTTTATCTCAGGTGACACTCTGGTGTGCAGTAACCTGGTTAGCACCGGGGTCTGATGTTCTGCATGCAGCTTCTTATTATTAAATCCTGGCAATGTGCTCAGAGCTGGACAATATTGCCTTGGAAAGAAGTTTTTAGGAGGGGTTCAAAGGGGGAAAAGCCTGGTGGTTTGGCAAGACAGGCATTTTGCATCGGGGCAAGACTGGAGGCAGGAAGAACAATAGCTGCTTATGCAGGCAATTTTGCATGGTATAGAGAGCTTGGGATGGGATGAACAGGGACATGTACAGGGCCTCCAAGGAGGAGTCTTGAGTGCACAGTGCTGACCTTCGTGCTGGTCAGGCTTGCAGCAATGGCCTTGCTTTCATTTTTCTCTCCACTCTGCCTTCCTTTGGCTCAACTCAAGTTAAAATGAGGTACACAGAGCCTGCATGGCAGCTAATGAATTATATTCTCCTGCTGCAGGCTGAGAGCTGCAGACTGTGCCTGATAACTGAGGAAGTGTTCTTACTGCTCAAGGACACTTTTTCTTATTACCTAATACTTACTAATTTGTTCATATCTTCACCAAAAGAGTTGTCAAGCACTGGGACAGGCTGCCCAGGGAAGTGGTTGAGTCACTTTCCCTGGAGAGATTTAAAAGTCTTGTAGATGTGGCCCTGAGGGACATGGTTTAGTCGTGGGCTTGGCAGCACTGGATTAATGGTTGGACCTGATGATCATAAAAGTCTTTTACAACCTAAATTATGCTGTGATTCTAACTAATTTGGACTTTTTAGTCCTTCTATTCTGTAACATATTTGTGAGTATTGTGTTCTCATTTTCTCTGGACTTTCTCCTTGATTTTTCTTATTGTTTTGCTGCTCTAACTTTTGCCTCCTCCTTCCTTTTACTCATGCCGGCACAAAGTTCCTTCAGCTCCTACAAAACTCAGTCATCCCACAGCTTCCAAAATCTATGGTGAGCGGAAGCGAAGCAGGGCTGTCTACATTCCTGCAAGCCCAGGGCTTGGGAGATGGTGTGGATGTGTGCCAGTGCTAATAAATAGGGAAGTATTAGTGACTGTGTAAGGCAGGAAAATTGCAGAACAAGATAAGACTCACAGAATTCTCTTACGCTGATTTTGGATAAGGATATTTACCCAGGGGGAAAAAAAACAAGTTATCCTTAAAAGCAATGCTCTCTCTCCAGCCGTGTGTGTGTTTGTGCAGGAGCTGTGCCGTGTGTTACAGGAGCAGGACCCTGTGCAGAGGTGCAGCTGTGACACGCTCGCTCCCTCGCACCCTGCCTAGCACAGAAGTCACTTTGCAGTCTCGCAGCCCAGGCTGTGGCTGTTCCCAGCTCTGCACCACACCTGCCACGCCAAACACCCCGTGTAGCTCCACTTGGGCCCAGGACACACGAAACCCAACGCAGTGGCTGGGACAAACTCAGTGGAGCAGTTTCTTTATTGGGTCCAGCAACTGCAAGACTTTGTTTGCTTCTCCTGTGCTCTGCAGGGCAGAGATCAGGCCAAATGCCCTGATCTGAGCACATCCGAGGAAGCTGCTTTGCCCTGAGTTGCATCTCCAGGTAGCTGAGTGCTGCTGGGGCAGGGCTGATCCTGCTGATCAAAACCAGGAGGCCCTGGTGGGTACCAGCCTCCTCGGGACATGTGGGTGCATGGACTGCGCTGGTGCATTAGCCCACATTTATATATCTGTGCTTTGCATTCCCTAAACTTTATTGCCAAGGACACAGCAGGAAAGAGAGGACTGCTTGAAAGCAATGTGACTTTCGTGGTAATTGTGTGTGGGACAGGGCAGAAAGCAAAGGAACTCCTTGTGATAGACAAGAAACAGGGAACTAGAGAGACAGAGCAAATAAAAATCAGTCTAAGGTGGTTCAGGTTCAGGTTATCCTGCTGTAGAATATGGGACAGACTAGCTACCCTCTCCAAGGCACTTCCAGCCTTATGTCCTGCTATTGTCATTCCTGTTTGTTGCAGGAAAGCAAATTTTGATGCTGCTCACACTGGGATTTCTCTCCTTTCCCACCCACCTGTGCAGGATCCCAAGCAGCAGAGAGGGTGCAGCCACAGTGCATGGAGCAGCTGCAAGCTGTGTGTGCAATGGAGTTAACCTCATTTCCGCCCCACCAGTGGTGCTTAGCTCCATCCCCCTGGCACAGGAGCATGGATCAATCCTCCAGGCAGCAGCATGCAGAGTGTTGCATCCTGCTGGCAGCAATGCTTTTGCCTTCCTGACCCCACCACTGTACTCCCTGTGCTTAGCTCTTGCTGTTCTAGTTTCTGCTGATCTAGACGTGTTAAAATTAATTTTTCTCTTGGTGCCTGACTCTAGGCAAGGTTATTAGATAGCTGGGTCACTGCAGTCTGTTACCGTCAGCTGCTGAAATCATTTGCATTGGGCTGTGGGCTGGTAACCCACTAAATACCCACTTTTGATGACTAACCAGCATCAAAACTCCTGCAAGCTTCATTTTAAAAACAAGGAGTATTTTATTCAAAGAGAACAAGAAAATGCATTTCCATGTTGTAAAATTATTGGCCTTCATGTGTCAAGATCCCAGCTCAATTTCCCTCTGCTCTGCATTCTGAAATCATTACCACACTTATTTCCAGTAGTACAGAAAGTCTTTTCCATATGCCTCCACTTTTGCCAGTAGTCTGTAGCTAGTGTTTAATGTCTCCTAGGCAGGAGGAGACGAGGACAAATCAACAGCTCTACTGTGGTGACAACAACTGTAGAAAACATAAAACCTTTCTCCAAAAGCAGTCCCCATCTCTGAAAGCAAGCCCAGTCCTGCAGGGAGTTCTTCAACCCCTCTGAGGAGTGTGCAGCCTTGGGACAGTCTGTGAAAGGAGCTCACAGAAAGCTTCTGTGTCCCAAAAACTTCTCTTTGGCCAGAGCAGCATTTTACCTCATCCTGGCTGAGGGAAGAGGGCTCAGCAATGAAGATGCATAAAGTTAAAAATTCATTTGGACAGATAAGTTTTTCTGAATTCATAACAAAACACGTTTTGCATGGATATTTGCTTTCACAGCATTGAAGGACATTGGTGCCAAATGAGATGGGTGAGCAGAAACTTCATCTCCTGCATTCACATAATTTTCGTCACAGGTCTTTTAACTGGACACTGTCCTGGCATTTCACATTCCATCCCAACAACAGTCCGCAGGTTTTGACCAATGTGCTCTATAAAAAAAGTAATTTACTGGAAAAGGACAGTAAACAGCCCATAAAAAGTGTTTCTCAGCATCAGCTGCAGACAGGAATTCCTCCCAGGAGGCCATCTTGCTCCCTTGTTAGAGCTGATAGGGACGTGCTGGATCAAAGGGAATTCATAGCTATGACATGGCTTAAAAACAGAAGAAAATAATACTCTTGTGAAAAAAAAAAAAAGGTTCTCTAGTGGGCTGGGCACAGGCAGAATTAGAAAACAGGCTGTGTTGTCCTCAAGCAAGGACATTCCCTGTCCTCCTGCTTCTGCAGCAGGCACTGACGGTCTTTTTAAGGGAGGCAGATGAGAGCAGTGAGAGGCCCTCGACTCCCGTGTGTGGAGGATACCTGGAATGACCAGGCCCTGGCCATACTGACCTGCACAGAAAGGACAAACCGGTTCTTAGAAGGGCACTGTGGGCCCCTGCTCTCAGCCATGGCAAGCCAAGGATATTCCCCAAACCATCTGCCCCAGGCATTTTATCACTTCAGTGTTTAAGCACTAGGTCTCTACATCTCTTTTGGATCCCTGCCTCAGGAGCCACTTCAAAGCTCTCCTTCTTTAGAAATGCAGCTTTTTGACAAGGGGTGTATGGTCCAGGACTTTTCCAGGGGTCAGACTTGCAGGAGAGGTGGCCATGTGCAGCCCAGCCCGTGTCCCCAGGAGCTGCTTTGCGGGGTGTTGTCTGCAGTTACAGCTCTCCCGACCTCAGCGCCTCCTGTGCTCCACATGGAGACAAAACCAGGTTAAGAGCTGCCAGTACCAAGTACCCTGGATAGAGCAGGGCACTCCTCTGATGGACAACGTAACATATATCTGTCCCACAGAGATGTCATCTCATTTTTGACTTGGCAGTGAGAAGAGTTTTGATCTCTTCCTGCTTTTTGTTGTTGTTGTTGTTGTTTTAGCATTATCTGTCCTCACTTTTCATGTTTTTGGTGTTCCATCCAGACCAACATCAACTACTGTGACAGCTGTGAATAAAAGGCTTTCTTCTAGAAGTAGGGCAAGCAACATTTGGCTTTAGTTTTGATTTTGTCCCAAATACTTTTACAATTGACTTAGTTTTTGTGTTCACACATGTATCTCATAAGAAATTTGAGAATGAAGCACTGCCAAAGGCATTAACACATAAAAACATTTTTCAGCCACTAAATACCCCCTCCTGATCTGTGAAAAGAGTTTTTTTCCAATCATTATATGCTTACGGTCCATCAAATTGGTACTGGAAGAAAATCCGAGGTAGCTTTCTCTGTCACAGGGCTGCTACGTGGCTCATATTTGCTTTATCTTTTGAAACACACTGGTTTTGGTGGTGGTGACATCAATATTGTCTGATGGGTTTGTCAGGCCAGCTACCCATGAAGGCAGCTTGAAAAACCTGACCTCGTTTACAAGTGATCGTAAAGGTCTGTGTTCCCTGTGGATTTAATTCCTGTATTAATGCAACTACTTAAGGATATTCTTGAAAGAGCTGTTTTACAAAGAATTGGAAATCACACATTATGAGAGGTCCTGATGGACTGTAGTTTGTCAAAAACTGCTCCAGCATGGGTCCCTTCCATGGGGTCAGTCCTTCACGAAGAGGCTGCTCCAGGTGAATGACAGAAATTGTGGAGTCAGGTCAAACTCAGCCAATCACCCCAGATCCTGGGGAATACAAATTCTAACGACAGATTCAAGTGCAATATTTTAAAGCACGATCACTTGACACTTCTTTTTGAATGTGAGGTTAAACACTTAAAGGAGGCTGGAAGTGTTGAAAATCTTCAAGTTGATGCAAAACGAGTTATTTATTTTCACTCCAGCTACAACTTATCCTTTCCCTGTTTTGTTTTGCCAACCAAACTGTGATTTTCCCATCTTGTACCTGGGGAAAATGAATCTAACTTCCCCACTGGGGATCAGCCTCACAGACCTGAGAGCTGGAAGATGTGCTATGTAGCACACACTAAATAAAACCTTTGCCCTGCAATTCAAACAAGCCTGTAATGGTTTTACATCCCCAGCTGGGAGGAAGGTTTTTCCGCATACATGCAGCTTTCTGGTGCATGCACAGCTCCTCATGTTTAAATGTCAGCTTGAGACCCTGGCATCTTCTTCTCATCATGATAGTAATCTCCAAGTGAGCAAAACAGAATTATTAATTCTTCCCCTATCAAGTCCCACCCTAGCTAACGCCACCCAGCTTCTTAATCCTTACAGCCTCTGAGTTGGATATTCTTCTTGGCACAGCCCAACATTTTTTGTGAAGACTTGCAATATTTTGCATGATTTTTAAAAGTTTGAACTCTTCTTGAACAGTGCCAGCTCCTTGAATCCACCACTGTGTGTCTACCTGCCACCTTTCACTCTTTACTCAGAGTATTTAGATAATTTGGGATAATGATGATCATGTCACCTGGCTGTGTGCCATCTAACACAGTGGGTGCTGATCCACACGTGGGGATTCTCAGAACCATGATTACGGAGGCAGCAGTGGCATCACCGAGGGGTACAGGAGGGTGATGGGCTGTGAGAGGTCGTGGGAATGCAAATCCATGTTTTCTGCAGACAAGCCCCTGGGTGACACGTATGCTGTGATCCGGTGGCCTTTAATGACAGCTTTTCTTTCCGGATACAGATTTGCCGGGGGCTGACAGTCCCGTGCCTCTGTCCCAAACTGCCCTTTGCGATTTGCCCTTGGCATCACCTGTAGCTCTGCTTTATCCCTGTGGCCACCGCCTCCACCCCAGGACAGATCACTCAGTTCCCAAGTGAGCCCTCCTCCACAGTGGGAACGGCTGTGAAACTCTGGAGAGAAAAACTTTGATCTTTATCAGCATGAAAATAAAGACTTCTTGGAGGTCGCCCTTCCCCAGCTGCTCTGGCCAAGTGAAGCTGCAGCCATCCCTGACAGTTCTGGGCATGCCAAGGGAACACTAACACGTGGTAGGGGATTAGGATGACACAACTGTTGGGACAACAGCTGGGTAGGCTGACCCTGGGTGCAGGCAGCTGTCTGTGGTGTCGCCAGCCAGGGTGGCTTATGGAATCACCTGTTGCATGGGGTGCTGCTCCTCTCAGCCCTCTTGCACATCCACACATGTGCAAAACTGATTTTTCATTGCTATTATTAAAAGCATAATTTAGTCACACAAGACTGTAATACTTCCTCACTTGCTGTATGAAAATCACGATTCAGCTGGAGACAGTCCATACTACTCCTTGCACCTGCATCGGCTTTCTCTTCCCTTTTCCACACGGTGCTCAGTGTGGAAGAAAACTGGCAATGGGAGAAGTCACACATGGTCAGCCCATGGCCTGTTTTAGCAGGATGGTTGACACCATTACAGACAATTGTCTGTAAAGGACCACAAACACAGATCTACCCAACAGGGTGCCAGCTGTCAGCAGATCCTCCCCAGGATCTCTTTTACTGCTTCTCTGGCCTTGACCATGAAGGAGTTGATCTGAGCTGCTCCCTGCTTCCTCCAGCAGCCTGCTGTGAGTCCTCAAGCTGCTGGGCAAACACTCACTGTTTACTTTTTATTGCCTGTGCTATCTCTCCCCTAGCAGCACAATTATCTGCTGTATGTATAATACACCAGCTTTCCCATAAAACCACCCGTGTTTATGGTTTTGTCAATGAGGACTCTTCCATGACATTTCTGTACCCTAAGGAGGCATTGGCAGGAGGATCAGGGTTGGCAATTCTCCATGATGAGGGATTGAGAGGAAGAGTTAGACAAGCTACCAATGCAGATGCTGAAACTTCCACACATCATTCTGCTGGTCTGTATCTTTTTGCTGCCACTTTTGGCTGTCCCTGATGAGCTGGAGAGAGGCTTTAAGTGTGTGATAACCACCTGTCCTAAAGTGAACAGTGTCAGAAATCTGTCAAAATGCAGAAAGCAAACCACAAAGCAAGGAACCTTATTGTGTCACAATGTATCTCCAAAATGCTTTGCTGACCTCAAAATCCTCTGAATCGTGATGTCTTGCAAAGAGAGGAGGCTTTCAGGAGTGAGAGCTGATCTGCAATATGGCAAGGGACACTCATGCAACCGGGCACCATTGGTGCAGCAAGGCATCCAGCCACTCGCCAGGGATGAGAGCTGGAGCTGCTGCCATGCTCACCCTCCATGTGGGAGGATGGGGATGGGGTCTCTTGCTCTGCTGCCCACCCAGTCAGGCTGACAGAAGAAGTTCTCTGCCTTAGCAAATTAGTAGGTGACATAAAACTCATGATAAGGGAGGACTGTGACCCCCATCTGCCATACGAGTACTTATAAGAAAGGTATAAAGGGTAATGGAGGTCCATGGCCTTGGCTCTGCCCAAGGTGAGATGTGCAATCTGACCTACTAAGGTCAGATTGGCTCTTTTACAAGCAAAAAAAAAACTCCACGAAGGGAAAGTATACTTGTCCTTCTTTTCTCCTAAAAGAAACCTCAGTGCTGGCATTCAGGGAGACCGCAGGTTTCTGCAGCTCTGCCAGCCTGCTCTGCCACAGCCCAACTTGCCCACAGGGCTCAGAGTGGCTGTCTCTACCACCACCATGCTGAACATGCCTTTTCTCAGCTGGCAGGGGAGAAAATGTGCTGGAAAGCAGAGATAAAGGTTTCAAATTCAGAGAGCTCAAGGCAAGTGAGAACACAGGGGGAAAAACAAGAAACCTACTAAAGATGCACCTACTGTCCCCTCGAGCAGGCACAGAAGAGGGAGCATTTGTCAGCTCAGAGGTCAACACAAACCAGAAAGAGAACATGTCTGGGTTAGCAAGACAGGGAGGAGAAAAATATTTAATCTTGAGCAATCAGAAGCATTTCGTTCAACCTGAACATTCCTGTGTTTCCTAATTCTATATTTAACTCCCCTTATACTTAAGGTTACTTGTAATGGAAAAAATGCATTTAAAAATATTTCATTGGAAATTCAAGTAGTTACAGAGGTCCTCAGTTGAAACAACGCGAGAAACAGAAGATGTTGAATCAAACATGTTTTTCAGCTGTAGTTGTTGTCAAAATCTTGAGTACTTTTTGTTCTCCCCAAATGGTTTTGTGCACTCCTTTTATGAAGGGGAGATGTGAGAACTACTCATAGGCAGCAGCTCCAGGACTATCCAGGTGAAGAAAAAAATCATTAAAGATTTTAAGAAGAAGGAGGCAGCTCAAGCCTGTACCTTTGCCCTAGTGTGCACGTGATGAAACAGGTTCCTGACCGCCCTGACCTGATGGCATATTTGTTATGAACAAATCACCCACCTGCAAATAGCAGTGGGTGCCAGAGTTCATTAACCTTTGCATCTGGCAAGGGCTCATACACAATAAACTTCTCTGGCTGTTTTTGGACTATCCAGTGCTGGAAGCAGTGATGAGAAAGCAGAGCCCCTTTGCCATGGAGCAAGAGAGGCTCAGCAGCTCAGAGGCTGTTGGTACCAGGAGGAGTCAAGGATGTGCCAAGCAAGGGAGCCTGGGGTTTTCGGCTTCTATGTTTTTTAGAGTAGGATGGTGCCAGACACGCCTGGGGCCTAATCTCCTTTTGAGTGTTTATGTGGGACTTGCCTTTTAGCACTTGCAAAGTGAGGGGCAGCTCAGCCCGAGGGCGGTGGTGCAGTGAGGGGCGAAGGGTGGGACATGTGGCACCTTTCTTTCCCTTCTCCCTGCCAGGACACCTCCCAGCCTGTGAGCTTTGTAGCAGAGTTTTTCAGGTTCCTCGTATGGGAGCACTTGGAACTCAATTTACAGTACTTTTCTTCCTGTTCTGAAAAAAAAAGGTGTAACTTTTCCAACAGCTAAAGCATGAAGCAAACAACTGAATTAAGAGGGATCTTTGGTTATTGAGAGTTTTGGAGAGCAGTTTTAGATTCATGAGTTGATTATGTAGAGTATGGATGAGAAGAGCAAGCATGAGTGTGTACAGGGCTCCAGCACAGCAGATCCTGGTACCAACAGGCTTTTTCTCTTTCCCTTCCCAGAGGCATCACCCCTGACAGCCATGCATCCTAAGGATCCTGCTGCCTGGTTGGGACTGCTCAGGAAAGGTGTCCCACCCTGCACTGGCAGCTTTCAGAGTTAGCATCTACCCCCACAGCAAAGCTTCAGATGCATTAGAAAAGCAGTGTCAGCATTAGGAAAAAGTGTCCCTCAGCTAGTGTGGCTGTTTCAGTTTGGACTTTACCTTGGACTGTATCCACTGCAGGGCAGAGGAAGTGAAGCCTTAAAAACAGCTTCATAATGGCTTTTTGTATCACAGGCCTTTTGATCCTGATAAGATTTTAAGTTACCATATGCTAAATGCCAGAAGTTCCCTGAACCATTATCTTTCAGTTTCAACAACACCATTCCGTGAGAGGGCAAATTCCTGCACATGGTAGTGAGGTGACAGAGAGGAGAAATCACTTCTGCCTCTCCCCCTGTCTGACCCAGCAATCCTGGGAGCACAACCCATGGGCCAGCTCCCATGCAGTGGGGAGCTCCCACACCCCTGTACTGCTGCTGGACACCTCAAAATCCGATGCATGCACAAACCTGTGACACAGCCCAAGCACTGCCACCCAGTTTCCCCCAGTGTAGTCTGTGAAGCTTTTCCTGCCATGCCCCTCCTTCAGTTTATAGAGCCCACCCTGTGATGACCATGGCTTCTATTGCAAACAAAGCATCTGCTCCCCAAACAATATGCATCTGCAGCTAAATAAGGATGCACTCTGTGCTGTTTAAGGTGGATTTTCTGATAATGCAGGTTGGGTTTTGGACTAGAAATACAGGGGAGCATCACCCTTCATAGCACCAGCACCAAAACAGATGAGCTCTTTGCAGTCTTTGCCATGTCACTCTCCTGGTGCTGCCAGACAGTAGGTGTAGATACCATGTTCAAGGAAATTGTAACCTGATGCTGTTGTGGTCTTTGGACATGAGCCACAGTAACAAAAACCTGCACAGTCCCTACTCAGAGTATCACCAGCAGCCAGCATCAGTCCTACAGCACAACAGGGACCACCCTGGGCCGGGGGTGAGAGCTGGTGAGTGCTGCCTTCTCTCTAACCCTGCAAAGGTCTCCCACAGCACTCCAGAGAAAGCTGCAGGTCCAGCAGCACTGCTTGGCCTAATACTCTGCAGAAAGGCCACATAACTTGTGTGCTGCCAATGCTGAAGGTCTCATAGCAGTCATGATGCTCTCTCCCTTTTTCTTTCTTTTCTTTACATTGTACTTACTGTTTCCATTTAAATAATAACCTTCCTGTTACTCAGCATAGCCAGAAAAATCAGACTTATGTACCCGAGAAGCAAAGGCCTGATTTATCCATAGGATTTTGGATGTCAATGGCAGTAAATCAGTGGCATTTTCTGAAAATGAGCTGCAGAACAAGGCCTGAGCAGCAGCCTGTTTCAGCTGTGTCTGTGATTCCTTTGTTATGATTCACCTTATACAAATATCCAAATAAACAAGTTTGCTGCCAGGAATATTCTGGTGAGAGGCAAAACATTGAAAAAAGTCACTGAACTCTTGCTCTGAATGGAGAAATCTCTTCCTGCCAATTTGATCATCGAAGGTGCCCTGGCTTGTGCCCCAAAACTCTCTGTGCCCGAGGCAGGGACCCACACCATGTGCTTGGCACAGTGCACAGTCACACCAGGAATATGCACAACGTTTTCTTGGCACATCTCAAGGAAATGCATATTTTTCTACTGTGCTGTCCTTTTGAATCCTTACATAGAAAAGTATCATTAAATGCTGTTCCAATATTCTCTTTGGTTTTGCTGATCCTGGTATCTGGATGTCGATGATCTTCTAACCAGGACTTTGCCACTAATAACAAGGATCTCTCTCTTATCGGAAACTTCCACAGCCTCTTCTATTTCCTGATAGATTCTATCTTTCTAAACAAGATAGCTAATTTCCCACCTACAGTGTCCAACGTACCAGCAGATCTGGTGATTTCAGTAGATCAATGAATATCTAATGTTGCTCTTGCTTATGTGGACAAAGCCCTTCAGCGTGTGCCCCAGTGCCAGGTTTACAGTGTGGCAGCCTAATGTGGCCTCTCGACCCAGAGTGAAGCCACCACTGTGGTGTCTGCAAGAATTTAGTACAGTTGCATGGACTAGCAGCTTGCAAAATATTTGAGATGCTGAAATATATCCCACAGACAAAGAAGACAACTGCTTTGGACAGGCTGACAAATGAGCCTGTTACCCTCTGTCCCTTAGCAGATCTTGTGCCATTTATTAACTCCTGTCAGAAATGGCTCAGGGCTGATCTCCTGGGTATAATGTTCTAATTTCTTGGGGTTATGCATATGGGTCACGCAGAAGTCCAGGGCCTGGAGCACACACAGTCTGGCTCTGCAGACTCTGCAGCCACCTACAGCCATTGCACAGGAAAGGGGGTCCATGGAGGGTGAAAAAAGAGCAGAGAGAGAACTCTCCTCCAGATTCAGAGCCATAGATTGTTTGCTTTTTCTCCCACTTAAAGAAACCACTGAGCCTTTCTGAGCTTGGGCTGTTTGTATGTTTGCATACATATGGTTAAGTTGTTACTTAGCAGGTATTCCAGAAAAAGAAAGGAAAATATCTCCAAGGTATTTTTAAATGTATTTAACTGTCTAAAGCCTTTTGCTAGTTGTAAGCTCAAAAGTAAAACTATTCCTTCTCATTTTCTTCAGACAGTGCACACTTCCAGGATACAGAAATAGCCCAGCATCCCTTTTCAATAGTTTATGAGTTGTCAATTCATGCTCATTGTGTCCTGTGTTTAGAAATCATCTAGAGCAGCAGGATGTATGCACCAGGCCCAAGAAGTCTGTTTTATTTCGTACACGTCACTATTTAGGCCAGCTGTGCTTGTGAGATTTCCTCGCATTACTGCTATTGTGAGAAGAGCAAAAGACACTGAAATACTCTATTTCAGAAGGCTGCTAAATGACAATGTTTGAAGTCTTGATTGCAGAGCAAAGCCTCTCTAATTCAGAATGATGGAACTTTCCCTGGAGCCACGTGGATGTTTCAGGAAGTCATTCAAAGGAGCAGTTTTTGCGAAGGGAGGAGGTTCACAGGAGGACCTTTTCCTCTCAAACAGGTCTTGAGTTTTTCTGAAAAGAGACCAGTGTGTTTTAAGCATTGTCTGCTGACTATTTTTGTACTATTTCATAAGATATGTGCCACAAGGACACCGGGGAAGGGGTTTGCAGGAGCCCACGCATGGTCCCACCCAGCAGGGAAACCCTGCGACCTTCCTTGCTGACAAGTGGCACAAGGAGATAACTCACAGAAATAACGACCATGAAGGAAGCTGGGGAAGGGGCAGGGGCAGATAACTGTGCAGAGACACTGGACACCACCATCCTTTCTCCAACAGAAGAGAAGTTTTCATTTACAGTCAGCATTGCTGACTGTAAAAGAGAAATGTACAATGAAAATATTATAATAGCCATCATATACTAATGCAGAAAAAATTATTCATTGGTTATGGATCTGCTGTTGAGCCAAGGAGCTCCATGCACCCCTGGCTGTGGAGTTCAGCTGTGCTGCTGGCTATCCTAAAGGACAAATCCTGCTCTGGCTACAGCTCCCCAGCCATGAGTCACACTCGATGCTGTGAAGTTTGAACTAAAAAGTCATCTGCCACAGTGATTTGAAATATTCCAGAAAAGTTATTCTTTCATACATAATTATTTTTCGCTTTTTAAAAATTTGATTAAAATGATCAACATTTTTCAAAATCGGAAGCAGAAATGCAAAGGATGTCAAAAATGTCAGTCTAGTTTCTCTAAATCTTCAGAATTGCTCAAACACAACCATTCTCATTTTGCCAGACATCAAAATATTTTGATAAAATCTAGAGTTTCCCTAATCCTGCATTTCTCATGAATTTTATCTGTTTAAACTGGGAAAAAAAAAAATCTTGTCCTTTGCTGGACAAATGAGAGATGAGCTGAGAGGCAGACTGTGCTCCTGTATCCTGCCTGCTCCAGGCAGCAGGCTGTAGATGACCTGCTAAATTGGGAGCAGAGGGATGCAGGCATATATTCAAGGGAATCAGAACTGCCCCAGGAATGCTGTCACTATATTAGCTGTGTGTCACTATGTGAGCCTAAAAGCAGTTCTGACTGCTGCAATCAGGCACCTAAATGAGGAGGAACAGGGCATTTCCATGCAGGTATCATCAGACATCTCCATAGTTGTTCCCTCAGTGTGTAGATGTGGTGATGTTGTGTGTAGCCCAGAGCAGAAAGATGCTCCCTGGGGCATTGCCTTTCACATCCAGCTCTCTGCAGCAGCCAGTGCTGTTACAAATAATAACCTCCAGGCAGGCAGGAACTTTTCAAGTCAGGCAGAGTTTGCCTGGAAATGCCCACATGGTGTGATAGGAAGCATGTGACAACATCCAGACCAAGGATGCAGGCTCAGGGTCCAATTGTGGAGCCATGCTGAGGGATGGAGTCATCACAGCCCTCCTGGGACTTGCTCTGAAAAACCTTTCATACCCCAAAAGTAAATAGGATCCTCATTTTCAGGCCTCTGTGAAAGGATGGCAGGAAGTGAGCTTTTCTTCCTTAGCAAATACATATATTTAGGAGACCAAACCCTGTCCAGTCTGGGGTGGGAGCACAAGCCAAGCTGTTCATGAGGCGTTCATGACGTGTTATGATTACAAGTTACTAAACTAAGCTCAAGTGACTAACTAAACTAGGGCCGACTAACAGTTCCCCAGATGCCTTTCCTCCCCCCATTCCCTGCACAGCCTTTTCCCTTCACACTGCCAGAGGTGTTCAAGGTGAGGAGCAGGAGGCAGGCGGCCCCAGCAGTGCAGGCAGCCTTTGCAGGCTGACCCACGCCACGCTCTGTGCCATCTCATGTCTTTCCTCCCCACTTCTTTCTCTTCTTGTGTTCTTGCAAAATCTGCAAACCACTGTTCCCCCAGCAGAGCTGGTTTCTTTTCTGGACCCTTTTTGGGCAGGACTAGATGGGTGCATGTGAGAGACAGCAATAAAGGCTGAAGTTATGGAAAGGCAGAGCTCTAACCCAGAAGGGGCAAAGGAAAATTTCTTTTGTTGTTTTTGGATTAGCTCACCCAGAGTTTCTCTTTGTTTTTCTGCCAGGGCTGCTCTTAAATGTCTGACTGTACACTTTTCAATGCTTATTGAAAGATCATTGCTTCCCACAGCTCAACATTTTTTCCACCCAGCTCATGAGCCCTCCAGTGCCATGCAGCTCCCCCAAAGTGCTCTGCCTCTCTGCAGCCTGGGGGCAGGGCCCCGGGGCGGCTCCCGCATGGGAGAACGAGGGCATCTCTGCAAAATGCATCCTGTTCAGATTTGATCAGCTACAAAGCTGTAAAAGTTCAGAGGAAAAAATATCAGGTGCTAATGGCCCTGAACTCAGAGATAACTTTATCAGGACTGGGTGTGAGGGGGCTGCTTCCAGCCGGGAAATTGCCCTGGGGTCAGTTGAAGGAAACAGCAGAGCAGCGGTGGTGCCTTGGAACGCCGTATTCTTGCAGGCAGTGCTGGCACGTGGCTGTGACTGGCTTACCCGGGGGACATCGGCTCCACAGCCCACGGCCCCAGGGCAGTGCTGGCCTGCTCCCCGCAGCCTGGGGAAAGCTCCGGATGTTAGGGTGCTGGATGTCAGAGTGCTGGATGTCAGAGTGCTGGATGGCAGGGTGCTGGATGCCAGGGTGCTGGATGCCAGGGTGCTGGATGGCAGGATGCTGGATGCCAGGGTGCTGGATGTCAGGATGCTGGATGTCAGAGTGCTGGATGTCAGAGTGCTGGATGTTAGGGTGCTGGATGTCAGGATGCTGGATGCCAGGATGCTGGATGGCAGGATGCAGATGCCAGGGTGCTGGATGCCAGGATGCTGGATGCCAGGGTGCTGGATGGCAGGGTGCTGGATGCCAGGATGCTGGATGCCAGGATGCTGGATGCCAGGATGCTGGATGTCAGACTGCTGGATGCCAGGGTGCTGGATGGCAGGGTGCTGGATGTCAGGGTGCTGGATGTCAGGGTGCTGGATGTCAGGGTGCTGGATGTCAGGATGCTGGATGTCAGGGTGCTGGATGTCAGGGTGCTGCTCTAAGTCTCCTTCCTGGTGCAAACCAAGCTCTTCGCAGCAGCCTCACTCCTAGGCTTGGGTTAGGGAAGTGGCTGGGGCCAGTAGCTTCTCCTGAAATGTGAGTTTGAGGCAAGAAGTTTTCATGCACTCTGAAGGGTTTCCTTCCTTGGGCTTTCTCAAAGGCAAAGGGGGATTACTTGCAGGCCTGGATGGAATGTGCTGTCCTGCCACAGCTTTCTTCCTTAGCCTTAAATGCTGAATGCTCTCCTCTTTGCTGTCACCCTCAGAGGTCCTTTAATTTTAATGGTTACAGAGAAAGCAGAGGCCAAGCAAGGAGCATGCTGGGCACGTAAATCCTGACTGAGAACAAGTGCACCATAATAAGGTTTGAAATCTTACTCTGGCAGATCACCTTGACCCCCATCTGTCTGCAGAGAGCACCAGCAGTGCAGAAAGGCAGCTGGGGAAATGGGATACCACGGGCGGAGAGAGCTGGGCAGCCCAGTGCTCTGGACTGGGCACCACATCCTGTACAGCAAGGTCAGGGGGACTCCAAATGGGGCTGGTGAGAAGCATGAGCCAGGAGCTGCTGCCCCTCTCCTGGAGGCACTTAAACTGACAGCCTTGTGTAGCGCACGGAGTTGATGTCCCTTTCCTTGCCTCTGACTGCAATTCTGTTTTTTTATTTCTGAGTCTCACAGGAGCAACCTGTGTTCAGTCATCAAGTGAACTGGCCTCCTTTTGTTGCTCTTAAGTGCTTTCAATCCATGTGCCTTGCTAGGAAAAACACTGTCTCCCGTAAGAAAGAAACACATACAGTAAATTCAGAAGCATTTTAGGCATCCCAGCAGTGCACTAAGACATTTAAGATGCATTTGAGGAAAGCTGCCCTTTGTTGAACTGTTTCATCACACACTGTTTAATGCAATTGCTGTCTCCTTGCCTTGAATAATGTATGTAATAGCCAGTGTTAGTTGTGGTCTCTGGTGTGTGAATAACAAACAGCAGGATGGTCGGAGGCTGGCTCTGGTGAGGAGGCACGGTGCTTCCACTCTCATCTCCTTGGAAGAGGAAGTCAGCAAACACTGGCAGCTCTCATAAAATCAAGAATTAATGCACCCTGATGTGCACACGGTGAATATTGTCAGTAGTCAATATTAGCACCCAGCTGAGGTGGCGTGTGCTGATATGCACCAGCAGCTGTGAGAGGAGCTGCAGCACTGGGGAGTGGGGCACTGAGAACACAGCAAAGGACTTGCTGCCTTTTGCTAGGGGAAGGTTCCTGCCTTTGCCACGTATCAGGATGAGAACTGCAGGAAATGAGGTCTTTTCCTAAGCACTATTTTGTTCTAGTGGCGCCAGGAGCAAGGATCATCTCGGAAAAATTATCCATATATTAGATGAACCATGGATTGGGTAGGTAACAGTGAACTGTGGTGGTGGGCTACAGAAGGAGACTGGAGCACAAAGGACACAGAATTAAAGCAAGGACACAGGGCTGCAGCAGAGCAGCCAAGAGAAGAAAAAGGTAATAATAACAGGTAATAAAAGGTAATGAACATTTTTTTCCACTATGTTGCAAAGTGGAAACTGGGGGAATTTAAAATGTTTTAATAACAACCTCTCATCTTGTCAAGGGGATTTCCCCAGTGCATCTCAAAAACTTTACCGGTGAGTTTAATACCCCTTAAGCTCAAAAAACAGGTAAGACTGAGGCTCAGCTGGACAAAAACATCCAGCTATCAGCCAGAGAGCTCCTGTCCCACACCAAGTTCTGCCCCCACACACTCCCCAGTGCAGAGGTGCATGTAGCAAAATCCTCATTCTCAACACACATGGCCCAAAATGTGATGAAAATGGCAACATTCCTCAGTTACATATTCCTAATGCTCCCACAGTCTGACTGCCACCACCCTTGGCGTCATGAACCATGACACGCTGTCACGAGGAAGGTGACAGTCCAGCACATTGAATACACAGAGATCATTCTTTCCAGCTTTTGAGATTGGCATGTACCATGCACACAGAAATGTGCCTTCTGACTTATCTGAAACATCCCCTGAATTGTCTGATCATTCTAAATATTACAGCTCGAGTGAAAGGTGAAAAGAGGGGAAAAGAAAAGAAAAGCCTGGAATCTTTCCTGTAAAACTGTTGGTTCTTCACACGGTTTTTTCCTCACAGGCCAGGCATGCTGTCCTGCAGATGCCCAGCCAGTTTTGCTAGTATTTCATTTCCAAATGGAAGCAACATCTTGACCAGCACTGGGTCAAAAACCTGCAGCATCCCTGATGCCAATGACAGCATTGGCTGTCAGCTGGTGCTGGGCAGTGTGCTGCATCCAGCTGGTCATGTCACACAGAGCAGTAAGAAACCTCTTGGGATAATTCCATCCTCTTAATCACCAGCTGTTCCTAAATTTCTCTGCGGCAGGTTTGAAATTGGCTACTGTTTGCACAGTCCTGTTGCTTGACAGCTGCACAGGACAGGTCTCCCCAGTTGCTACTGGGCACAACTGTTGGGTTCTCTGGTCACCCCCAGCCTCCCTGGCCTGGGGACAAGATGCTGTGCCACGAGCCAGCCCCACTGGAGCCTTCGGGCACCATCTCAATGGAAATGTGCAATAACAGAGATAATGTGTTTGTGCACACTCCAGAATCCCAAGGAAGGAACCGCATGACACAGTGCCCTCTCTTTTATTTCTGGAGTTTCCTGCCGGAGTGCAAAGCTCTTAGGCTTTCAAAGGGTCTAAACTTCCTTGAGTACTAATGCAGGGGAGAGAGAGAAGGCAGCAAAGTGCCCTACTTCTTGCTTTCATTTTCATCTTGGCTTGACAACGCATTGCTGCCACTAGCACATCTCCTCTCCCGTTCTCTTTTATTAGCAAATGCACTTTGACTGGTTGAACAATTCATGCAAATAATTTACCAGGCCACATAAAGCCAGCTTTTCTCTTCCTATGTTATCCTCAAATGAACAGGTACTTTTTTATTGATGTATTTGCTGTCTGTAACTGCTCAGTGAAAAGGCTGTGAGCGCTCGAGATGGCGAGTTGTTTGTGAGCTGCTGTGTGGTTGGACTGTGCTGCCTCTGGGAAAGAGAAGGGAGCAGACAGGCATGGAGCAGTCTGACCCCATTTACACGGGAAGACACGGGGTAACCATCGTCCTTTCTGTCCCACAAGTGCCCTGATTTGTCAGAGCAGCAGCCACTGTGAATATTATCGTAGGCAGCGCCCTGCACCCACGAATGTTTGCACAAATGGGACGAGAAAAGGTGACACATAGTTGAACATATCATCTCAAGCGAACATTTTGCAGCACTAGGTCAGGTCAATTGCTCATCCACCATCAATTTATGCTGTAGGAGAGATTTCAGTTGAATGAAAATCCCAGATTCATTGTACAATATTCACAGCTGTTCTGTGAAGGCAGAACTAAGACCTTCCGTGAGTTTATACAGTCCTTACCTGTTACCAAATCATCTAGATTTTCTCCAAGTGTCACATTTTTCTAGCAGTTTACCCATCTAGTGTGGCATTTTTTATTTTTAAGATGAGTTTCAGTGCTGGTTGTGCAAAATTTAACCATGTCATCGGGTCTGGAGGCTCTTGGTATTATAGAAGTACAAGCAATTCTGTATTTGTCTATTGTAAAAGAAAAAAACTTTCCAACCAGCAGTGAAGCAGCACCAGGGAAACATTTCCACTATATATCACAACATCATCCTGCTTCTTTTATATTTCTTTTATGGACATGTCATAAGTCTTGGCTGCTGGAATACGGTCTACTGTAAAGAGCTTTTCCCATCAAGGAGGTTGTTGTGCTCCAGGAGATAAAGAAAATACAGCCTGTGGCAGCTGCTGGATCCATCTGTATCACTGGAAACACCCAGAAACCATCAAGGGTGCTTCTGTGACTGATAGGCCCAGAACAAACTGTGTCATGCTGTCGAATTAAAAAATAAGAAGGTGCATTATAAGAAGTACTCTTTGCAATGCAAACTTTCTGTCTTGGTTTAGCTTACTGTCATGAAAGTGTTCCAATTCTTCCTATTCTTACCAGATTTTTGGAATCACACAGTTTTTTACCCTGCAGAAGTCTTTGTACACTTTTCTCCTCACTCAGAAAAAAGTTTAAGGCAGAGAGAGAAGGAGGTACAAGGGATTGTTCACCATTGCCTCCACTTTAGATTTTGCAGCCTTCCTAGTTCAGCTCTGCTGCTGTAAATTCAGCCAGACATTAAGTTTTATTCACAAATCCAGGTTGTATTCAAAAATTAATTCAAATTCACAATTGATTTCTGCAAGTAGGGGGAAAAAATCATTGTTGTGAAGCAAGATAAATGTGAGCTTTGAATTTACAGTCACTCACAGCTCACAGTTTCCTGCCCCTACAAAGACTTTCTCTGATGAAAAATCTCCTCACTTACTCCATGAACAAGACTGACAAGGGTTGAAATTACACTGCTGAATTCCTGAAGTTTCATCTCTGTAACCTCAACAGTGCAAAGGAAGAAATGTTATCATACTGGAATTCATCCTAAAGCCGAAATGAAGTATCCCCAGAAATGGAGATTACTGCAGAAAGACTATAGGAAAGGTACCATACTACCACTGCAAGTAATTTCCATGGATTTTTGCTTAAAAGTAAAATGAAATGAGATTTAAAAGTAATGGAAGATCAGTATTAACTAATCCTGCAGATGCCAGTGCTGTCATCTTCTCACTAATAAGATGAAAAGCTTTAAAATATGCAATCAAGTAGCTAAAGTGGAGTTTTTTTATTGTCTAAGTGGAGCCCTTTTTCTGAAAACTTATCAACCTCTAGTTTCACTTTGCCTCAAAAATCTGGGCTGTTGGAAACACCCAGAACGGTCTGTAGCTTACCCTCTACATCTGCCTGTCCTAGGCAGCAATGCAAAATAAAAGCAGTACAAGGAGACTAACAAACTACTCCATCAGCATTTCTAATTCTTGAAATTCGGGAATGTAATAACAGAGGACATTGAGTCATCAGCCCCATTCGGCTTGGGGCCATTGCTCCCTGCCCATGGCCATCAGGTGGGCTGAGACTGGAGCAGCTGAGCTCGCCCCATCCCTGACTGTCCATCACACACAGGCTGAGAACAGACTGTTAGTAAAGCAGGAAAACGACAGAGGAGCTGACAACTGGTGCTCAAGGCAGGTGATCTGTTAGACCTGGGTAATTTTCATTGCTCCAAAATATTTTCTTGGGTAATGGGACAAAAAAAAGAAGAAAAAAACCAACCAAAACCCAGTCACACTGTTGGCTGCTGGTGAGTTGCTCTGGTTTGAGGGCACTGGTACTTCCCAGCCACCCTCGCAAGATGTGGTGGCCACTGTCTAGACTGATGCAAACCCAGACCTTGTGCTGGCACAGCTTGAAACCTCATTGTCAGCCTCAGGTCCTGCTTTAAAATGCTCTTCCCCTTTTTCAGTGGAAACTCCTTAGAAAACAAAATGTTTTCCTGCTAGGCGTACAACTGACAGGCAGCTTTTCTCACACAAATAATTCATGGTAACTTGAACCTGAGATCCATGCAGGACTGGTACTTGTGCATATGAAGCAGAAGTTGGCTCCACTGGCTGAGGGAGTGGAAGAGGGAAAAACAGGCAAACAAAACTCAGCACCTCCTATTCTGGTGTAAATATATTCCGAGATGCTCAATGCTTGGAAGAAGTTCAAGGGAGAGCCACAAAAATTGCTTGCAATCTAAAAACATACCTTCAGCATGAGAGCATGGAGCTGAGCAGTCTGTCTAACCAGGAGGAGAAAGGCGGGTGGCTCCATCACCACCTGCCTACATGAGGATGCATTTTTAATAACAAGGACTTTTTAAACTGACCCAAAATGGTAACATTGAAATTAAGGTGCAAATAGCTAGTAATGAAGCTAGGTAATCATTAAGGCAGAAAGAAGGTAAATTTTTTCTTTGCATTAATAGCAGCAGAAATAGTGGCTGTAGGCCTTCTACAAAATATGCTGCAGTACAGCAGTGCCAGGCTGAATGCAGGAGATGCTCAATGAGAATGTAAAGCCCACACGTCTGTCTTCCAACGGATGTCATCCCGTATCCTTTATTTTTGCTTGGAATAAAGCCATGTGTAGAATTCCCAGATGTGAGTGATGCCATCTATTTGGCTTTAAATAGCAGTAAGTCTTGAATAATTTATTACCATTAACATTAATGAGACTTTTCTTCATATGCCTCAAAGTGCAAGGAAGATCTCCTGTGCTTGTCTGAATTCTGCAGCACTGATGACGGATTTTTCTCTAAAGGACTTCTTAGGAGCCAGGTCATCATGGGGAGGTTGGTACTGTTAGTCTACCAGAGAGAATTTATTCCAGCAACCTTTCCAAGACGGTTGTCAGCTGAATTTTTCTTCATATTCAGAGTTCCTAGGGCCTGGTGACCGAAACCTGTGTGATAGTGACACAGCAATTCCGGGATGAAATTATACAAGCAGGAGAAAAAAAGTTCATGTCCCTTTGCAAATTGATGCAGCACCTCTGTAAATTTTGCCCTGTGCTTTTGCCATACAGCCCTGAGCTGCTCCTCCAACCCACATTATCTGAAAAACCTCTCTATTAAAACACTCTAGTTTGTGGTGACATTCTTTGCAGGATCTGCTCTGTGTTGGCAAAGATAGAGCACATGTCAGGAACTGGTGACTATCTCAGATCTTGCTAATACGATTCTTCTTTATGGAATCCAGCTTCTTAAAACTGGGTTTTCTGAAGCAGCAAGTGGGATGATGGTGCTCCAAAGAATACAGGACAGCACTCTGCTGGCTGGCTGGCCTTGGAGCCAGTTCAGGCCTCACAGTGGCATTTGTGGGACGAGGAGAAGGTAGCCAGGGTGCATGGTCCCACTTTAGCCCAGCACCCACAGAAGCCTGTGGAGCATCAGGGCTGGGATGTGGCACAGGGAGCTCTTGATGGCTTATTCCTCATCCCCACGCAGGGATGCCCACAGCAGCACTGTCAGGTCAGTGCCAGGCAGGCTCAGCCATGATCCCGGGGGCTCCTCTAACTGAAGGTGCTCTGGATGTGGCTCCAGGTATATTCAGCAGTGTGTCACAGCCATGGCCATCCCTGAGAGCCATTGCCCTGAGCTCCAGGCTCAGCAACACCCTCCTGTCACTGCTCTTCCCCCACAGCAACAGCTTTTCCTCTAGGACTTGCCACCGCTGATGTGGCAGTTTGGGCTCCAAACTCCGAGTGCCAGTCCAACAGCACTGGCTTCTCTGCCAGCCAGTGTGTGTTTCCACTGATCCCTGAGACACCTTCCCAGAGCACTGAGGGACCAGTCCTGAAAAAATGCAGAAGTATTTTAACATTTTCGGTCTTGGTATGTGCAATGGCCAAGGCACAGAGAGGATATTAGTGTTATGCATTCCACAGACTTAAATTAACCAAATTATAATAGTTAGCACAGAACCAATTGGACACAGTGTCTCCACCGTAAAAAAGACGGTTCAGATATAAAAATCGTGGTTTAGTTTTAAAATAGGAAATAAAGTTCTCAGTTTGCAGTTTGTTGCCACGTGAAAAGGCTCTTTTCTGCTCTTTTTAAAAAGGTAAAAAAAAAAGAGTCTAAGATGCGAATAACATTTCCTGATATGGAAAGCAGAAAACACTCCTAACACATTTTCCAAGGTCAGCTCAGAAAAGGAAGCTGCTTCCAGACTCTAGCTACAAAAATTAGCAAGCCAAAAGTTAGAATTCTCTTCTATAGTTAGTCTGTTCATAAAAAAAGACTGAGCACCTTGGTCCTCTCTTCACCCTAGAAACATCCTGTCTTAGATCATTGGGACATTCTGGGTATTCGGTACTCCCAGAACTTGAATAAATATCCAAATACAGACTGAGGAGCCTACATTTGAATCTGCTATGTAAAAAAACCCCAAAGTCTCTCATTTCAAGCAGCGAGACAGCAGAACAGTAATCTATAGTTTCCACATCTTCACTTAAGTCTAAACCTATTCTCTCTCCACTTTGTTTACTGTGCAAACTGCTTCCCCACAAAATGAAATTATCTCCCCAATCCAAATATCATTTTATTTAAAGCAGTGAGCAAGGAGTTTACCCTGGGAGGTGGTGAGCACAGGGCAGTGCTCACTGACCTCCCCACAGGCTCCTAAACAAACAGAAACCTGCTGATTGTGGCAATGCGGCCGTGAAAGGACTCAGTAGCAAGCTGTGTATGCTCAAGATCAGCAGCCAAGCAAAGCACCATCGTGGGTTTTAACTTGCATTTGCTGAGGGCGACACACAGTTACTTGCTGTAACTCCACAGACCTGCAGTATCTCAAGAAGCTTCCAGATGTGTCCAAGTATTTTCATCTGGATAAATAAAGGGCAAATGCCCATAAACACTCCAGCTCGCCTAACAGGAGTCCGCCTCAGTCAGGACGGGTCAAACCCACTGGTTATTTTCCCTTGGTGCTTAAAGCAGCTCTAGGGACAGGCTCTAAACAAGCTCCTCCATCATCCTTGTCAGCAGAGATGCACCCAGCTGCTCTGGAGGAAGAAGGGACAGGTATCTGTCTGTGGCTGGGCCTGGCGTGTCCTGCACCTGCAGGTCAGAGCAATATCCATCTGTTTTCTGTGTACCCGTGCCAGGCAAAAGCTCTGCGAGTCTCTGTGGATCTTCCACTCAGAGCAAGGTAGAGACTCTAAGAGGCAGGACAACATATCAAGCAAGGATGCATTAAAAATAACAAAAACAAAAATACAAAAGTGTGACTTCTTTGTGTGTTTCTGTTCTGTGATCATCCTGAAATAGCACGTGTGATTCAGAAGCAAGCCTAAAGCCACAGCCACTGCCACCTGCTCCCTCCAGCCTGCTCGCAGCAGCCACAAGAGCCCACCGCCCAGAGGCTGTTCAGCTGCCCTGACTCCAAGTTTAAACAATCCTGGGCTGTACTTGCTGTAATGAGTATGGTCAAGACTAAGCACACAGGACATAAATAATCCAAACGCAAGTTGTACTCACAGCCTAATCCAGTTACAGCTCTAATTTGCACATTTCCTCTTTGAAAGCAGTTCTTTCATCTTCTATATAGAGTCGAACCTCTCCCAGATGCCATTTGCAAGCCAGGAGAGGTGCTTTGCATTGGAGCCAAGGCAATACAGACCTGCAGGAGCATTTCTGAGCCACCCACCATACTCTCCGTGCGAGGTGCAGGACAGAGTCCTTCAGCCAGCTCTTTTCATCAGCACTTCCTCAGCCTCCCCAGCTTTGCAGGGAGCTCTTGGTCCAGTTGGGAGGAGAAATCCAGAGCTCAACAACAGTCCTTAGCTGAGCTTCCCACTCATTCCCTTATTGCAGGCAGCTATGGCACGAAGGAGGAGGAGCTACAAAGAGCTGGTTGTTACTGAAGCAGTACCTGTGGCTCAGTTATAAAACCTGCTCCTCGTTTGCATCCCCATACACCTCATTGTAAAGCAGAACAGGCTAGTATTGACTTTCTTTTTCTAGTTCCTGCCTCAATTCTCTGCTCCTTTCCAGGCTTGTTGATGTTATATGTTATGCTCCTGCAGAAACTGGTGTCCTCCTGGCAAGCACAGGCACCCAGCCGTGCTGTTGGGGCTGGGATAGCCCAGGCACTTGCTCCTCAGCTCTTGCCTTTGCTTGCAGAACTTCGGCTGTACTTGTCAAACAACAAAGTATCACAGAGGCTATTAGAGACCTTGTAGGTGAGGTGTGTAGTCAATGACAGAGGGAGAGCGTAACATACAACCTGTTTTTATGAAAATAGTTATTGTTTACCATTCCAGCATTTCCTGCAGTTTTGGGATGTTATGGCTGAGAGGTTTCATTAACAACTCTTTGATGAGACTATTCTCTGAGAAATCTCATACGTATAAAAACAAAAAATCATGAGGAATACCTGCTGGAGACCTGGCTTAGCCTTGGAAACATCTAAACCTAGTTCTAGATCAAAGCTATGTTTGTATAATCTCAACTAGTTAAACTGCTCTGGGAGCCCAGGTGCCAGCTGAGCTCTGTCCTTGCAGCTCTGCCCTGACCCCACTCCTGCCCACATGACAGGATTTATCTTCTTGCTCACCAGAGAAGCTGTGGCTGCCCCATCCCTGGAATTGTCCGAGGCCAGGCTGGACGGAGCTTTGAGCAACCTGGTCTAGTGGAAGTTGTCCCAGCCCACAGAAGGGGCACTGCAACTAGATGAGCTTTAAGGTCTCTTCCAACGTAAACCATTTTATGATTCTGTCTTTCCCGATGGCAGAATTGGAAAATACCATTACACACAGAAAAGACATTTTTACCAACTAAGGAAAAACTTGTGTTTTCCTGTGCAGATAAATGGAAGAATTTCATATTCACAAGTGGAAAAAAAAGCAAAACAAAAACCTGGAAGTGACAGTTTTGTTCAAGAACAGTAAGCCTGGCTTGGCCAGAAAGTTCAAAAACAAAATTTGAATCTCAAACTCCTATACTAAGATGAAGTTTAGCAAGTCTATTGTTTAGAATAATCACTTTAACTTCCTTTTTGAAAACAAATGCCAGCCAAGACTGGGGGAAAAGATTTTATAAGAAAATTACAGGATAATTCAGTCATGGCCTCCCAACAAAACATGGGTTTTTGTTTGTTCAGTAGAAGCAAATAATGTTCTGGATCAATATTTGGACTTTGTCCAACTATTCACTGTTTAGCCAAGAAAGGGACAAATCCACTAAGAATTATTATTTATTTGGAAATTGGTAGTGTATATTATAAACCAGCTTCAACTGTCCCTGATCCAGCTCAACATACAGCCTCCGGGATTTTTTATTTATTATCCTGAATTCCTTAAACCCATTCAGTTCCAGCAATTTGCTTCCAAGGCCTGACCCAGTGTACCTTTCTCCATCAGGTGAATGTTGCTGGATGGCAGATGCAGGTCTTGGAGGAGCAGGGGGTCAGTAAGCTTGGGGCATTAGTGGTGGTAGGTCTGTTGCTATGAGACACTTTGATTTCCCTGAGGAAAATATTCTGAGCAACTCAGATCTGATCATTAAAGTCCCTCAAAATATTATTTCAGATAATTCTCGAGGATGCTGGCATAAATCTCTGATTAGAAGTAATTGCCACAGGAAATTTACCCTTTCCTATTTGGCTTCTGCAGCATATGTCAGCTAAAATTTATTCCGTAGTTTGCAGCAGCAGAAAAAATGATAAGTGGATCTAAACACATACATTTAATAGAGACACACATGGCACAGCCAGAATCTGTAAGAGGCTCTTCATAGATGGAGCTGCTTCCCTAGAGGAGCTGCTGGTCTAGAATTTAAGCAGCGGTCTTTATTTGGTCTTGCCCAGAAGCCCCTGTCTGATCCCAGGTGATTGGGTGCCTGGGTTTAATGGGAAGCCATCCTTAATGAGCTTGTTTGAGACACGGACTTCAGCAGGAACACACTGTCTGGAGCACTGCACAGAGCCTGCTTTATTCTGTGTTGATCACAAGGCAGAGCAGAAAGCCCAAATTGCTCTGCCCCCTGAAACCTCAAACACGATGTTCCACGCGTGTTGGGAACACAAAACTTTGCATGGTAAGGTTTGCACAGAGATAACAGCAGAGTTAGGAAGGTTACAGTTTCTCTCCCACAGGAATTTGACATTTCAGCCCTTCCAGTCTTCCTGTTTAGAGGAAGACTTACTGGCTTTAAACAAAGTTTCCACACTAATGATGCAGTTAATATTGTGCATCTCCACTCATGCAGAGTTTCCTCACTGTTTGTGCCACGTTAGGTTCTTTCAAGGCTGGCTGTGCTCTGACTGCAGCCCGTGGGCTCTGAGGGTGACTCTGCACCTCCACCTGAACGACGTCACCTTCCTGTGGCAAGGGACCGAGCCCTGTCTAGCATTTCCCTTGCCATAAGCTGTAGCTCCATGGATCCCAAATGCCTTCGGCAAGCCAGGAGAAATGCTTTGTACGCAGAGACCTGCAGCTTGTGCGTTATTTTCTGCCCTGGGTGCTCCAGGGGCTGCGGAACACCTGCCGGCAGACCTGGCTGCTGCCCAACCGCCTCCATGGATTGGATGAAACAAATAAACTCAAGCAACTTCTGGAACAAGGTATCTGAAGGCAAACAGGGCTGCCAAGCAATTAGTGTCCGAACAACGCCTAATTAGTCCCTTGGGTGCATCATATTACAGAACAAAGCAGAAGATGTCTGTCTGGGTGTTATATTGGGAGTGTGTGATTCTGATCTGATTTGGGCTGGTGCAAGGCAGGAGAAGCAGGGCTGCCGGATGATCTTTCCCAGGACACGTCTGGGGAGAGACCTTTTCTTGCCCTCACAGCCCTGGTGACAGCTCTGGCTCTGGGAGGCAGCTTGTGCTGGCAGGGGAGGGCAGGAGAAGAGCTCTCCGTCCGCAAGCGGTGCAATACAGACAGCTGCAGGTTTTATTCTGAATTAGCTGTAGTTGATAAGATATAGTTATAAAGGCAGTTTTGTGTAGCCTGTTAGAGACACATTGTAGAACTTAAGCCTTTGATACACAGTAAATTATACAACCTGAGTAATTTAAAACGTTGGTTTGAGAGGCGGGCACGAGAAATGGTCTGCTTCTAATTGACAACATAGGAAATTTCTTAGCTAAAATCAGGCATTCAAAGCTGACCAAATGTTACCGTTAAATTCTGGATCCAAAAATAGACAGAATTTGAATGGGGACTGAAATCCTGCTCAGTAACTATTGGTAAATCCCAGCAAACCACACTTCTCTGTTGAAAGGAAAACACAGGCATGCATTGGTTGGCTTTGGCAGAGAAGAAACAAATTTGCTTTCCCAAATCTGCTAACATGTTTATCAGGGTAACCTGAATGAATGCATTACATTTGCCAATATAGCACACAGTGGCAACTGAAGATAGAAAATTATTTGAAAAGAAATTACAAATTATTTGGCTGTGCACATGGGGGTTTATTTGCCCTGCCTCCACAGTGAATTGCACTTCTGAGCAAGATGAGACCGAGCAGCAAAGCTGACTGCTGACTGCGGCTCTGGGAAAAGAAGGGGAAATGTGGGGAGAAAGAGGTCACCCAAGCACTGCAGCACCCAGCAGACCTCTCCTGCTGTCTCCAATGCCCTGGACCTCTGCAGAAGCTGAGAGGTCTCTGCCCTTAATGGGTATTTCTGTTTTAAAAGCCTGAGAAATATTTTCAACCCATTTGCTTTAATTCTTCTGTGGAGTTTTCACTCTGCACTGTCTGGTTGGAACAGAGAACATGCAACAAAAAGGACAGGAGCTAACAATGAAAAATACTCTTTGCTTTCAGCTTTTTGTGTTTGCTGGAAAATAACAGATTTTCTTGGCAAATATCAAGAGGATATTTGTGACTGAGCTTGCTCTAATGAACATGAGCTGTGCTGTGCCTCTAAGGCCTGTTGCACTTTCGGATGATTTCACCACTTTACAATTCAGCTCTTATGATAACATTTAACACACACTTGTTAAACCATTCAGTGCAAAGGCAGCATGAAGTCCAGCAAAGGGCAGCACTGGGCACAATCAGTTTCGAGGTGGAGCCCATCTTGCAGAAAAAACTCAAGTGAACAACACAAAGGCTGAGGTGTTGTAACTTTTTAGGGCAGGGAGTAGAAATTCGTTGACATTGCTAATGTGATTTAAGCAAATTGAGCAAAATAACACGTGAAACTATCTTTTAGTGCTCTTGTATTGTGCGGGTTTCACTTCGTCAGTTGTTTTAAAAAGCAACCAGTAATTTCTGGGAATGCTGAGTTTAAAAAAAAAGGGGGGAGGGGGAAGGGGAGGAGCAGGGAGAGAAAAAACTTATCAGGCATTTCTATAGCTTAGTAAAGATGATTAATCTGACTCAGGAAAACTGAACCAAAGAATTTTCATTGACCTGTTGATATTCAGAAACATCTTTGCTTAAATATGGTTTAAAATGACACAAAAGTTATATCTATTCCTGAAACCCTGACACATGCAAAGTTGTTGTCTGTACATCTGGGCTCATGGTCAGATCTATTTTAATGTCTTTAAAAAAATACAAGTGCTGGTAGAAAACCAGAGAGTCATCACAGCCTTTGCAGGGCTTAAAGGAATGCAGAGCAAATACCAGTCTGAAATTAAAGCCTCTGGCCCAAAATGTGTTCTGCACGTGCACTTTTACCTGCTCATCTGCGTAGCTGCATAGTCCTTGGCAGATCTGCTGCTGGCAGGATGAAGGATGGACTCCCCTCAGGCGTCACTTCACCTGCCATGAGACACAGGAGCTGAAAATGCTCCTCATCCATCAGCATCAGGTACCCAGTGACCCTGAGGAGCAGCAGGCACAGGGACAGGTGGCTATGGTGCTGTAAATGTGATGTGTCACCCACTTCCTACCCTAAGTGGTGACCCCAAAGCTTCCCCTGCTCCAGGGGAGCCCCTCACTGCAGTGTGTCGGTGCAGCAGCTTGGCCCAAGCGCCAGTCACTGCTCAGCAGTGCGTGTTTGAGCCTGGACTGTGGAAAAGGCAAGGCTTACAGGGCTGTGGGCAGAACCATCAGTCAATTTTGGGCTTCTCAAGATGTTCACCCAAGTATGGGCAGGATGAAATTTGTTGCTGTTGCAAAATGATGAAGCACCTCTGAGCAGGGCCTCTCTCAACCCCTCTGACCCTGACAAACAGGTCACATTAACTCCTATAATTTGTTGACTATTCTTTGAAAACCTTTTAAAGATTTTCTTTCACTGTGTCCAGAGTTACAGCTTACAGTTCCCAGTAGCTATTGGGAAGGAGAGGACAGATGGATGCAGACAATAGCAGCTCCTGGAAGAGAGACCTGTTAAAATGGCACCTGCAGAGACTGATAGGATGTGGAAAGGAACCCATAAATTGTTGAATGATTCTGGGACTTGATTTAATGTATACAACAGAATCTGAAAAAGGACTGAATATCCTCTATCTTGACAGAACATTTCTTTGCAATAAATAACCCCTATAGAAATGTTTGCTTCCTTTATTCCCAGCAGTGAGAGCTTCTTGATGAAACACATCATTTTCATGAAAACATTTCTGGTTCTCCTCAAGAGCAAGAGGAAAGTTCACCTGAACAGCTGAAAATGTTTGCGACCGAAATGGAATGAAATTCAGAATTCCCATTCCTGGTTCAAGCTGTCTTCTGTAAGGATTTTATTCACAGGTGATGGCTGCTATCCAGAGAACCAAATGAGGGCATTCAAGGAAAAGCAGTGTTTTGTTGGCAGTTTATTGCGAGTTATCAAGTGGTGTAGTCTGGGATGAAATACCCTCCCACAGCCCTTCCATCACCCAGCCGGCCGTGTCTGATGGAAACCTCTTTGGGAATCGTGAATAACTGTGATCTGGTTTTTAGCAGCTCCAGGCTCCTTCTTGGCTCTACCTCCCTCCAGATTTCCGTGGTTGGAAATTGCCAGTGTGTGTGGCTGAGCAGGGCAGGACGCTCACAGCTGAGATAACAGAGGATCTGCCCCTGGCCCTGAGGTAGCCAAAATCCTCAGTAGCTCAGATGAGCAGGAAATTATTCAGCTATAAATCAGCAACCAGGCAAATATACCAAAGACACCTGGTGAGATGGAGCAAGTGCTGACCTGGAGACTTATGCAAGGGTTTTCTGCACATGGATCCAGGATGGAGCTGGGCTCTGATGGCTCCAGCACAGTAAACCCCTCTGTGGCAGCAGTCATGCTGGTGGAGCATGGTCCTGGCAAGTCCAGGTGGGCAGAAGCCATGGGCCTTTATGCAATGAGCTTGGTTCTGCCTGTGTCAGGACACTGCAAGCACTGTGCTGGAGCAGGGACTGCCCCCTGCCCGGGAATGAGGAGCTGCTGCACAGGAGCTAAAGAGGTGAAGGTCCTCACAGCATGCACAAGGGTGGGTCAAGAGCGAAGGAGAAGGTGGGGAGCTCGTCAGTGGAGGTGAACTGTGGCCAGCAGCTGCAGTCTGTGTGCACACCACAGCCTGTGCAGAGCTCACTTCTAACACAGACTGCAGCAGGGCAGCTCAGAAAGAGAAAAAACTCTGTCTTGGCTCTTCCTGGGCTTTGTGCAGCTGTCTGGTGAAATCCTGCCCTATCCCACTGGTATATCAGTTAGCTCTCAATTCATGACATTTTGAGTACTTTTTCCTGGCTGGCCCTAGTAAGGGAGCAGCTCAGCAAGGAGTCAGCTTGTAATTTGAAATTAATATAAAAATGCACTTCTTTAAATACCGTACCACCTAGACTATTTTCAAGCAAAGACAACCACACATAGGAATATGTGATTGGAGGCTTTAGTTAGAATATAAAACCTTGCATTAAAGCTAGGTGCTGGGTGGAAATTCCCACATTTTCATTCTGTTTGTGTCTGCATTCTGTTATCATCCTGTTTTCAACCTTCTGCAATTAGTGTCTATTTTAATGAAGACTGCTGGGGCTGATCTAAATACCAGAACATCTTGTATGCAGTACACAGAAGGCCCTTTTCCCTTCAGAAGTGCTGTAGTGTTCATTTGCATCATAGATCCATGACCAGGCACATCTAACAGGATGGATCAAAGTGCTTCTAAATGCAGTGTTAGAGCCATTGTAAAATCCAGGCCACCTCCAGAATCAGCCCAGGTGTAGCTGTACCTGGGCCTGTCGGCGTGTTTCTGGATTGCTGTATAAACACAACCCAAAATGCTCCTTTTTTTCCCCACTGGGGTTGCTTAGTAGGGCTTGGAGGCACAAGCAGGGTCATCCAAACGCCTGGGCAGGGCTGGGGATCCCCTGCCTGAGGAGACCCTGGGAACAAGGGTGTCTTTGGTGCTTGCTAACACTCAGATGCACCCTGCAGCATTTCATGGCCATGGAGGGATGCCAAGTGTCTCTGTTTCACCAGCTTCCTTTCTGCTGCCAGGGTTTCCTAGCCTGGGAGGAGGTGATCAGAGAGCACAGATACAAAACAGAGGCAAGCTTTGTGCCTTGAGCAAAAAAAACCCTCTGCAGCTCCAACAAGGTTTTGTCTCCTTTTCCCTTCCTCTCGCAGTCTCTCCACCTTCCCCAAACCTTCTCAGCTGTTTGATGCCAAGATCCAAGCAGGGCACTTTCCCAATGATCCTTCCCCTTCTCATCACTATCAGCAAAAGAAACAAATGTATGTTTTTTCCCGTGGTGTAGAGCTGGTGAACTCTTAAAAGCCTGTTTTCTTCTCTAAGAACTGAGATCCCTGAGGAATCTGCCTCCTTTGCGTCTTTCTTGTGTTGAGGTGGAATTAGTCACATTTTTTGCAAATGACAGCAGTTTCTCAGGAAAAAAGAGCAAGTTCTGGACAATTTATAGGTTTATGCAAAAAAATAGTAAATCAGTCTCTAGCTGTTTGGACTGTGCTCTCTTTTCACTGCACACAGGCAACTTCTATCATCACTAATATGCAAATAAAGATATTTGGCCTCAATCTTTCCTACAGGGAGAAAACCCTCAGCAATGCCACGTATCCTACAGCCAAGGCTGGTCGCATGTCAGACCATATTTTCTTCCCTAGCCTCAGTCCATGCAGGCTAAGAAACCCACAGGATCCCACATATCCATAGACCAGACCTCTAAAGATGTTTCAGCTCAGTCCTGCCTCAGATGAGGTTTTTCGCAAGTTATTTTTCATATCACAAAAGTTTTAGAGCTACAAAACCATTGAGATGGAAACTGAGCCTCAGCTGGTGAGAGCTGTGTAGTCTGTTGTTAATACACAGCAGGCAGCTCACAGACACTGAAAATGCAGTTTAGATCCCTGTTCTTACCCAGGCATTTTCTGCATACCAAAATTAACTGTGGTCAACAAAGAAACCTTGGATTGGTTGACAGTGAAATCCTTTAAGCAAATGCACAGATGAATCATTGTGCCAGGTCTAGGGAAGGGAGAAAATCTGTATTTAGGATGCTTGGTCTCTGCAGGCCCAGAGGAGCTGTGAAATCCATGAGCTCCTGCAGACACCCCCTTGGCAAGGCTGACTTAGGGAGGTGCAAAAGGGGCTGGTATCAAATATTGCTGCCTTGACTGGTGGCACTATGTGGTTGTGCTCCCATCAGAGCTGTGCTCCGCAGTGTGATCCTGAAGGGAGTAGGGAGTTGCACAAAGGTCTGAAAAATTCAAATTAGGGCTGTCCATCTACAGCAATAGCCTGTCTCATGTCTTGTGGGTAAGCCAACTTATTCAGGTACGGTGCATTTGAGAACGGGATGTTAGAATTGGGAATTTTCCAGTTGTGGGTTTGGAAAAGGGCTTTTAATAGGGCTTGGAGAACTGTCATGAAAGAGGCCACTGCAAATGCTCAGCAAAATGCAGGCTGAGAAGGGACTTCTGCCAGCAGACACTCCTGGTGGACACAGGGCAGTGGGGAGGGGAAAGCCATTTCAGCAGAGCATAAGGCTGCCTCAGAGACAGGCAGAGATTGCCACAAACTCCTTTGGCCTGGAAAACTGAAGCTAAAAAGGGTCTTCAGAGCAGTGGATGCTGGATGCTCCCCAGCAGAAGTGGAGGCAGAAGCTGTCTGCCCCAGGTCCTGTGCCTGTGGGTTGCCAAACGCCTTGGCTCTGGCAGCCCCTTATTTCTCCAGTGACAGTCAACGGGAGGATAAAATGCATGCAGTTCCTGCCACTGTCGGTAACACAGTAGGCTCCGTGAGGTTTATGAGCACTCCTGGCAAGAATGACAAAAGTTCTGTTCCTGGAGCAGCTGAGGCAGACATTACCGACTGCAAATAACTCACAGACAACATAAAGCTGCCTCTCTCTCTCCTTCCCTCCCTCTCTCCTCAGCACCTGGATTTGCTTTGGAATCTGTCGTGGGTTCCCCTTGAGATTTCTGCCAGTCACCACATTCCATCTTCAATCCTACGCCTCCTCAATCCATGGTGAGGGTAAGGGACATCCTCAGCCTCTGGGGATGGGAAGCTGGAGAGTGACAGTGCCATCTGATCATCTGATGGCATGAGGTGGGGAGCTCGTACCCTGACACCTTCCTCCTGGAGCCCAGCAAGAGGAGGGTTAATAGTTTCAGCCTGGCATCTTCTCCAGTCATGACCTATGGAAGGAGCAAATCTCCCATTGCTCAGACCTATGTGCCTCTGCAACAAGCTGAGGGTATTTCTGAAGTGCCAACAAAGTGCTGCTGAAACGGGATATAAGGACAAAAGTCTCCAAATGCTGGCAGTGGCACTGAGATTCTTGGTTTTTTGGCATCTGATACCCAAGCTTTTAAGTTACTCTTAGGTCACAGTCTTTATTGCACAGCCACAGCATTGCAAATTGACTTTTTAATACAGGAAAGTTGAGATTTTTCACCTCTTGACCTGCCTCCAGGAACTGGGGTTTTAACTGCACCATTAAACATCTTGGGACTTCCAGTATAATCATAAGAGCTGGCAGTAGACCTGACACAACTAGGAAGGATTTGCTTTAGAACATGGTTTAATACTAAATCCTAAACTTCAGGTCTTGAAGATTCTCCAAATCTGGTTTTTCTGTTCCTCTTGCCTCCATATGTTAGCATCTTATGTTATGTTGCCTATAAAAGTGTCAGAGTTGATCCAGATGAGCAGTGGGAATAACACATCAGCAAATGGGATTTGCAATGGGAAAAAAAAGAGCTGTCTTGCACATGGAAGATCAAGGCCCATTAGCTGAGCACTGGAAGAGGATATCCCTTTTCCAGGGTACAAAGCCTCTGAATCCAGTGCAGGGCACTGGTTCCTGACAAAGATAATGCCGTTTGGGAGCGGGGCTGGCCCTGAAAGTGGGGCATCCTGCCCATGGCAATGCCTCAGCTGGAGGGGCTGGAATTGCCTGGTGCAGTCTGGGGGAGTGCTGATTGTTGTTCTAGTCCTCTGAGAAATGGTGGTAAATCCTTTGGGCTTGCAGCCCTTTCCTACATCCCCTTCTCACCCAGCACCGTGCTGAGGTAGGCCTCTGGTTTGTTCAGAAGTTGTACGAGATGCCTGGAAATGAGATACCTGATAAAGCACCATTTGACCTGCCACAGCCTGTTTTCCCTCTCCAGGCTGCTTTGCTGTCTGGAGTCCAGTTTGGGCCACCTCTCACATTTCATTCTGGGGGTTTGCTGGTCTCTTCTCAGCCTCCTGTGGCTCTTTTCTACAGGGTTGCTACCTGCAAAAGGCTCTCCTTGCAGCTCAGCCTATCCCAGCTCCAGAGGGAACGAACTGCAGTGCCTGAGATGCTGTTTGGGTCTCAGGTTTCTGTTCAATACGTGCCTGTGGCTTGTGGCTGTCTGAATGCCTCCAAGGACCCTTAAAAACTAACAACTCCTGCAGCTGACAGCAGGCTGCACTGACAGCTCCCCCTGCACCTTCGAGTTCCTGCCCTGCCTGACTCTGCTTCGCAGCCCATCTGACAAACATCAGCACCAGGAACCCCCTTCAGTGCAGGACAGAATACCAGCCCCTGGGAGGGCTTCCTTGCCATGCTTTGGTTCCAGGATGGAGTTGACTGATGGGGCTGCTCCAAACCACACCTATTATTCTTGAGGCTCCTCCTCCCACGCTGCTCCAGGGGCACCATTTTGGGACCCTGCCCTGTGCTAGTCTGGCAATACAAGTGCCCCAAAATTCTGGGGAGTAACCTGATGCACTTCTTCTACTGGTCATTTGACACTAAAATCATCCAGAATCGACAAACAGAGAAATTTGGAGGGAACACTGGCCTTCTCTCCCATCTGTGAAGCTCATTAAAGGTGGCTTTTAGCATCAAACCAGACGTCCCATGAAAAGCTAAGAAAATACCAAATGTCATCTTAGCTGGGGAAGCAGACCCTTGGGCACATCTTCTTGCAGGCAGCCTTCCTAGGAAGGAGTCCTCTCTCCCACCAATACGTGGGCTGCAAGACTGGCTTATGCAGAAAACGTTCTCTGGAAACTTGTTGCATGAAACCGATAGAACTGTGCCTTTCCATTTCCTACTCCAAGTGGCTATTCTGGGTTAAAAAGCAACTGGAATGTTAGGAATTGTTAGGAGAGGAACAGAAAACAAAGCAGAGCCTCCCTATAAATCTGTCTCAAATATCGTGTCTGCCTCAGCCCTGCTGTCTCAGGCAGAGCTACAAAGGTGACGAGAGGGCTGGATCAGCTTCAGGCAGTGGATAAGGAGATACACAGAGGCTCTTCTGGAACAGGGGTGAGCAAGGGAGAACACAGCACGTCTCTAAATTGCCAGGGGCTGAAAGGAAAGAATATTCACTGATAATACTGCATTTCAGAGGCACAGAGAGTCAGAAAGCAACCTTGGTCTCCAGCTGGTGACACGGGGCCCCCCTTGGAGTCTGATGGCTGTGTCATTAGTGATTTGTGTTGGCTGAGCCCTGCCTGAGGGCACTGCTGAGCAGATCCTCTCTAACAGGGACACCATTTTCTACTCAGGGCTGCCTTTTGCATCAGTCCCTCCCATTTTGCTGATGGAAGACCCAGAATAGGGAGCTGAGCTCAGTCTCTTGCTGCAGAGGAGATGCCCTCCCCAGGGTGCAGGAGAGCCTGCTGCAAGGCTTGGTCACCTACCAGAGACTGGTCTGGCAAGCAAGCAAGAGAGAGGGGCAAGCCCAGGGCGGTGGCTGAAGGGAACCAGACAGGGAAAAAGCAACTTAAGGGGACAGAAGCAGGAATAAAAAAGAAAGGGCCATTAAACACAGTGAGACTGTATATGGCCAAAAAGAAACAGTTTGCCAAATTCAGTGTTTGTCAAGAGAGGAACATTTGCACACCTGCACCTCTGCAGTGAAGGGACATCATTTGCAAAGAAAATAACTGCTGGCCCCACAGAGCCTGTGAACTGCCTTGTGTTTTTGTGCATTTTCCCAGGCAGCACTTCCAGCTGTAAGGAGTGAAGCACCCCAATGTGCTGTTTGGAGCTGATTCCTGCAGGCGTGCCCTGCTGCCCTCTTCAATACAGGCGGTAAGTAAGGCTCTGTCAAGCTAAAAATAAATAAATAAACAAACAAATAAATAAATAAAAATTATGGTCCAGACTTCACTTGTCAAGTGCTAGAATGCGGGCACTTAGAATTGTTCCAGGTTGCTGTGGGGTTGGCTTATGGATGTTCGAGTCACTTGTGTATCTGTATCAAAAGGCTTTTCCTGTTTCACAGTTAATTCACAGCCATGTGAGCTCAGATTGACAGGTTTCCTGATGTGAGAGTTCCTGCCTTTATGAAGAATCAGAATGGTGGAAGGCTTTTCTCTTCTAGATTATTTCAAATCAAAAATGTGTGTGTCAATCTTACATATTGGAAAGATAAATAATTTAATATTATGAAAAAATAATTTCCTTGTCTGGAATAAATTAATGTGATTCTTGCATCACTATTTATATAAATATTCTTATATCATATTAAGTTAACCTTGTAATCAATTTCCAACACTGTAATCATAAATCAAGTTTTGAAGAATGCTAAAAAAGTTTATTTTTGCAGGACATAACTGTTTAAACGAGGGTTTGGACAACAACAATAAAATTGGAGACAATTCAGGAATACTATTCCTGGTCATAAGAGAGAGGCAGCTGCCACATTTGGTGGAGTGAGCCCTTTAAATCGCCAGGTATCAGCTCAAGAGATGGAGGAATAAGGAAGGTACAGCTGTTCCCAAATGTCATATAGAAATCTGCTGAATTTTGTGATCTTTGATCACCTCAAAGAACCATCTACATAAAAATTTTAGAGGCACCATCTTTTATATGCCTGTGTACAGGATTTGTATGCACAGGTGAGTACAGGCACAAATACATCTGGAATAGCATTTTTCAAGTTGCTTTTATAATCTTCAGACTTGGCATAGTTTTACTGAATAGGGTCCTGTGGGGTTTTACAAAAAAATATCTTTACAAAATGTGTTCCTAAAAGATTTTAAACTATTTCCATAAAAACAAATTCCGTGTCCTCTCACCTTACTGTTACCATTTAGAGGAGGCATGTTGAAATTCACCACTATTTGTCCTTCACCCAGAGCATTTTCCAAGGTCCAGTGAAGTCAAAAAAGAGACCATTGGTGACTTGTCGGGGGGCTGTGGTTCAGAGACACACTTTTCACTAGCAAGTGGGTGCCTCATGCCAGAGACACTGATTCTCAGTACTGTGACAGCCATGCTGCAGATTGCTCAGGTTCTTCAGTGTAAAATGCTTTTTCTTTTGCTTCCCCTTTTTCAAGTTCAAATGTTTAGGTCTTGTCTCCGCTCAATAACACATTAAAAATAAAAGTTTGAAATATTTTCCTTTGAAAATAACTTTTTGGGTTACGTTTAAGACTCCAGAGATGGGAAAGGATGTATGTGTTCACCATTAAAGTAATTCTTAGGGCTTTGTTCCAAGAGTTGCTAATATTAGACTGGCTTGGTGTAGAAGGTGGAAATCCAGCGGGTAGATGGGCCTCTGTGAGAGGTGGTTGTTATTTTCTGCAGAGATGAAAATCCATTCAATTAGCAGGTCATGTGTGCTCAGTAAGCTTTGAAAAACCCCACCAAAGTGGTGAACATGATGGCACATTTAGTGGCTTTGTCCTGGAGGCGTAAATAAGAGAGCCCCAAAGTGAGCACGCATGTGCACGGAGTGTGGTTATTCCTGAAAATAAAGACTGGCGTGACTCAGGTATTGAGTGTGGCTGGGTATTAAGAGTAATAAGCAGTTGCTGGGAGGCATAATTCTACAGCAGCTTCCACTTCATAAACCAAGGGGTTGAACATGGGAGCACACCTCAGTTAGTGGGCAGTGAGCGACGGTGGCTGTCTCACAGAAATAAACAGGGTGGAACTGCAGGAGGACACACACTGCTGAGGGCTGCTCTGATGTGCTGCATGCTTTAGGGCTTGGACCAGGCAGTGTACCTGTCCACGCAAGAGAGAGTCAATAACCAAAAAGAAACCTAAGCAAAGCTATAATAACAGGTTTTTTTCCTTCCTGGAACTGCCCCTTTCATGCCCAGGGATCGAGGCACACACACTGATTGCTAACAGCAGCGTAAACTAAGCCAAACACTGAGACTACAGCAACATTGCTCGGTGGAAACATCCCTGCTGCAGATACAAAAGGCCATGGAAGAGACCAGGTTTTAATATATTTAGTGAGGGATCAGTTTCCCAACAAGAAAATATGGACGGAGAAAAAAAAAATTTAAAAATGGCACTTGCAGAGTTCTGCTGCAGAACTGCAGAAGTTGCAAAAGCAAAACAGTCGGGAATGGGAATATAGGGAATGCAGAGCACACAGCATAGGGTTGAGCCCCCTTTGAAGCAATCACAAGTGGCACTGAAAACGTCTGAGAGAGGGAATCACTGCAGGGTCAGCAATCCCACCTGGACAGAACCAAAGGAAACACAAAATAATTGATCTGGGTTTTCAGGATGCAGCAGTCAGCAGAGAGAAGGACGGTTCTGTGCCGTCACTTGCATTCTCTCCTGTTTGTGTCCCAGGAGTGTGGCACCAGTGGCGAGTTCTGAGATCTCACTGGTCTCTCAGAGCAAAAGCAGCAGCAGACAGCAGGAGGGACAGTGACAGTCATCTCCAGGCCCCAAGAGATTCAGAGTGCAGAGATGGTGTGTGCCATCTGGGAGTGGCTACAGCCATGAGCTTCTTCAGCACGAGATAATAGCCCTGGGTAGGTTAGGAACGCCCCTGAAAAGAAAACAACATAATTCAGATATTACAGATGTCATTTTCTTTTAGAAGGCACAGGAAAATGCGACCTTTGTATTTTTATTGAAGTTTTCCTCTGACACTTTGGGGAAAACTTTTGAAGGGTGAAATAGCATTTATTTTTGTAAATGCAAGAATTACAGACAAACAATATGCAGAGGGACTGCAGGAGCAGGTGCTGCACCTCAGGAGCTGTGACAAAGGCAGGCTGCAGTGCTGGGCACAGCCTTGGTCCCTATCTCATTGTGGCCCGTGTGTTCTCCGAGCTCAAAGGAAGCCCCTTGCAATCACATCTTTCTCTGCTGTCAACAAAGCAGGGACAGAACAACCTCCAGAGGCCCCTTCTGACCCAGTTTTTTTCTAAGACTTTCTTCCATGATTTTCTAATTTTATATTTAATGAGCAGACTTCAGAACAAACACAAGCTGTTGTTTCATTTGAGCAGAAATACGAGTTTCTCTGTACCCTTGGCTGGCAAAACAACCTGCTGGAATGAACTTGGTAACACACAGGGCTTTGCAATTAGTTTTGTAGGGCTCCCATCCTACCAAATCACCTCATTTACTTATGTGCTGCTCTGGCTGGGCTGGGGATTAACCACAGGCTGGGGATTAACCACAGAATTGCTCCTGGGTTGGGTTTCACTTGTCACCTGCCCAGACAGAGAGATGTCTCCAGGTTTGATTGGACCATGAAAGAGCACGTTGTGTTTGCAGTGTGCCTTTGTTCATCACTTGCCTCCTCATCCTTGCTGGTTTCCCTTCTCCATGAGTATTGATCTGGTGTGAAATATTAAAAAAAAAAAAATTAAATAATTAGCTCTTGGAAACAATGATTCCTTTTACAGTATTTCATCTGATGTATCCAAAGAACTCTTTCCTTGCATGTTTTCAAGAAATTTGCTCATTTGGGGTTTCCTGCTGGCACAGTGATCTCTACAGGGTCACTTTACTTTGCCCTGCTCACTTGCTCAGTTGCAAGTTTTATTTTTATCACCTGCCCAGATTTTAATTTACTGACTTGCCATTAAAACTGGCATGTCCTGCAAATACTTTCCTAGCAATATAAACACTGTTCAAGTCATCCGTCTCTCCCAGCTACTTTTGGAAGCAAAGGACGGTAAAACTGAAGGTTTGTCACCACCAGCAGGTTGCAGAAAAAATGTCTCAGTACTGACCCCTCTCTGAGAGTTGCTTTGGAGAACCATTCCAGCACCTGCTTTCCAGTGCTCAACGCAACCAGCTGGGAAACCACATCCTGACTGATTGGAAGCAACAGCAACAACAAAGAATCCATCCTTTTTTAACAGTTTTCCTCATTTCTTACATCAAAGAAATGAAGACTAGTAACTTGTTATCTGGCAGCATGTGGAGATTATTTTTCTTATGCTTAATTCTCTAAATGACTGCAATTTTTCTGTTTGCTGGGGAAGAACCTGAAGTTCACTGCAACTAATATCCTAATAAAGACATAATTAATAAAGGAACAGAACATCTTAAATTAAATTAAACAAAGGAAAACTGTTATCAAAACTATTATAAAGCATACAATTAAAGAAAGAAGAAATCCCATCTTTCTTGGATGTTTCGAAAAAAGAAGTTGTACCACAGCCAATCTCATCGTTTCTTCAGTACTTACTGTATCAAGTTTCAGAAACTCTATTCAAGAAGTTAAATCATGATGAAAGACTGCTTCAGAGATTAAAAGTGTAGTCTAGGAATCAGGAGTTCCTGATTTAGATCCCACACCAGTTAAAAATTTATTGTGTTACTGCTGGCAAATGACTGGCCAGCAATCAGCTTCTTTTCTAAAAATTCTTCTTCCTTAAAAAACCCTGAGCCAACCCATACAGCTGAAAATTTACAGAGTAACAGCAGTAACGTTCTGGATACGAGCACTAGAGGGTGACAAAGCTGCACCGAACGAACACAAACGACAGCAATTTCTGGCACTAATGTAACATTTATTTATCTAGTCCAGACTGATTCAACAGTCACATGGATAAAGGCCGTTCCTAACCTTTTTTATTTCTAATTTGATAAAGTTGACTTCAGAGATTAGTGTATCTACTGCAAGTCCTTCTCCGTCCATGTGACTGAAGTTAAAATGGGATTCCCTTCCTGAAAGCATCTTTCTAGCACATGGCTTAGTTGTCAACTTTCTTTTTTAAGTCAACTTATACTATTAAAAAAAATTTATATTGCTTATGTTCTAAACAGGCATATCACAGGCACTGGAATGAAACGCTCTCTAAAATGTCCTTAATCTGTGTCATCAGGCATGCATTCTAGGTTTGACAGCTCTGAAAAAGAAGCCAAAATCACTACAACTGCAATCCTCAAAAATATTCACTTCCTGTAAACAATAGCAGTGATTCCACCTTGAAATGCCATGACACTGAAGTGAGCATAGAGAATTTCTCACTAAATAGTAAAAGACATTAGAAAAGACTCACAAGCATTCAGAATATCTCACTGTACTTGTAAATTAAAAGAGAATGTTGATTTACAGCTCAGAAATTAGGTAATGTGGAAAGAATTTCCAGGGCATACACAGCTACTGTGGAAATGGGATAATGATGCCTTGCACTGACCACAAAAATCATGAATACTATTAAAAAAAAAAACAAACCTGGTCCAAGAGCCAGGTCAGTGAATAATTGTACATAGTGATTTGTGTTTATCCCCCATTTCTGAAACTCTGCAATACATTACACCTGTAATTTCAGCTCAAACACAAAGAAAAAAAAAACAGTAACTGAATTCAAATTTCGTGCTTCTATATTTAACTTTTTTTTCCCCTATACGGAAAATAAACCGCTTATAAGTTTACTTGGCACAACGATTCACAATTTACCAACTCCACTAGATCTCTCAGCTTTCCAATTTCCTCACTGGCGACCCCAAGGGCCATCACAGCGAGGCTTCCCCACTGCTCCCCCGAGCACTCCCAGCAGTCCCGACGCCCCCAGAGCAGCCCCTCTCATGTCACCCCCCAGCAGCTCCCAGAGCCCCCCCTGCCACCTCGGGGCCTCCCCTGTCCACTGCCCGTCCCCAGCGGCCACCACAGCACAAACACTTCACTGTCTTGAAAACCCACATCGAGTGGTGCCGCTCAGTGCCTGCAGATCCTCAGGAGCTGCAGGGAAAAAAGATCAGCGAGGAATCTTCCACGGCACAACGAAGGGAATAGGAGTGAGGCGGTCGCCCTGGAATGGGTTAAGGAACACTCACAAAAGCCTCAAAGACACTGCTGCTCTTGGCTCAGAATGTGAAAGAGGAGTGGTGAAACATAAATCAGAAGCTGGTTGCGATGTCCATGTCCAGGTCTCGGTTATCTGAATAAAATGAGACACAATTGTTGGAATATTGGGTGCATGGATGCTTGCATCTGTTACCATGTGATCTCTACTTGTTGGGTGCTGCATATTTATCTGTCAAAATTAGTCTGGAGCCTTAATGAAGAAATGCTGAGGAAGGGGTTATAAACCTACATTTAAATACCATTGCTGTGGGTCTGATAAGCAGAATCTGCTTTTATGTCTGGATCCTGCTGAAGGTCCTTAAATGGATTTTTTTTTTCCCCATGTTAAATTGGGTATCTAAGGGAAATTCCTTCTATAAGCAGGATGGGAGACTGGTCCTCAGTCAGCAATATGTCAGTGAGAGACACCAGAGTCATTATTTGCTCAAAATAGAGGAATAAAAGAGGAACAGCCCTGTAGTATTATGTGAATGATCTCTGGTTGATTTCTGGTTGAAATTAAGAAGAACCAAATTAGCCAGGATGAGTAAGAAGGTACTGAAGAGTGAAGAGTTTAATTCTTTGGTACAGTATTGTATGGACTTTGGGTTCACTGTGTCCTTGCAAATGGATTGTCCTTGCAGCTAAAGTGGCCCATGTGCCAAATCACCGAATCTCAGAATGGTTTGGGTTGGAAGGAACCTCAAAGACCACCTTGTTGCAATCTCCCTGCCATGGACAGGGACACCTTTCACTAGACCAGACTGCTCAAAGCCACAGTCCAACCTGCCCTTGAAGCATTCCAGGGATGGAGCTTCCACCGCTTCTCTGGGGAGCCTGTGTTAGTGCCCCATCACCGTTTGATCCATGAGCGGAGCTGCCGGTGCTGCGCCCGGGCCGCGCGGGGCCGAACGAACAAGCGGATAAACAGAAAAAGGGATGTCAGCAAAATTAATCCACAAACGCCAAAGGTTTATGTCCAAAAAGGAGACAGAGGAGTCCTGCAACTTTATTCGGATAAAGGGAGAGAGTCCGCTCGGGCTCACGCCCGCGGGGCTTACTCTCTCAGGGTTTCGGAGGGCGCAGCCTCCTGTTATCCTAAACTCCAGCCGCATGTTGCCCTCTTCCTTTCCCCATTGGCTGAGGTACGAGGAAGGTACAGCCTTGTGGGACCGCCTGCGCATATTCCTCCCTGGAACGTCTTCGGAAACTCAAGCTCGTGCAGCCCCACTTGGCTGTTTCAGGAGCCGGGCTCTGCAACAAACCCGCTGCCCAAAGTCAGTACAGACATTAAGACCCATTTCAAGGACGTTAACACCCATACCTTCACCCACTGACTTGTTTGTAAAGACATTAGCACACATCTTCCCTCTCAGGGACAAAGGGACAAAGGGTCCCGGGCGCGGCAGCAGCAGCAGCGACTCTACCGACCCATTACCTCTTCTGCTCGTCCTCCTCCTCTCCCTCTCCCGTTCCCGGACCCTCTCGCCCTCTGCCAGCCCGGCCCGTGCCGCCCCTGTCCCCGCTTCCTCCCCGTTCCGGGAGGCCGCCGCGGTCTCTCCCCCGCCCGGCTCTCGCCGCACTGGCTGCGGCTCCGCCTGGCCCGGCCCCCGCCGCTGCCGCCGCCTCCTCTGCGGCTTCCCCGGCCTGAGCTCCGCCGCTCGGTGCCCGCCCCAGGTGGGGAAGCCCGGCCCGGGGCGGTCAGGGGCCGGCCTGGACCCCGGGAAGGGAAAGGTACCGGATGGGACCGCTGCTGGGGACTTGAGCAAGTCAGCCGAAAGTGGCCAGAAGGTCCAGAAGTTACTCTGGAGCGGAGGGGAAGCGCTCGGCCTGTCCTTTGCAGCTCCATCAAACCAACTTTGCACATTTGAGGAATGTCACATTTGAGTGCAAAGGTGACTAATGACCTGAGTGCGACCGGACACGCCCGAGGCTGACACTGCCATCAGCCCCGATACACGGCCAGCGTGGGAGGACAGAGCTGGTGTCATCCGCGGGGACCTTGGTCGTGTTCTGCACACCTTCGGGATGCTTCTATGGCCGTGGGTTTGTTTGGGTTTTGAGGGGTTTTGGAAGAAGAGTGTGTGTTGGGGACTTGTTTGATTTTCTGGCGTTTTTCTAAGGGATGGGAGTGTTAATTTGGGTTTTGCTTTTGTTAAGCTGATGTTTCCGAAGCTGTTTGGCTGCAGAGCCCCCGCTAGCCCGGGGCGGGGGGAGCCCCGGAGAGCGGCGCTGGCTGAAGCCGACACTGGGTGGCAGGAGGCTGCCGCAAACGGCTTCGGCCCGGGTCGTTCGTCCCTTCCCAGCCCGTCACCTCCAGCACAGGCTGCTCTGTGCACCCCCTGGGCTTATCCAGGAGCTCCTCGTGCCCGCCTGGCCACCCCTGAACGTGCCCTGGCCCCCCAAGTGCACACTTAGCCCCCCACCCCATTCACGGTGGGCGTCCTGCGGCCCCACCGGCAGCCGCACAGCCAGGGCTGGGTGTGCAGGTGTGCTCCGAGGAGTGCACCCATATTCCAAGGTCACTTGGGCCAGTGCTGGGCACCTAGCTTAGCAGGTGAGAAGAGGGAGCACATCCCTCCCGCTGTTTGAATAAACTGGGGGATATCTGCCCATGGGGGATTAACAGCTCCAAGAACTTCTCAGAGCACAGGGACCTTCCATCTGAGAATGTCTCTGAACTGCAGCCTCCCACCAACCTCCTGCTCTTGTGTGAGAGTCCTCCTGCCCTTCCTACCTCTCCACTGTGCATGCACAATCCTTGACCCAAACACCAAGAAGCACCCAGAGCGACCAGAAGGGGCTTTGCTTTGGTTGGGGTGTAAAATGTAGCCCAGGGGTGGGAAGGGAGCAGCTGGGGCTCTTGTGATGTGAACCTACCAGGAGCCACCTACACATCCATATCTTGAAATTTAATTTTTTTTTAAAAGAAAATTTGGTGGATGAGAGCTGCCCATGGCTGTATTGCCCAATAGTTTCTCAGCGTCAGCAGCAAATCTCATGTTCCCTTTTGCAGAGAGAGCACTTGCAGTCACCTTTGACCCCTACTCCCTGGGAACAGCCAGTCTCTGGTACTTCCACAAAATCTGATTTTTTTTTGCCTTAACTGACTATGTGTTTTCTAGGAAGGACGACCAAGCAGCTTGTGACCAGCCACTCTGGGATGTTTGACAGTGTGCCACACTCTGCTTTAGGGCTCCCAGTAGCAGAAGATGGGTGCTCTGGTCATGCAGCATGTGGCACTGTTGAAGCCAGCCCTGCTGCTACACATCTCTGCGGTCAGCAGGTTGCCTCTGCACCACTGCCTTCCCATGGGATTGTGGACATCGAGTGCTGGTGCCTGGAGGAACATTTGTCAACACGATACAAACATGCTTTATGCTCCTGCCAGATCAAGAGGGACAAATAAATGTGCAATGGGACAAATAAATAGGAAAGGACTCAGGGTTGCTCTGCCAGGACAGCCTGAAGTAGTAAAGCACTTGGGAGTCCCTCAGGACAGAGGGCAGAGTGGAGTGCCCAGGCCCTGCTCGAAAGCCTGAGATGATGGGGAAGGGTGACATTCTGTTAGTAAACCACTAATGACCACCTCTTTGGCATTTCCTGAAAACTACCGTAGGTTGGCTGGTCCCTGGAGGAGCGCTGTGATGTCAGCAGCCAGAAATCCCGTGGAACCGGCCAGACTGGCAAATGCATGAAAGTCAGCTAATCTGCTGTTTTATCGCTCCTCCGCCCCCAAATCCCCATCCACTTCAGGCATCAGAGGGAAGCTAATTGACTTGAGCTTCCTTTTTGTGCTCAAACACCTTGGTTGACTTGGTTATTTTCTCTCATTTTTGTTTCATACAAGCAGATCGGCTTCAAAGGCGGTGCTGGAGCAGGTGTTATGTGATACATATCTACCAAATAACCGGGAGAGGCCTTGCTTCACCAGGTGCTCACTGCCTCTGAGTGAGCTGGTCACAGTTTTGCTGCTTCTTCCCACTAACTGGGGTGAGAGTTACTGCTGGGAAAGGACATCAGTTGTTGCTCGCCCTCCCTCTTTTCCTTTATCCCCCAAAGCAGAGGAAAGTGGAGACTTTTGGGTGGCAAGGGCCAATGTGGAGTTGCTGTCCAGGGAATGGGACCTTAGTAGGGACATGGCACCATTCCTCAGAGTGACTTTTGTAGTGAGAAGGGCAGGTGTCCATGGAAATGGCTTTCTTCATGGGGGCTGACACAGAGGGTGAGGCTCCCATCTTCACCTTACCTGACCCAATAAGTTTGACTCTGATCCTCATCCTCCTCCACCCTGCAGATTGCTGGATGGGCATGCTGCCAGACTGCATTTTCCTTTACCAGGTTGGAGACACAGTATAAACTTGGAGGCAGGTGGGAGGTGCTGAGCTCTTGCCTTGGCAGCAACTGGGACAACCCACCTCCTCATCCCTGCCATCTTACTCTGTGGGAAAACAGGAGCAGGTTGAATAGAGCTCCTCACAAGGGCCCCCGCTCTTAAACACCCAGGGAGTTTCACGGATCTGTGCAGGGAAGGAAGCTGTAGCCCTCCCCACTGGCATGAGCCTGGGGCATGCACTGAGCCAAGGACCAGCTGGGCATCACCTCTGTCCCTGGCAGGGAGATGTGCATCCAGGTCTGCACCTGCCACCCATCGAGGCAGCTCTCAAAAACCAGTCCAGGGCAAAGGGTCACCTATGTCTGACCCCAGGGAAACCACGTGGGGTCTTTCTGTGCTGTGGCCTGCTCTTCAGGTCCTGGGGAAAAATTCCAGGCTGGGGGAGTAACTGGGACAAAACCAAAAGGCTGAGGAAGCTGTGCTGTAGGACACATCAGGGTGTTTATCATGGTAATGTAAAGAAGGGTCTGCAGGCCCTGCACACAGATATTTGCATATGTGTGAGAGAGCTTTGTTGTTTCATTTGATGTAGAACCACAGCAATGATACACAGCTGGAATAAATTACTCCAAAATTCAGGTACTTTCATGCTGCAAGAGTACCAGCATGGGCAGGTGGAGGGAGGCAAGTTGCTGGACCTGAGAGCAAAAGCATGTGGGTTATATGGGATCCACTTATACAGGCATCTCAGGAGCACAACAAAGCACCTACAGAAACCACCTGCAGAAACCTCTGTGCAGAGTGCTGGGGAAATCCAGGGGAAGCACTGCAGCTGCAGGTGAGGTTCTGCACAGACCCTGCTGCAACGGGACAGCACAAAATGGTCAGGGCTGTGCAGAGCCATGGTGGGAACAGGGAGGTGGGTGGGAAGCAGGATGCCAGGGCCTTACCTGCTCACCAAAACGTGCTGTACCAGATGGCAAGGCACCAAGAGAGGCTTCAATCTACCCTAGCTATAATTAGCCAGGAGGTGAATGCAACCATACAAACAAGGCTGCAGGAGTTCTGTGTAACCTGGAAGTGATGAGGTCCTGGTGACACAGCCTGTGCCAGGAACAGAAGGGGTGGGAGGAATATGGGCACAGGGGCCACTGGGACTTGGCATGAGGGAGCCCAGTGCTCTGGAAAGTGCAAACCCACAGTTCCTGCAGTACAATGTCATGGTGTGCATCTCTGCCAGGGGCCATCCACTGCTGCTGGCTGTGTCCCTGCTCCCTCTGCAGCCATACCTCAGAGTAAAGCAGGTTCCCACTGCCTTTGCCCATCACATCAGGGAGGAGTGGAAGGAAAGCACTACAGCTCAGAATAATAGCCATGATGGTTGTCCATCCCTGTGGCAGTATGGCTTGCCAACAGCAGGCAGTTCAAAATCTGCTCACTGGCTTGGGACAAGCCAGCCAGCAGCCAGCAACACATCCCCCCGAGCAGCCATAAATCACCAAACTGCATCACTGGAAGACATGCCAGAGAAAGCATGTAGGATAATAAATTTGTCAGATGGGACCTACCCAATCCATAGGAGCATAAGGCCAAGTATCTGGTGGCTGGGCCTGTTTCTCAGGGCTTGGTGCTGCCTCTGAGCAGCTCATGGGCTCTGGGAATCAGCTGAAGCACAAACCTCTGCAGACTGGCACCACGTTGGGCCAGTCTGGGTGTGTTACTTGCCCTTTCTGACCTTACACTTGCAGATTGGTGACCCATCTTGCCTCAGGAGCTGGCAGAGGAAGAAGAGCACTTTGCAGGGTTTTCTCTCCTTGGTGGCTGGATGTGGGGCAGGGGGGACATTTGAGGATGCTGGCTCACCCTGCCAGGCAGCACCCCCTTGTCAGATGCACAGGAGCAGGCAGCACGGGCACACAGCAGTGACAGAGCTGAGACACCACTTCCACCTTATTCCACTCACAGGAGCCTCCAGCCCAGGCTAGTACCTCCTGGCACTGCAACATTTTTCTTATTTAGCCTGTTTGTGAAAAATCACTTCACTTGCTTGTTTGTTTGCTTTTGCTACACGTGCCTATATGGCCTAGCCAAACAGTTCATCCTTTTGGCTTGTGCAAATCCTTTCAGGAGGCTGGCTTCTTCCTCTTATCTGTGAGTTGATGTTTAACCAAGTCAAGCATTGTTTTGTTACAATCTTTCTGCATTGGCATTGTTGCCCTTGAGCCTTCCATCTCCTCCCCTGATGTTTTCGAAAAGTCTGTCAGCATCCTCCTTAACTTCCCCTGCCATGAGCACAGGCATTTTATGGTGATGCTGTGCTTCGTGTCCATCCTGTTTGACTTGCACAAACTTCCAGATCACCTCTGGTCTTCTGTCCACGTTGTAGTATGGGTTGAAAATGGAAAGTTCTGTTAGAGAACACTCCTGTGCATTCTGTACATTTCACGTATGCTTAAGTTGTCACTGAAGCTGTAGAAACACAAACACTTGCTTTTCTTTGAGTGCAAAGAGAAGAGGACAGGTGCAGGAGAGAGGAAATGGAAAGAGAAGAGATGCCCTGTTGTGCTGCACAGGAGCAATCAGACCAGCATAGTGCAAAACTACAGCATGTCAAATTTGTCAAAAAGAACAGATCTTTCTGCAAGAACACACAGCTTTGCTGCGGTTTTTTCCTCCTGAGGGTTACAAAATCTGCTCCCAGGCCCCAGGCAAGAGTCTCTGCTGGAAAGGCAACGCCTTGCTCTGGTGGGATGCTATCATGGCAGGAGAGCTTTCAGAGTGCTGTAACCTTCCAAAGGAAGGGTGAGCCCACCTTTGCACAGCTTGGGTTATGCATTTTATCCTGCCTGCTACAAATGTAACTTTAGTCCATAAAATCGGTGTGTGAAGTAAGGTTAGTCACAGGACTTCCTGGCAACAGCTCATAAACAAGCTTTCCTCACTTCCCTCTTATGAAAGGTCATCTCTGCTCTGCTGCACTGACTTCTTTGTTTCCCTCTTCTCCCATTTATCGCGACTCCCATTAATATCTCAGTCAGTCTAGTAAACGTTTTGCCCCGTGGCAGCCTCATCAAACACAGCAGGAAGATCAGGCTCTGGAGCACACTCTTGGCACATCTCCTGGGGATGCATCCTTTCGCACTTTCTGGTAGGTTATTTTGCTATCGTTCCTCATTCACACATTGAGCAAAGGAGAACCTATGGCCCAAGTATTCAGCAGCTCGTTAGCAGTGAAAGGTAATAGGGTCGGTGAAGCTTCCTCTTCCCTTCATCCCTTTCTCACTCATATCCTTCCCCTACTTTAACCTTTGTAGTGGCAGTTTCCTGGGCTGAGTCTGCTGTTCGACATCTGGTAGTAGAGGGTGGTATTTAACTAGGTCTCACGATTATTTATGTTTCTCTAAAAAATACACCTACTTTCCTGGATGCAGAGGTGGCCAAGCACTAGCACCCATGAAGGATTCAGCACCCACTGTGTGTTTTACAGATGCAGCCTTCTAGCACAGAGGTCATGCTGTCACCATCGTGGCATTTACAGTCTCACCAGTAGCCTTGCTGGCCTTGATCCACATGTTTACATTTGACTTCCTCATCAGTACAAGGGATAAGTGTACATAGCACTTGGACTAGATAGAGGAGAGTTCTGAGAGCAGCCAGGGGAGATGTGTACTCATGAGTCATCTGCTCTTTGGTTGCTCTTAGCTGGCAGAAAAGTGACTCTGTTGTGGAAATTTTCCTTCCTTGCTGCAGCCTCTGTCATTGAACACACTGCACTTCGATGCACAAACTCACCCTGCTGGTGCCTTGGTCTCACCCATTCACCCAGAGAAACCCTGGTCCTTGCCCACAGTTTTATTTTACCTACCAGGCTCTGCCTGTACCAGTCTGATTGCGGGTCTGGGACTAAGAACTGTCACCTTATCGTCACCTCATTTGCCCTCTGGCTAGTCACAGCTGTGATGGCAGCCTGCTTGGTTTGCAGCGTTGCTTGAGGGTTCATTTCCTGGAAACAAGAATTGTGAAGCCAGGAAAATTTTCAGATTACCCTATTTACATATTCAAACAGAGATGAAAACCTAGCAGGGTTTTCTGCTAGCCCTGTGTTTCCTTTTCGTCTCTGTCATCCTTTTACTCTGTCTTGCTGTAAAACTGACAGAGCTCTCAACTCCTCATCTCAGCCTCAGATTGCTCTCCCTCTCCCTCTTACTGTCCTTGCTGAAGTCTTGAGCATCTCCTGATGTTCTTCACTCAAGAGGCACCATCTGTGACATCTAGCAGTTCACACAAAGCTGTGTGCTTGCTGTTGGTGAGGGACAGCCCAACTGGGACACAGATGTTGAGTCTCATTTCCCACAATCCAGTGGCTTTTGGACATCTTTCCAAGAGTTTTGTTCCATTCTCTCCTCTTGTTCAAGCTCTCTTTTAACAACCAGCTCAACTGAGTATGTCTTTTTTGCAAGCAGCAATTTCCTTTTGAAGCGCTCAGTGAAGGCCGTGTTTGTCACTAAGTGCTCTGAGGGAAATTTGGGTAAATTGGACTGGAGACAAAGATACCTCTGTTCCCTCTCCCAGGAAGGTATCAGATTCCTGCATTTCATGTGCATTTCTGCTCTAAGAAGCTCAGTAAAGTCTCTTCATATTGATTCCTGGCTCAACCACAGCAAATTCACTCATTAAAAAGACCTCTTGCCACCATTACTAAGTTCCAACTGGAGGTTCAGATGAGTCTCCATGACCCAAGCTGTGGTCTTTCCCCTGCTAAGACACCATCACTAAAAGCAAAGCATACACATGACAAATGCAGCACTCGGATGCACTGGCTGTGATAGTCACTGCCTCATTTGGACTCAGCTCAATGTTGTGTCACAGTTGTTGTGTCAGTGTTGTGTCCCTGCTGCCTCTGCAGGGATATGGGAATGGAAAGCTAGACAGAGAGGTTTGCATTTAGTGTCCCAGTTTGTCCGGGCAGAACTTGTAGGTAGAGGCAAAGGCAACGGGTCTCTGCCTATTCTGACCACTCCCCAGGGAGCTGAATGTAAACTGAGAGCCATCAAACACACACCTCCCTGAATTGTTTCCAGGGACAAACGCTTTTCCACAGCCACATCCCACTGCTTTCTTCCTCTGCCTGCATTGGGGCAACTGGGAAGAAACTGGGCTGGGGTGACGAGCACACGTCTCAGCCACATGGAAGGAACTGTGGTGCCACCATTTCTTCCTAGCTGCCAGCATCACTGCAGGGGCAATGTATTCCTCCAAGGGAACCATGAAGTTATTTCTAGTTTTGACCAAAGTTTTCTCTTCTGAGTGTCCCCGTCTATGCTCCCCACTGTGCTGTGACCGCTCCATCAGCCTGTTTTCAGCAGGTACTGATAGCTGTGATGTGCCAGGAGCCCTTGGAGGGCTGCCCGTGCATTTTGTGAGTCCTGTTGCCACGATACTGAGCGCAGAGCAGATGTTTATTTCAATAGAGATGGCTTTGATTCCTTTTCAACTTTTCTCTCAAGCTGCCATCGTGTGTGAATACTTCTTCCCAGGAGCCAAGCGAGCTGTCAGGGCCCAACAGGCAGGCGTTGTGGCTGCAGCCAGTGAGGAGGGCAACAAGGCTGAGAGGCAAGTGGCAGAGCAGCACAAAGCAAGCTGATGGCCCTGGCCTCTCGGGAAGGATGGCTGAAGCTCTGGGGACAGGGACTGAAGAAGTGTGTGCATGTGCCTTCACGTGTTTGTGCACGCATGTGTGTGTGTGTGTGTTTGTGTGGCTCTGTTTTGGTGCTGGAAGCCTGGCAAGGCTGGGAAAAAGCAGTCTTCTTCTCACAGCCAGTGCTCCCTAGCACTTCATTCTCTTCTTTTTCCCCTACTAGTTGCCTCCATCAGAGCATCACTGCCTTGCTGTAGACAGGGACCAGCTTAGCTGGAGGCTGAGCTGAAGAGACCATCTTCTTGAGAGCAACAGAAACCAGGCACCAAAAAATATTGAAGATATGGTAGGAAAGGGAAGGAGATCCCTTCCTTTAGTACAGTAATTCCATGTGAGACTTACCAAGACGAGATACTACTTCTTTATGAATTTGGGTTTTTTTCCTTCTTCTTTATGCTTTCCTTCCTTTTTTTTCTGTTGGTATATTTTAAAAATTACCTCCTATTTTTCTCTTTCCTCTCTCTTCTTAAACTCATCTTGTCTGTATTTCTCTGCACTCTTTTCTTGGTGCTGGCAGAGCAACATGCCCTCACAAGTACCCTGCCCGGAGTTCTAACCAGGGCTATCAGCCTCTTTGGAAGGGGTGCTTTGCTAGAGTAGGAATTCCACCAGAATCAGCTTCTTGTTGCTGTTCCCTTATATAGAAATGTTTTTAATTCTATAAATACTGTATGCATTTTACTAAAAAAAAAAAAAAAAAAATTAGGGGAAAAAAAAGATTGGACTGGCTATGTAAAGACACCGTGCTGTTGGGGCTGGCATTTTGTTTGCCCATTGGCAGGGCCTCTCACTTCCTTCACCCTTTCCACTGTTGTGAGCAAACTATTTTTGGTATTCCAAGAGCGCAAGCTTTGCTCAAATTCTGGTTTCCTGCTTTGAGGAGGAAATTAGAGCAGGGAAGAGTTATGTAAAATTACAAAATATATTTGCAAACAGGGGAAGAATATATGAGAACAATAATTTGAGAACAATGTTCTGTGACATTAAACTACTGAACTGGATATAATTACCTATAAATACATATATGTGTGTCTCTGTGTGTGTATTTAGAGATGCATGGTTTATTTTAGAGATGGAAGTGTAAATAGAGTATATTTGTAATAAAGATGTCAGAAACAAGACACTAGCTCCACCTCACTTATCTTGCAATCTTGGAAGCACAGGACTATCCCACAGAAGATCATTCTCTTTAAGCCAAATATTGTATTGAAATAAAAAGCTAACTGGCACAAGGATCTTTTTTGTTGAAAGTGGAGATGTTGCCCTTGAACTTGTGAACAGTCCATTCAATTTATCATAGTCCTTAGGAACGTAGTGACTCACCATTCACCAGACTGGTACAATACACATGCACTATTAGCTTAATACCCTCATAAAGACAACTCACTAATTTTTTTTCCCTGTTATGGAAAATTAAAGATTATGTCAATGCAAAATTCCTGTGCTGCAGACTCATCTAGCACCGTGGGCACCGTGTCTACTGGCCCTATTAACAAGTAGCTCTGCCTACCATTGCAGAGCAGTTCCTCCCATCTCAGCTGAGTACTTTGGCAAAATTTTAACCCTCCAGGCTGAAACTTCCACATGGAACAGGCCAATCATGCAAGGACAAAGCCATCCACCACAGTAGCTCATCTCTGGCTGGAGCCAGTGGAAGGAGCTCAGGGAAGTGGGTGAGAATGGAGTGAGCAGGAGCAGTGCTTGCACTCGCCTGAGGGGATTTGCAGCTCACCTAATTCCTCAACCAGAGGTGCTAGTTTTATAAACAGTATTTCCCAATGTTAGGGTTTTTTTTTCCTTACATGAAACTGTCCAGTCACTTTTGGCCTGTAGCAAATAGTTCACCAGCTTAACTATACCCTGTGTGAAGAAGTGCCTTCTTTTGTTTGCTTTAAACTGGCATCTGCTTGTTTGATTTAATGATCTTTAGTCTTTACATTGAAGGAGATGGTGAACCAGCATCCTTCACCTACCTTTTGCATCCTAGGCATTTACCTCAGCCTGATTATTTTCCCTTAAAGTACAGGAAGTGTCAATTAAAAAATAGTTCAGGCATTTCTAAGAGGAAGATTGCAAGATGTATCATTTTGCCCTGCTACAAAATATCATTTTGTGCACTTTGCTTCTGAGGGAGGACGTGGGGCATCATCCTTGTGTCAAGGATGTGCCATTGTTGTCTCCTGGAGAAAATGCATGGCTTTGCTATATTACATAAAAATCTCCATTTTTTAACACTTAGTTGGCACTGGCAGACTTTGGCAGCTTAATTGTCTAAATAATCCATTTGTGCTGGAGGAGCTCCATGCACCTGGTGTCCTACAGAACAGCTGAACTGCCTCCTCTGGGGGAACCCAGAGCTGTGGAGGCTCCAGGGAAGGCGGGATACTGAGAATACCAGAGAATGAGGGGAGACAAGATGTATTCTGGGCATGGGAATGAAGGTGGTGAGCAGAAGTGAATGTACTATGGTACTGTTTCTAGTCCAGTTGCAAGGCTCTATAATTTTAAATTATTTATTGGATACATAGATATCAAAGTTTCAATAAGGGATTGACAAGGACTACATTTATCTCCCATGTAATCAGTATCAGCAGTTTCTAGTGGCAGTGCTGGAAATTCTGAAGGTCCTAAATAAGTTGCCTTGAAGACAAAGTGATTTCCCTAATGCCCATGAATCAGACACTGGTTTATGTCAAATAATTGAGAAATTATATCCTTACAAAAACATTTTAATTCTTTCTTTTACATACCTGATGTTCTCATTAATAAATATGTGGTTCTTTTTCTCTCTAATTCCAGTCAACTTTTAACTTCCACAACATCTTTGGCAAGGTGTTTCAGACTTAGAAACATGAAAGGCATTTGAAGCTACCAGTTTGGCATGCTGTATTCCACTTTTATGGGATAACCCTTTAGCTGTGCTCTTAGTATTGAGAGAAAGGTGCCAGGTGGGAGAATTTTGGGTGCCTCTGAATGCATCACATGGGACTGTCACCACAGGCCCAGGTCAGAGCGACGCCAGCCAGCCGAACTCTGCAAAGGCACTGAAGGGTTTGGAATCCATCCTGATACATAGAAACTGAGCATCATATTTTCTAGAGAGATGTGTGAGTTTGCATCAGGTCTGCTAGAACCAGATCAGATACCTGTTCCCTCCCTCCCCCCAGCACATCACTGTGAGGAGTGCTTGGAGTCTGTAAAATGCAGTATTTTTCTGCTTAGCACTCTAAGTAATTTCATTTTATTCATTTATGTTTGAAACTTTGAGAGACGTTTCTACCACTTTTTGTGGTAGGTCTAAAGCAACTAACATGGTTTAGCACTCTCCAAAAGCTCTGTGATTTTGAGAGCTCCCAGCAGTCTTTTGATGTAAAAATAATTATATTTTCACACCAGCAACACAAAAATAGTAGTTAAAAAACATGAAACAGTTGAAGGTCTGACTTGGGTCACATCGCTACTGTGAGGCCCTGGGAGTTGTTCTAAGTGAATTATAGACACATTTTAAGTCTTGGAAAACAGCAGCACCAGGTATTTAAAGGGCAGGCTGGGAGGGAGCAGGGAAGGCCTTTCATAGGGCAATATCAGCAACCGACCACCTGTCTTTCTTAACGCACAAACTAGAATTTGCTAATTACAGAGGGGCATACAATATTACAGCCCTTTTCTTAGATGTTATGATGCCAGTCTACCTTGCTCCACAGCCTGGCTCAATGATGCAGTCATTGCATGACCAGCTGGTTACTTAAGATTCCCTCACAGATCTTCCTCCCTGGCTTTGCTCACCATGTCATTCCTGGGCTTTCTGACCTGCCTTTTCACAGCATGTTTTTCTTTGTGTTTTTGTCACTGCAGTTCCTTTGGTCAACCTGCCGTGGGCAGGAGCCAGCTACAGATATAATTGCTGGGGAGAATACCTTATCACATGCTTCACAGTCGTCCTGCAAGAGCAGAAGCAGAAGCATAACTCTCTTAAATAAATCTGCTACAGTCCCTTTCATGTTATATTAAGTTGCATGCAAGTCAGAAATGTATAAAAGGCGAAAAATCTCACTATATCGCCCCAAAATAGGAAGAATAGGTTGGCAATTAGTATTCTCTGGTATAAAGTAAACAGGGAGAAAATATGTATAACATCAGTACAAGACTGAGATAAACAGTTTGCAGGAATCTGGAGAGAAAAATCAAGGTAATAGATGGATAGCAAAAGAAAAGCAAAGCCTCAGAACCAGAAGAGGAGCAGCAGGTCTACAAGGCAGCAGCAACATGAAATAAAAATCATCCTATTTCATTTGTCAGGATTTTTTCAGGGCTCGTGTTCTAAAGATTATTAAAAGGTAAAAGGAGAAGTGATTTAAATATATTTGAGCAGAATGAATCAGGCAGGATTCAGAAATAACATGAGTGAATATTTATTCATTTATTTGCTGAACGACTGTACATAATTAAGAAAGCTTTTTGTCAGTAGAAATCCCCGTTTCTTCCCAGAGGTTTGTTAATGGAAAATATTTTTGAATTTAAGTATATAGTATAAACTTTCAGAAAATACTTACCTTAAACATTCTTGGTAGGCTTGTAAGTGACTTAGATGTATAACTATCACAGAGAAGCCTTTTAAAGTCATGCTATTTTTTTTAAAAAGGTGCAGAAGAAAGTAAATATTTTAGTAACAGTAAAGTCTTAACAAACTGTCAAGTTGGAAAAAAAAATATTCCACCATGATCCACAAGCCCATCCTTAACAAACATTACTGTTTGTTTTTTGGTTCAAACCACAGTGAATTAAGGATGGAAAGACTGCCTAACTTTGAAATTCTTGTCTTCAGCCTGTTTTAACACAACCTTACCTTAAACAGAGGTGTTTTGTATTTCTTGCCACAGTGCAACATTCCTCTGAGTCCTAAGGGAGGGAGACTGCCCGCTGTCACATCCTTTCTGAAGGGACCCACCCTCTCAGCAGGATAGCTCTGGTGTGGCCAGCAAACCAACACCTCCAGTTTGCCTTATTTTTTCTTGGCTTTTAGACCTAGGAATCCATGAATTTGAGGGAAGCTCTCGCATACCTATGAAGATATTTGTGATGGAGCCATGTGATTTCTATACTCTTGCTCAGAGGGCTGCTGGGAAAACCAGTGTCATAAAAGATGTCAGTTTGAGCTTTGCTTCAGTAACTGGCAAAACTTACATGTAGAGGAACGTGAATCACACACACTAATAGGTGACTCATGCATGAATGGGAAAAAAGTCACTTCAAAACACTGTTATTTTCCCCTCTCCAGGCCCTGGTAGAATGTTGGGGGCAGCCCACCTCACCAGGAAAGCAGGTGGTGATGAGGGACAGAGGTGTGTGTTGAGACAGCCCTGCAGCAGCCGGTGCAGGGTGGGGAGAGCTGGCCAAGGAGTGGGGAGCCTTCCTGGTGAGCCAAAAAAGAGCCAAGCACCCTGAACTGGGAGCTGAACCTCCAAAGACCAATTGGACCTGCCCTTACCACCTCCGCCACAGCGGCTGCCGGGAGCACCCCTGAGACAAGAAGGCATCACCACTTTTGTCACAAAAGCAAGTAAACCCCATCAAATATCCCCTCAGTTGTTTGTACCCTGTTACTACCGTGTGTCTCTGGGCTGCAGGAGCCAGGGGTGCAGGAGTGACGGGGTGCTGGGGGCACTGGGGCCAGGGAGCAGCGCTGTGACTGGGCAGGAGGGACCCCATGACAGCGCCCAAGGGGTCGGCATTGCCTCTGGTGAGGCCGCACCTTGAGTGCTGTGTCCAGTTCTGGGCCCCTCAGCTCAGGAAGGACATTGAGGTGCTGAACCTGGTCCAGGGAAGAGCAACAGGAGCTGGTGAAGCATCTGGAGCACAAGTCTGATAAGAAGCCCTTGAGGGAACTGGGAGGGTTTGGCTTGGAGAAGGGACGCTCAGGGGTGACTATCGCTCTGTACAACTCCCCTACAGGAAGGTGTAGCCAGGTGGGAGTCAGGCTCTTCTCCCAGGGAACCAGCGACAGGACAAGGGAACAGTCTTAGGTGTGCCAGGGGAGGTTTAGGTTGGACATCAGAAAGAATTTCCTCACAGAAAGGGTGATTAGACACTGGAACGGGCCGCCCAGGGAGGTGGTGGAGTCACCATTCCTGGAGGTTTTTAAGGAAAGACTGAACGTGGCGCCCAGTGCCCTGGTCTGGTTGGCATGGTGGTGTGTGGGGCCACAGGTTGGACTCGATGACCTCAGAGGTCTTTTCCAACCTATTTGTTGGCGATTTCATGTCAGCGCGGGCGACCGCAGTGCCCAGCCCGGGGTGTGCTGACGCTGAGGGGTCTCCGCTGCCCGTCCGCCGCCGTGCCCCGGTCCTGGCCCGCCCGAGGGGGCGGGCGCCGTGACGCCAGGGCCGTGCGGCGGCTCCGCCTCACGAGGCCGGAGCCGAGACGGAAGCCGCCGCCTCACAGCAGCCGCCGCCTGCAGCCGGAGCCCGACATGGCGCTCTGAGCCAGCCCCGGCCGCGCCGAGAGCCGCCACCCCGGGGGGCCCCGAGCAGCCACCCCCGCGCCTGGACCGGGGAGCGGGGCATGGGCAGGGCCGCTGCGGGGAGCCCGGCGGGCAGGGGACAGCGGCGCTAG
>VWPU01000423.1:0-27411 GCA_013398955.1 Callaeas wilsoni
CGGCAGCGGCGGCGGCGCGGGGCAGGCCGGGACGACGCCGGACCACAGCTCCCGGCGCACCCCGCGCGCCGCCCGGCGAAGGAAAAGCGTCACGGTGCACCGCCCGGCCTTATGGGAGTTGTAGTCTTCCCCGCCTGCCGAGTGTCGTGGTGCTGGGCGGAGGGGCCCGCTCCGCCCCCGCACCGAGGGGCCGCCGCACCCCCGGCCCCCGGTGTGGCCGTGCCCCGGCGGCTCGGGGGGCTCCGGGGCAGGGATGGAGACAGGGAGGTGGTACAGGGATACAGGCAGGGCTGTGGGGAGAGAAGGAGTACAGGCAACAGTGGTATCAGCAGGAGTGGTGCAGGCAGGGATACGAGAAGGGCTGGTGCAGGCAGGGATGCAGGTAGAGGTGATGCAGGCAGGACTGGTACAGACAGGTGTGCGGGCAGGGGTGTAGGCAGGGCTGGTGTCGGCAGGGCTGGTGCAGGCAGGGATGCAAGCAGGAGTGCAGTCAGGGCTGGGGCAAGCAGCGGTGTAGTCAGGGCTGAGGCAGGCAGGTGCACTCAGGGCTGGGGCAGGCAGGAATAAAAGCAGGGGTACGGGAAGAGGCACAGGCAGGGGTACAGGCAGGGCTGTGGGGCAGGCGGAGGTGCAGGGGTACAGGCAGGGCAGGTGCAGGGGGGTGCAGGCAGGGCTGGTGCAGGCAGGGCTGGGGCAGCCCCTGTCCCCACGTGACGCCCGCGCCGCGCGGGGGCGGCTCCGGTTCATTCATAAATCCCGGGGCCGCCCCGCCGCACCGAGCGCAGCGGCGGCGATGGAGCCCCGGTCTCGGTTGTAGGTGAGTGTCTGGTTCCGCCGCCTCGCGACAGCCCCAATCGCGACACAGGGAGCCGGCCCGGCCGAGGGAAGACCATCACGCCCTACCGCGCGTGGAGGTCCCGGGGGCTCCTGCTTCGCTGTCACCAGCCCTGTCGGCACCCCTGTCACCAGCTCTGCCTGCATCCCTTATCCCTGCCTCACATCCCTGCCCGCATCCCGCATCCCTGTCTCCATCCCTGCCCCACATTCCTGCCTGCATCCCGCATCCCTGCCTCCATCCCCGCCCCACATCTCTGACTGCATCCCCGTCGCCGGGCTGGGGCGCGGGGCTGCAGTCACAGGGGGCAGAGCGGGTCCCCCCAACGCCCCCAGCACAACCCCGCCGGACCCTATGGGTCGCACTCACGCGTGGGGCGCAGCCCCGGCCGCCTCCCGCGCCCCTTCCCACGTGCGGGGGCGCGGCACCACCGGGGTCTCCCGACCCTGAGCCCCCGCCCTGGGCACTGGCGGTGACCTCGGATCCCGCCCCGCATCAACCCCCGGGGGGACAGCCCGGGGACCGGCCCCCTCCTCCAGACAATGGCCGTCCTGTTCCTGCCGGGTCGCCATGGAGACGGGATTCCTCCATGATGGGGAACAGGAGGGACATTCTTCCCTCTTCCCCTCCGGTCCCCCGCGCCCCCCGCCTCGGGCCTAAGGGTGTCCCGCAGGGATTCCGCCCGTGGGGCGCCCATCCCGCGTGGAGCCGCAACCCCTCGCCCGAGGTCCCCCCATGCGGTCGGAAGCGGGACCCCCGCTTTAGCCTGTCTCGGGGGTCGCTGGATGGGTCCCCTCACCTCGTGCTGCATCCCACCAGCTTGGAGATGCCCGAGGGCCGGTGTGGACAGGGGGTTCTCTGCCTCGGGAGGCCCCCAACACCCCAATAACCCTCCAAGGGGTTGATACCCCGAGCTGTGACAGGGTTGCCCCCAGCCATCACAGTCCCTCACTGCCAGTGGCGACACGGCCACCCCTGCGCTGTCCCCACGAGTGATAGTCCCCACCCCTTCACGGGCTCCATTCACATTTTTTCACTGACCTAATTTTGAGAGGCTTCCAAGTGCTCACCCCTGCCCGCTGCGGGGGTCCCCGACACAGCATCGCCCACCCAGCTCAGGCTCAGCCCCTTCAGCAGCCTGAGGACACACAGAGGGGACCCACGGAGGGGATACACGGCCTCGCAGCTGGAGCTGGAGCTCGGCAGCCCCCAGGAAGGGCCGGACACGCGGAAGGGTGACGAGGTCCCCGCCGGATCCCCAAAGGCCGCAGGGCCGATGCCGCGGAGGGGAGCGGGACCCCCGCCTCCGGCGGCTCTCGGTCCTCAGGAGCTCGGCCCGGCCCCCCTGGCCCCTCGGTGTCCCCCCCGCGCGGACAGCCCGGTGACGGAGCCGCTCTCGGGATGACTCACGAGCGTCACCCGTCGCGCTCCGGCGACACCCACGCCACGAGCTGTGGGGCGGCCACCTGCCCCCCGTCCCTGCCGGGTGCCCCCAGCGCGGCTCCCCCCGAGCTTCCGCGGGCAGGGGGTCCCCCGGCAGCGGGGCTGGGGCTGCGTTTGGCCCCCGGGGACGGCAGCTCGGTGTCACCCCGGACGCGGGGCAGAGACTTCTCCCCCCGGGCCAGCTCTGGCCACCGGCACCAGCCACCGTTTAGGGGCTTCGGCCCCGGCCGGGCGTGGGGACCGCGGCCGTTCTTAGCGAGGCCGGGGGCTGTGCCCACGCGAGTCCGGGGGCTGGGCGCGGGGAGTGGCTGTGCCCGGCGGGGGTGAGGGGTTCCCTGGGGAGGGGCAGCGGTTCTGCCCCCTCCTCCCCATCCCTCCATCCGTCCATCCCTGCTTCCCTCCTGACCACACCCTCCATCCCTTCATCCTTCCCCTGAGCACACCCTCCCTTCATCCCTCCATCCCCGGTCCCTCCCTCCATCTCTCCATCCCGGTCCCTCCCTCCCGGTCCCTCCCGGCAGCTCCGCACCGCGGTGCCGGGCAGGGGCCGGGCAGGAGCCGCCGCCGCCGCCCCCGGCCCGGCCCCGCCATCCCGGCCGGTGCCTCCCTCTGTCTCCCCCCGCCCCAGGACACGCTCGGGCCGGGACAGACCATGAGCGATGACCCAACACCCTGGGACAACGCGACCGAGAGCGCCACGGTGAGTCCTGCCTGTCCCTGCCTGTCTCTGCCGCCCCTCCCCACACCGCCAGCCTCGGGGTCCCGCGGGAGGGGGGATGCATGTTGGGAGCTGTGGGGTTCTGGGGGCTGCCGTGGGGCTGGCGTGTTCGCTCGGGTGGGGACGGCGGCAGCCCCGCTGTCACCCCCTGCTCTGCCAGTGCTGGGGGTGGGTGCCAGCTTTCAGCGCCTTGTGCACCGCTGGCATGCTCTGGGTGCCGGGGGCCCAGGGGTCTGGGGGCTGCTGCCGGATCAGCCCCTCTCCCCCGGGCAGGGGAGCGAGCACCGATCCTCGCGGTGGGGCAGGGCTGGGGGTCCTGTCTCCGTCCCCATCTCCATCCCCGTTCCCACTCCCGCTCGGCGCGGGGGCCGTGAGCGGCTCAGCCCCCCCAGCTGCCGTTGCCTTGGTGCAGGCAGGGCCCGGGGGCGGCGGGGGGGGAGGCGCGGCGACTCTGGGGAGCAGCGCTGGCGTCAGCACGGTGGGGGTAGGTTTGGGGTGGGTTGGGGTCCCCCAGCGCGTTCCCGCGGCTCAGCTCCTCGGCCCCGGGCAGGCGGTGCCCGGCGAGGTGTCCCCCCAGGATGGGTACGTGCTACTTCTCGCCCTGCTCTCCATCTTCATCGGGGGCACCCTGGTCCTGCTCTCGGGCATCCTGATCATCTGCCGCCGCTGCTGCGAGGCCGACCGCCGGCACTCCAGGTGGGCAAGGGGTGACGCCACTGTCCCCGGGGTGTGTGGCACCGCGAGGAGGATCGGGGGGACCGGCCCGGGCACCTCTGACCCTCCTCCCCCCGCAGAGCCAGCGATGACCCCGAGAAAACCAACACCACTTACCTGGATGACTCGCAGCCAGCGCAGGGTGAGTGCCCCGGGTGCTGCGCTGACCTCCCAGTTGCATCCCAAGTTCCGGGGAGGGGCGTGAGACAGCTCCTGGGCTCTCCCGGCCCAAAGTGCAGCCCCCAGCCCTGCGGCAGTGACCACCACACAACCCTTGTGCCCTCCATTGTCCATCCCTGGCTGTGGAGTGGGACTGGCAGCCTGGAGCAGGGAATTCCGGGCTGGCAGTGAGGCCATGAGTACAGCAAGTCTGCCAAGCCTCAGTGGGGAAGCTGTGGTGCACCACGGTGGGGGGAGCTGGTTGCTGACCCCTTTCTCCACAGATATCACCGGCAAAGCAGAGGACCCCGAGTGCCTGTCGTCCTCCAGCTACCGGGATGCGGAGAGCGAGCGGTTCCTGTCCTCCAGCTCCTCCACCGCCCGGCGCGTCTCCTTCAACGAGGCCGCGCTCTTTGACCAGAGCAAGAAGACCCAGGAGAAGGGGAGGAGGTGAAGCTCTGGGCTGAGGGGGGGACAGGGAGTGGGGGCTGCCCCTCCTGACCCAGCTGTCCCGCAGGTACACACTGACAGAGGGGGACTTCCACCACCTGAAGAACGCCCGCCTGACCCACCTGCACCTCCCACCGCCTGCCCTCAAGATTGTCACCATCCACGAGTGTGAGTCCAGCGAGAACAGCCTGGCCATGACCCCCCGCCTGCCTCCACCCAAGCCTGGTCTCGCCATCTTCCAGGTGAGCCCCTAGCACCTGAGGGACAGGTGGGAGATGGGGGCCAGGCATCCTGAAGCACCCCAGGGAGGCATTGCTGGGCCCAGGGTGGGAGTCTCAGAGCATTGCTGGAAGTGGAGACAGGAGGCCCTGGGGTGCAGGGGCCCCTCCTGCTCCCCACCCTCGTGCAGACCCCCTGAGCGTGCTCTGCCTTGCAGCCCCCCGCGGGGGCCCTGCCCCGGCCAGTGCTCCCCAGCCATGCCGTGGGCCCCAGCTCTGCCCTGCCCGGGGACACCTACAACTCCACCGTGGACACCAGCTTCACGGAGGCCAGCCCGTCCGCCTCCTCCGACTCCGGGGAGTGCCCCTCGGTGAGTGCTGAGGCGAGGGGCCGGGACTGGGCAGGGGAAGGGGCTCCCAGCCTGCGCAGCCCCGAGGGTCCTGTCCTGCTCCCTCCCTGCTCCCCCAGATCCCATCCCTGCCCCCCCCCCCCAGCTCCATGCCAGGGCTCCAGGGAGAGAAATGGGCATCCAGCTAGAAACAGCCTCTGCCTCCCCCCCACCTCATCCCTGCCCCGGGGGACATTTGTGCATCTGCTGCAGCCCAGCTCTGCAGAGCGGACAAAGGAGCTGAGTGGGACGCGGGGGGGCTGGGGGGGCATGCGTGGGGCCGAGCGGGCACTCACGGTCCCCCCACACCCCCAGTTCACAGCTGCACCCAGGAGCGGGAAGGCGGCTGGGGCGGGCAGTGCCAGCTCCGGGGAGACCCCCCCGACCCCCCCCCAGGGCACCGTCCTGCAGTTCTTCACCCGCCTGCGTCGCCATGCCAGCCTGGACGGGGCCAGCCCCTACTTCAGGATCAAGAAGTGGAAGCTGGAGAGCACCCAGAGGGCGTCCAGCCTGGACACCAGAGGTGGGGAGCAGCAGGGGCCCCGCTGGGCCAAGCAGGGTGGGTGGACATGTGTGGGTGGGGGGCTGGTGGTGCCCGTTGGGTTTGTCCCCCCAGCCCTGCCCTGCGCCCCCCAGGGTCCCCCAAGCGTCGGCAGTTCCAGAGGCAGCGGGCGGCCAGCGAGAGCATGGACCAGGAGGACCGGGACCCCCATCAGACCGACATCATCCAGTACATTGCCCACACGGACGACGTGGCCTTCCACCCCGCGGGGGGCCCCTTCCTGCCCTCCCCCGCCAGCCCCCCACCCTCTCTCGGCAGGTATTTTTCAGTAGATAAGAGGGGATGGGGATGGGTGAGCCGGGCACCGGGATGGCATCGAGGGACCCCACGCTGCCCTGGGCGTGGGGGGCTCCCACCTGTGCCGCTCTGGTGGGGCAACCGGGTCTGGAGTGAGGGGTCTGGGGGGAGCTGGTGATGGGGAGGTTGGGTTGGGGCATGGGCACGGTGGTGGGGACAGCATGGGGGACCGGGTGGCACCATGGAACCGCTGCAGAACCCGCGGGCGCCGGGCTGGCACATCCCTGCCCGCTGCCTGCGGAGTCTGTCCGGTCCCTGACGTGACACCGGGGTGGTGCCTGCAGGCTAGAGCCGGGCGAGGGGGGCGCGGGCAGCCCCGGCGAGTCCGGCGTCCCCGAGCAGCCCAGCGCCTACCACGACATCTGGAGCCTGCGCGCCTCGCTGGAGCTGTACGCGGCCTCCGAGCGCAGCAACGACCAGGACTCGGTGCGCAGCGACGGCGGGGACAGCGTCTCCTCCGCCAGCGGCGTGCCCCCCTGCCCCTCCCCTTCCCTGGACGAGGCTGAAGGCCCCGAGGAGAAGTTCTGGGGTCGGCCCAAGCCGGAGGAGTCGGAGCCCGGCACACGCAAGCTGCTGCAGATGGACAGTGGCTACGCCTCCATCGAGGCGCCCAGCCGCGGGGGCGAGGAGGGTCCCCCCAAGGACCAGACGGCCTCTGAGAAGCGCATTTGCTTCACCAGCGCCGGTCGGAAAGGAACCATCTTCGAGAGCTTCGAGGGCCGGGAGCCGGAGGAGGAGGAAGAGGAGGAAGAGGAGGAGGAGGAGGAGGGGGGGAGCACGACCCTGGGCGCAGCGGGTGGGGGACACCTCCGTCCCCACAGCCCCCTGGCCTGGTCCCCGTACGGGCAGATGTTCCCGGGGCGGGAGGGGCTGCCCCGGCGGGACTACAGCATCGACGAGAAGACGGACGCGCTGTTCAACGCCTTCGTGCGCCACGACCCCCAGTTCGACGAGTCGCCGCTGCGGGGGAAGCACCGCTCCCGCACCCACCTGCGCAAGCAATGGCAGCACACGAAGCAGTTCAGCGACCCCGGCGTGCGGTACCCGGCGCTGGAGCGGCACCGGACGCCCCTGCGCCGCGGCGACAGCGCCAACTACCCCCTGGACTCCCGGTTCCACAGCCCCCTGCCCCGCATCGTCAGCGCCGGCGACGAGGAGGCGGCCGAGGCGGCCGATGGGGTTCCCCCTGCCCCGGCGCTGCCTGACCCGGAGATCCAGGTGATCGTGGAGGAGCCCGGAGAGGCAGCCCTGGAGCCCAAGGCTGGCTCCGAGCCCCCTGAGGACAATGACTGCCCCGGGCCCGGGAGGTGCTTGGGGCTGGGCTCCGGCTCGGAGCTGATGGACAAGATCGCCGGCGGCCTGGAGGAGCGGCTCTATGGGCATCTGAGGAAAGCGGGAGAGAGAGAGACCCCCGAGTGCGCGGTGGCCGTGGCGGCCAGTGATGCTCCCCCCGACCACAGCCCGGTCTAGGCCCAGCGTGAGGGGGAGAGACCCCGGCACAAGGGGGGCTCGGCCCCCACCGGGGTTTGGGGCTCCATCCCCTCCTGCTGCCGGCACGGGGTGCCCGGTGCGGGAAGGGTGTCCCGGCCCGGGAAGGCCAGGAGGGCACACGGGGGCCCCTGGCTGTACCCCCACAGCGGGGGTCCGGTAGCGTGGGGTGGCCGAGCCCCCCGGCTCCCGGGAGCGAGGGCCCGGGCTGGGGGAGCCCCGGGGGTCGGGGCACGGAGGAGAAGCCGAGCGTTGGCCGGGGGTCAGCGCTGAGGGACTTTGCTGAACCCCCCACCCCGCTGAGCCCCCGTGGCACCTCCGCTCTCCCCTCTCTCCGTGGTTTTACAAGCAATAAGCCTCTCGTCCGGCCGGGAATGTCCCCGCCAGGAAGGGGCCGGAGCTGGGTGTCCCCGCTCCGGGGGATGCTGCGGTGCCACCCTGGCCAGGGGGTAGTTTGGGGAGGGGGGGAGTCACCTCCTCAATCCCAAACCCCCACCAAGATCTTCAGGGAGCCTGGGATCTAAACTGGAAGCAGGGGGCCTGGGCCAGGGGGATCCTTGAGGGGCTCAAGCACCTCCTGGGGGGCCCCAGAGTGGCAGCCCAAGGGCTGGGGCGGGGCAGGATCGGCCCCGGGGACCCCAAAAATACCCCCCGGAGGGGTGGGGGCTGCCCGGTGCCTGCCCCTGGTGCTGCCCCCTCGGCCCGGGGTACAGGGTGAGAGCAGAGTGGGGCATCCCAGCGTGTGCTGTGGGTGACCCCCAGTGCCCCCCACCACCCCAGGAGCTCAGTGGGGGCTCGAGGATATTTATTGATTTTTACAGAGGCGGCTGCTGCTCCGGGGGGGGGTGTGTTTGCTTTTTATTGGGTTTTTATTTGTGTTTCAAAGGATGGGTGAAAAAGAAAAAAAAAGAAACTGCCTCAGCCCAGCCCCGGCTGTGGCACCTGGGACTCAGCAGCCGGGGGGGGACAGGCAGGGCCCCCCCAAACCCCCATTGCATGCGAGTAGAGGCCGGGTTGCCCCTTCCCTCTGCGCAGGCTCTGCCCAAAGCCCTCCCTCCATCACCTCTGCGTTTTTAAGTCTATAAACAAAGGAGAAAAAACCAAAACCAACCGTGATGTCTCTGAGCTCTTTTCTTACCTTCTGCCCCCCCCCGGGATGGTGCCTGCTGTGGGGGTGGGGGCATCGGGGCAGAGGGCAGAGGGCTCCGGGCCTGGCATTGAAACACAAGTGTAGGGTTTGCCTGTGGGGCCATGCCCTTCCAAAAGGAAAAGGAAGAAGATGGGCTGGTCGTGCCCCTGACCCCGCCTGCTGCAGGAGGAAGGACATGAAACCCACCTGCTGTTTTAACTTTATTTTTCTTTAAAAAAGAAAAAAAAAAAAAAAAAAAGGAGGAAAAAGGGGGGGAAAAAGCAAAAAAAAAAAAAAGGCAGAAAAAAAGCCAAGTGGCTGCCAGTGCCCCGATCCCTTCCAAGCCCAGACTCCTCCCACGCTCAGAGCCTTTCCTGGGCCCTGTTCCCTTCCGAGCCCCTCCGAGCCCCCGTGCAGCATGCAGGTATAATAGAGTTCTGCTTTGTCTTAATACCTGGTTGTTTTTTGTTTTTTTTTCCTCATCTGGTTTATTTTAACACATCACGATGTGTAGGAATCTCTAAATATACTGCAAATATAAACAAAACAAAACAAAACAAAAAACAAAAAAAAAAAAGAAAAAGAGGAAAATATATAATATATAACAGTAGTCTAAAACATAAAGTGCACGGCAATGGCTTTGCACGACTCTACACAGCCGGGGGGGGCCCGGCAGGGGGGAGGGTCCCACCCCCCCCCCGACCCCACATCCCACCCTTCCCATCGCAAAATTAAAAACAGAATCAGTGTCTTGATTGGCAAAGAGTGATTGGGGGGAGGGGGGCAGCGTCCTGGCAGCCGCAGAGTTCAACTCCCAGGTGTCCGGGGGGGAAGGTCCAGCCGCTGCAGCGCCGTGTCCTGGCGCTGGCCGGAGCGGGGGGTGCGGGGAGGGAAGGGGGGCTCCTTGGTTGGTTTCCTCTGGTTTCCTTTTGGATCGCAAGCACAGTCCAGTCCCAGGAGAGAGGCAGAGCTGGGGCGAGGAGGGGGACGCAGGCTGGCCCGGGCCTGGGGATGCTGTGGGGAGAACAGAGAGAAGGGGGTTAGGGAGGGCACGGGGTGCCCAATTTGGGGTGCTGGCTCTGCTTCTGACCTGCACCCTGCCCCGGGGCTCCCTCTGGCACCCCGGGATGGGAGTGAGGGGCCCGGGGTCCCTGCAGAGGGAGAGGGGCCTGGGACCCCTGCGCTGTCCCTGGAGGGTTTTGGGGGCTCACACAGCACGGGGTCCCTCAGCCAGGTGAGCCCGGACCTGCCCAAAGCAAAGCCCCGAGGAGAAAACACCGCCAAGGAATGTCATTTATGCCAAGGAGGGGAGCATTCCCTTCCTTCCAAAGGTTTCTAGGCTAAGGGGGGGAGTGACCCAGCCACGCTCGGGCAGCCCGCATGGAGCTTCCCATCCAGCAGCAGCCGAGCAGGAAGGGGCAGGGGGAGCAGCAGGTCCCGGGGAGCCCCATCCCAGGCTCCGGCTGCACCGACTCCCCGCAGGTGACTCACTGCCCCCATGAATTAAAGATGGAGCTGCCACGGGCCTCTGACAGCTGCAGGGGGAGGATCCGGCTTTTATTTCGGGCTTTTTTCACACCACAAAGCTGGTCGTGATCCAGGAGATAAGAGAGCTCAGCCCCAGCAGCGCCGTGACGAGCATGAGGCCGGGGGCGGATGAGGCTGAACATGAGTCACTGCTGGCTCCGTTATGAATGAGGGGTGGGAAGGAGGGGACAGGGCCTGGAGCTGGGGAGGAAGGAGCCGGAAGGAGGGGGGGAAGCAGGGAGTGGGCTCAGCTTCCCCTGGAAGGGGAAGGGGCTTGGGCACAGCCCACCTCCCGGGCCAGGGTCAGGTCCCATGGGGGCCTCTCTGGGGACACCCTGGAGCTCAGCATCCCTCTGCAGCCCAGCTCCTCTGTGCTCCCCAAATCCGGGTGGGTGGTGAGGCTGGGAGCAGGGCAGAGGGGCCCTGGTGCCAGGGAAAGGGGGTGTCGTGATACAGCCTGGCCACAGCCCAGGAGGGGAGAGGGATCACTACAGCACCTCTCACACGACAAGGCCGAACAGAGCAGAGCCAGGGGGGCAGAGCAGGGCATGGGGGCAGAGCAGGGCATGAGGGTCTGCCCTGGGCTCTGCACCCCCCAGCACCACACGGGATTCAGACCTTGGGCACCAGGGACTTTGCAGAGGGATGCTCAGGACCCAGACTACAAAACAACCCCCAACTCCCTCCCCCTGCCCATGGCTGGGGCAGGCTCGGATGTCCCCCTCCTCCCTTGGGCAGACCCTAGAATGCCCCAGCAGTACCTGGGCAGAGCTCACTGCTGCTTGCAGGTGGAGAGCTTGCGGATCTTGCTGCTGGCGGAGCAGGCCTTGCGGGAGGGGTTGGAGGAGGCGCTGGCCCGGCGCTCGCCCTTGGCCCTGGCGCTCAGCTGCCCCGGCTCCGTCCCGTTCATGCACACGGCCTTGGGCAGCCCCTTGCCGCGGCTCTGCCCGTTCTGCCCGGCCTCCTCCTCAGGCACCTGTCCTGCAAGGGAACGGCCACGGTGAGGGGCTGGCAGCAGACCCTCAAGGAGCATCCCCTTCCCAGCGCCCGGGACGGATCCTGCTCCTGCGGGAAACCTGAACCTGTTCCTGCACCTTCGAGGAGCACAGCGGAAGGATCCTGAACTCGGGATGTGAAAGGTTGGGAGCCTGAGACTGCATCTCCCTCCCTGCTCCCCTCGAGGACTGGTTGGGCCCCTGTGCTGGTCCCCAGCACACAGACACAGTGTCCCCTCCTCCCTCGACTACCCCAGACAGCAGCCCATCTCCTATGGGGAGCAGAGGGGCAGCGGTGGATGAAGTCACTCCTCTCCCCAGGCACCTTCTTCCCAGCCTGCCTTCTCCCCAGGCACCAGCTTTGGGGTACCCAGGGGCTGGGTGTGTTTGCAGAACGGGGCAGCGCAGCCCCTCCTGGCAGGGCTGGGGCTCAGGTGTGTCACTGTCCCCTGAGGGAACACCCCCATGGGTGTCATCAGCCCCTCTCCCTCCTCAGCTCCCTGTGACTCAGCAGAGCAGGTGAAAAGCCATTTCCAGAGGCATCTCCTGCTGCCACAGCCGGGGCTTGGGTCACATCCCTTCACTCGGGGAGTGACGGAGGGATGTGGCTGCAGAAGATCCCGGGGTGCTCCCACCGGGAGCACGGTGCAGCCCCCAGCCCAACGCAGGGCTGAGGAGAGGCTTCGTCAGGCCCCTGGCTCCCCCCCACCGGATCCAGCCGAGGCAATTTCCTTCCAGCAGGAACGTCACGCTCCAGGGCCCTTCAGTTATGACTCAGAGGTTTGAGTGGAAGCAAAGGCTGTAAGACGATTATGTATAATTTTCTTTAAAGGATGCTCAATCCTTTCTCCGCCAAGGCCGGGCGGGACGTCAGCTCCGCTTGCGCCAACGATCACCCCACTGCTGGGAGCTGGGGGGGACATGCAGGGCCGGTGGGAGAGCTGCTTCTTCTCTGGAAGAGCACAGTGAGGGTCCCACCTTGGACCCCTGTGCCTTGCCGCATCATCCCTGGCCACTGCCAGAGATGGGGAGGGAGGGAGGGATGTACCCTGGGTTACACGCGCAATCGATTCCCTCTGGATCTCCCCGTGTACCCCTCCCAACGGCTCCCAGTGTTGCCACAGCTCCCAGTCACTGGCTTGTGGCTGCTTACCTGAGCGCTCCTGCCATGAGAAGAGACAGGGACTGACCGGCCAGGGACAGTTCCTGGCTCTGGGCACCCAACCCTGGCACTGCTGGAGCCGGTGGCACCTGCAGTGCCCAGCCTGGCACCCTCGAGCAGCACAACTGGGCCAGCTCGCCACAAGGGATTGTGGTGATGGGGGTGCTCTGGCCCCCCCAGGGCATGTGCCAGTGCCTCTGGCACTCTGGCAGTGACTGGCACAGCGGGAGGCTCAGGAGCACAAAGCTCACGGCCCTGCCATCGATGCCACCCGTGCCTGACCCCTCTGGAGGGGTGATGGCTGGAGGGGGCTCGGTCCAAGTTCTGGAAGAGGGGGCCACCCCAGCCCCAGAGCCCCCAGGGATGGGGCTCCCTTGGGGACTCGCATGGGTCAGGCTGCAGCCCCCTGGAGCTCCAGGTTCTTCCTCCCATCCCTCCATCCCACCGGCATGACTGCAGAGCCTCAAACAACCTCATTCAGAGCAAAGCTGAGCACTTCTCCTTCCCCTCCCTCGGCTGAACTCGGGCCAAGTCAATTAACATTTCTGACTGGGGAGGGAAAAAAGAATCTATCCAAACAGCTCATTTGTCTTTTGTGTGACTCTTCCCTCCTCCCCTCCTTCTCTGCTTCAAAAGCACAGTCCCGGGAGTCTATTATGGATACCAAGGAGGGAGGTGAATCGTGAGCTAATTTTACCTCCTTCACCAATGACAGTGGCTGACGTTCAAATTAATGAAAATAAAAATTCAGCATGGGCTGAAGTCTTGGCAACTGCTGCCCCCACGGAACCGCTGACCCAGCGCTGCGTCTGCCCGAGCAGCTCCTGCCCACCTCACCCTCACCACGAGCAGGGCTAAAAATAAAATAAATAAAGGGAGGGCTGAGAGAGGAACCAGGAACGTGGCTGCTCATCCCTGCTCATCTCTGCCACCCCTCACATTCTTAATGGCTCCGCATCCAGCTCATTCAGGCACCAAAAAAGGTTTCAAAATAATACCACAAAGAGCTTTTGAATCGCTGTTTGTCAGACTGAGCACACAGGCATCATGAGCAGCCAGGAATGCACCTTCCCGAGCACCAGGCTTGGCTCGGAAGCTCCTGTCCTGGCTGTATTTTCCAGCCTCAGACTGAAAAACCCAAGAGCAGGTGCTGCAGGAGAGGGCTGCAGCAGAGGAGGGGTTAATGTCGGACAGGAAAGAGCAGAGCTTGGCCTCTAGACCTGAGGCAGCACAAAAGAACCGAGCAGGACGCTCACATCCCTTCACGGCAGGAAGAGTGGGGAGAGGATTCTGCCTCCAGACCACAGCCATCCTCTCCTCCATCCTCTCCTCCATCCTCTCCTCGCACTTCCCTGGATGGGATGTTTAACACCGATTGAACCAGGGGCTTGGAACATTTACATCTCCCCACAGAGCTGCATAAATCTTTAAATAACCCTTTAAAAATGAAAGCACTTCCTCAAAGCCCCTTCTTCCTCTGAAGAACACAGGATTTAATGAGGTTTCCTCTTTCCCCCGCCATGAGTCACTCGCACTCCTGCTCTGGCCGCCCAGCAGAGCCGCAGCTGAACTGATCCTCCATGTACAAGGGGGCTTTTAATTTATATTTTAATATGGGATCACTGCTAGAAACATAGCACTGAGCAGGTTCAAAGGGATGCTGCAGGAAGACTTGGGTGGAAAAATTCACATTTATTCCCTCTGCAGCTGCCCCCACCTCTGCAATGCCTCACAAACCCACTGAGGGCCTGTGCTGGGACACTCCTCATCCTGCTCCTCCCACAAGCATGCTCCCAGTGCTGAGGGGATTCCTGCCCACCACAAACACTGCACATCCCACCTCACCAGCCCCTCTCATCCTTTCGGTCTCTAATCCCTCGGAAACACCATGAATTACACAGAGAACATGGAAGATCTTCCAGTAATCTGCCTGTCATCTGCCATGACAGCTCTGATTTGGGTTTAAATGCTGCTGTTTGTATGAGGAGGGTGAAATTCCCGGTGCCACTGGTCCCAATGTGATCCCAAACATCTGCCTGCATAGGGCTCATCCTGCCCAGCTGGGATGGACATAGAGCTGGGGAGCACTGGCAGTGGCCAGGCTGGGACCACTCTGGGTCTGCAGGGGATCCCCCAGGTGTGCCACGTACCCTGAAGACAGAGTCATTTCAGGGCTCTGCTCCCAAATAACTCATTCTAGCAAAACTGTTCCAAAGAATTAACTGTGCTGAACAGCAGAGTCCAGCAGCAGCTGTTCCTGGGAGAAGGGAGGAAGCTGGCACAGGGGTAACACTGGGAGGGGCATCCTGGTTGATCAATCAAGGACTGAGGAATCTGGAGAATCATGGCTCACTCACACCATTCTACAACCAACAGTCTCCTCCTCTGCTGAAAGGATTATTCAGATTACTCGAGGCCTTTCCTAAAAAAAGCTTTAAACACACACAAAAAAAAAAAACCCAACCACTTCTCCCCTACCTGGTACTGTGAAGTCCTGAGTGTAGATGATATCATCTTCAATGTCATACAAGTCATCATCCTCTTCCTCATTGTAGCCATGCAGATCTTCCAGGTAAGGCACCGCCGTCATGCTCCTCCACCTGTCCTTCGTCTCGGGGCTGGGAGGGATGGGCACCAGCGCCTCTGCCTGAGCGTGTTTCTTCCTAAACCAGCTGCAGAGAGCCCAAGGGCAGAGCTGGGTCAGAGCACAAGGCATGCAGGAGTCCTCCACTGAGGATAGCCCCAGCCCACCCCAATATTCCGAGCTGGGAGCTCCACCCACGGCAGATCAGGAGGAACCAAAAGGTCTGGCCAGGTGTCAGTACTGGAACGCTGGGAACAGGACAGGAACAGAGGGACAGGCACAGAGGGCAGCTCAGGCCTGGACACGCAGCTCAGGACCATTCTCCCCATCACCTGCTCCAGCCCAAACTACCTGTAAGTCAAAATACATCAGCAGAGCTGCCAGAGCTCCTGAGTTTTATTACAGGACAGAAGGAACTTCTCCCATGCTGAAGCTGAGGCTGATCCAGCCCAACAGACACAAGTTTGCAGGATCCCAGCCTGAGGAGAGGGGCAGTTACTGCAGCAGTTTCCTCTAAAAGCCAGTTTGCCAAGGCCACAGCAGAAACACTTCTACTTTATCTTTTTATCCCCTCTCTGTCTCAAGGGACTCCTATCACCACCAAACCCCGTGCTGCCATCTGGCCAGGAAAGGATATCGGCTCCGAAAGCTGTTCTTAATCAGATCAGGAATCCAGCAGGCTGCTTCCCAGCAGCATCCCAGAGCCAGATGGGATAAACCTCTTAGGTTTTCATCGTACTCCCATAGCAGAGCTCTGACTCCAGACTGTCTGGGACATCTCCCAGTGCTGCATGTGGGCACCCAAAGTTTCCTGGAAGTGCTGCTGGAGCCACCACACTCCCAGCGACCCCCTAAATGTGGGTGGGAGCAGAGGTTCCTCCAGACCCAGGTTCCTCTAACACACTCTTCCAGCCCACAAAAACCTGATGGGACACAAGTGCTTCCCACCCTGCAGTTGGCATCCAGTACCTCCTGGCCTCCAACCATGGAGGAGGGCCTGAGCCAGCCCAAGAGCTCTCACCAACCTGAGCCATCTGGTTTTTATCACCCCAGTTCCAAATTCCTTTCAGGAAGGAAGGCTGAAGGCACCTCCTGTGCAGAGCTGTAATTATCATTTTGTTCTAGTCTTACACTGCTTTGACAGTCGGCCTAAAAAAAAAGTGGGATTCTAACAAAACTATCAGGAAAAGCGAGGAGTGAGGAGATAAACAAATGGAAATGCAGCTACTGGGACAAATCAGGCAGGATTCAAGGGAGGGGTGAACTCTCATCCAGAAACTGCTTCACCAGCAGCATCTTTAAACTGTTTTCTCTGCAGCAACGGAGTTTTAGAGCCAGGCAGCCCCTTCTCTGCAGGGAGGAAGGTGTTGTCTGGGGAGAGGGACAGGAACTGCTGCAGACCTCAGCTGTCAAGTGTCACCTCTGGTCCCTCAAGTGGCACTCCAGGAGTTCAGCAAAGCCCAATCCCAGCTGCTGGACCGGCAGGAAGGGAGCGGGACCAGCGTAACTCGATTTTGGCCAAGGGCTCTCCACAGATCCCATGGATGGCTTCCCTGGATGGCTTCCTTGGTGACGTGCGTGGCACACCGCTCTCCTAATCGGATCAATCCATTTCCCTTCCTCAGAGACTGCATTCATCAAGGAAGCGACTGCCAAGACAGCAAATCCAGCCTGGGCTGATCCAGCCTGGCAGGACCAGCGGCACAGGGGCACAGGAGCCACCAGCTACCAGCTGGTGTTGCCAGGGGCGCTGAGGCTTGAGGGATCCAAACTCAACACCAGAGACGTTGGGAGAAGGGAATATCCAGGACAAATGAGATCAGAGCGACTGCTGTTAAAAGGAGAATTTTAAAGGGGAAAAGCCTGGAAGTCTACAGCAACTGGTGTTTTTATTTTGCTGTATTTCAGCTCTGCCTCACTCTTCCCTCCTGTCCTACTTACCAGGAGAGTAAAAATAGGTTTTTATTAGCAGCAGAAACCTGAATCACTGTACTCCAGTCATTATGCTTCCATCCTCCGGGAGGTGATTTCAAACACTTGCATATGCATATATGGTAATGAGGATAGAGAGTGAGAAGAGAAATCCATTGAAGTTCTAAGAAAAATCAAAGACCTCTTGGAAGGAGCCTCAAGCAATTCTGTACGGAGTAGTGGAGTATTTCCTGGCAAGGATTTTCCAGCAGGGACAGACATTCCGCTTTCTGTGCTGGTGCTGGGGGTTGTCAGTGAAGATGAGCTCTTCAGCTGAGGGCCACTGGCTCCTGGAACACCCTCATCTGCCTGAGCCACACAGCAGCACCTCCTGGTCAGCGATGGCCATGAGATAAAGCCCCTCCTCACCCTGCCCTCACCACCCAAAACACAGGCTGGGTCAGAGCTCTGCTGATGAGTGTCCTGTTCCACCAGTTATTCTCAGTTTCAGGGATGTTTTCTGAGCCAACTGCACTGGCACACACACAGTTATCTGGTGCTTGTGGCAGCTGCTTTAACCCTGAGGGGGAAGAAAAGATTTTGGGTATCTCAGAAGCGCCCCTTGTGCAGAACATCCCTCTGCAAGAGGCAGATTCCTCTCTAGTCTCTGTTTCAAAGGGCTGGGAGTGACTTAGAAATGCTTCAGAGTGAAGGCAGCAGTAGTAAGAGATTATTTCTTCCTATTCCACAAGCTCATTGAGGCGCCTGCAAAGCTCAGAACCAGCAGCCAGCAGCGGCACAAGTGTTAATTGTGATCCTGCCAGGCAGAAGTGGTGCCCAGACGGCTGCTGTCAGCCGCAGGGAGATAAGACAGCAAGGGTCAAGGACTGAAGGAAAAAAGGAATCTGGGTTGCCCAGGGCTTAATGAGCCCATTTGGTTTGCAGCTCCCAAGCTCAGATGTCCCATCACAAGTCCTCCCTCTGCTCTTTTCAAGTCCTGGTATAAGCAAGGTTAAAATAAGAATCTTGTAAGCACAGCTGCAGCTTTCCAACACTCCCAGCTATTCACTTCCCATTTGGGTCACAAACATTGCAGTTGGCTTGGTTTGCACAGGGATGGTTTTCTCTGAGAGCAGATGCCAAGCTGCAGATCCCTGCCCTGCCAGCCAGGGTCAGGACGAGCGATTCTCCACCCCCTGTGATGCCATGTAAGGGCCTCGAGCTCCCTGGAAGGTCACTGTCACCACAAGCAGCAACTCACAGGGCTCCAGTTTAGCTCAGCTCCCTCACAGGCAATCGTGGAAGGCACACAATGTCCCAGGGAAAGGCAACACACGCCAGCAGTGGCCCTGCAATTGCTGCTCCAGCTCTTGCTGGATCAAGAGATGTCCAAGCTCTTCAGTCAGGTTCAGGAAAAACAACAGCAGTTTCTCCCAGCTGGTGGTGGGACCAAAGGTGGCAGGGATGGCTCAGACTCCTACAAGGAGCTCTGGAGATTCAGTCCTTTTACGCACCACGTTACAAAACGGATTTGCAGAATGTGGGTAAAAGGAGGAAAGATCCCTTCTACGTGCTGCCAGAGGGCAGGAAGACTGATGCAGGTGCCTCAGGAAGGAGGAGGAATGCTTTGTGTCCTGCTGAGGGGAGATCACTGCCTGGCACTACAGAGAAGGGGTGGGGAAAGCCCACAAGTGCACGGGCAGCAGCAGAAGCTCAGAGAAACCCCTCTCCCTCCCTCACACACAGCCCAGAAGCACAGTCAGCCCCTGCAAAGGAGCCCTCAGCAGCCCCACGCAGATTTCCAAGGGGTTTGGCGCCCGAGTTCGAAGAGCACAGCATTCCAGAGGCATGCTCCAAACCCCACAGGTGCTGGGAAAGGCAGCGCAGCAGCTCCAGAAGGGCAGCAGGAGACCCCAGCCCTGCAGGTCAATTTGCACCTCCGCTAATAAAAGGTGGAAGTGCCTCCCCTCTCGTGCTATGAACTCCTGCAATCGGATCTGCGCCTGAACAAATTAAGTGTGACACTTGTGGAGAGGGAAGGGAAGATGGTTGCCTTGGAAACAAGGGACAGAGGTAGAATTCTGCATCCACTTCATCACTTTAAGTGCTGCAGCAGGTCAGTGAATTAGTAACAAAACGCAGTGCATGAGCAGGAAGCCCTTCAGCAAAAGCACGGGGCAGAGGGGAGGTGGTGGATAATCCATAGGGAGCAGTTTGGAACTCCCTGGCTCTCGGCAGCTTTTCCTCCCTGCCCTACAACCCCCGTCCCAGGAGCACCAAATATTCACGGAGCTGAGTTATGAGCACTGGTTTTCCAGTGAACATCATCCCACTCGGCTCCTTCCAGGGAAAGCAGGTTTCCAGGCTCTTCCACTGCTATTCAGAGGTTGGCTTCTGGCAGTTCCTAAGCTCTGAGATGACAGGCTGGGAGAAGTTTAACTCATTTCCATTTCCAACTCCAGGTCTGCTCTGCACAGACTGGGTTGAACAGAGTAGGATTTTGCTTTGTCCTGCTCCAGTAAAAGTGCAGAGACAGGAGTTTGATGCAGTTCAGCTGCAGGAGTGAGGAGGGAGGAAGGCAGCTGGCAGGGATGAAACTCAGCAGACTCTTCCTCCAGCATTCCTCTGCTGCTGCAGGAGGAAAAGCATTTGGAATAGCTGACAGGAATAATGGGAGGAATGGCTGGATTACCATTGCTGGGCTGCCTGGATGCCTTCCCTGCCTCCTGCAGCTCTGCTCCCTACGGAGCAGCACTCTGTGCTCCCTTGGTGCTTTCTCAGTGCCCCATAGCCACTGATTTTATCCCTGACCCCACTGCAAGGGCCTTCACACTTTATGGAAGGTAAAGTGGGGAAGGATGGATCTTGAGCCCCAGCTCAGTGGCTGCAGGACACTCGCCCTGTGACACTTCCCTTGGGATCACCCTTCCCACAGGACAGGGGAACGTGGTCCTTCCCACCATCCTGACACGGGCCTGGTCCAGCAGCACCAGTGCAAAAACCCTGCCCGGGGCCCAGGGGCTGCTCCTGCTGATTTCAGAGCACTTTGATGATCCTGACTGTCCATATGAGTGAGTCCCCAGGAACAGCAGCTTAAAGACATAAAAGGAGACTTCCAGCAGCACGGAAAGGCACAGGGTGATTCTGGTTTGAGCCGGGATCCATCCCAGCAGGGCAGCCTGCGGAAATCTCTTGATGTTTCTCTGGTTTAGTTCCTGTCCTTAGCACATGCTTTTGGGGGGAGGAGTGTAGAGAAACCCACAATCATTAATGATTTACTCCCCCCCAATACATGAAATCTAAGGATTCTAGAAATTAAACAACTTCTTACTGAAGTGCTTTCCCAAACCCCTCTGCCAATACCCAAAAGGCTGCCTGCTGCCCTGACTGCTGTGTTCCATTTACAAAAAAAAAAACAGGGTCAGGTTAAGCATCAGAGCTAAGTTTCTATTTAAAGAAAAGGCAGGAGAACCAAGCTCTGGATTCTTTAGCACAAGAAGAAGCTGGACAGACACATCCAAGGCCCAGGCCGCAAGCTCTGCTGTGCTTGATGTAATTACTAGATGCCACAGCAGGAGGAAGGAGGCAATTACTAATAGGGGAGAAAAGCCTGTTAAGAAGCACTGGCTAAGCTCACACAAAACTAATAAGAGCCTAAGCCTTGGAAATGCTCCTGGGTTTGCAGGTAGAGCCTTTCCTCAGCCCCTCTCGGTGCTGTGGGATGAAAAGCCTCGGCACAGCAGCTGAGGAGCTCCGTGGCTGCCCCGTGCCAGAGGCGTGCTCCAGTTTCTCTGGCTTTCTAACTACGGGCAGGGTCTCTGGAGACCCCTCTGTGCTTCCAGCTGGGCAACGCTGACACAGAAACTCACTGACACGTGGGAGGAGGGCAAAATGGAGTATCCGGAGTTGGGGAACCAGCTCAGTCACCCGGCAGTGACCCGTGAGGGCCCAGGGCAGTTCCTGAGCTCAGGGGTGGCCACTGCAGCCACAGGAAGGGAAGTGCTTTTAGTGCTTTTCTCAACACCTACTGATGATCCCATAGGCTTAATTCCTGCTTCTTTCCAGTGCTTCCTGACAAAGCATGGCAAGCTGATCCCCTCTGGTCACGGTCACTGGTACTGGGAGGCACGTGCAGAGAAAGGCAGCCTCGGATGGAAGATGCCTGTGCCTGTCAGTGCCCAGAGCCCCTGAAACAACCCATGCACAGGGCTTGGCTACTACAAAAAAGTCATCCTGTCGCTTAATTAATTGCCTGGGCAGCTCCAGAAACCCAGCGCCCCCAGCCCTGCCTGCATCCTGGTCCCTCCAATCCCTGTTGGAGCTCGTCCCAGTTGCTCCCTGTGGAGCTCCAGTGCACTTCAGGCCTCTCAGGTTCTGGCTGTGGCTCCTTGGGCACCTCCCAGGGACCATCACCTGACAGCACATGGCTCTTCCAAAGACACAAGACGAAGGCAGCACTGTTTCTGCCGCATGGAGTGGGCTCAGCACCACCCTGGATCACATCCTTGCTTCTACACAGCTCCCAAAAGGATCTCGGCAGGCTCACAGGCCGAGCAGCTGCAGTCCAGAGGCAGCTCTGCCTGTCCTCAGAAGCACTTCCCATTCCAAGAGGAGATAAGCTAATGCAGCCTCCGCAGTGAAGCAGCCTCATGATGCTTTTTGTTCTTGTACTTTTATCCGCCCAGGAAATCTCTGCTCGGAGCCAGCGTGTTCAAACAGATCCTTAAAAAAGCCCTCAGTGATAACGGGGCATTTCCCCCCCTGACTATGGCACGGAAAATGGGGGAGGATATGGGGGAGGGAGGACTATGATATTAAAGAGAAAGAAAAAAAAAATTTCCTATTGTCCTGGAACGCCTTTCCACATACTGACTCCATATGGAGCAAATACCAGGGGATATTTCCGTCCCCAGACTGGCCAGAACTAACACACGTTACTGAACAGTCCTACTTCAATAACACAGCCTTCAGGACCTCCTGTTCTGCTCCATTAGTACTTGCTGGCCTCTGGAAAAAATTATCCAGAACCCTTAATTATCCAGAAGCAGGCACGCCACAAACAGACTTCCAACATATTCCTTATTTACTGGTTAGCAATTCCAGTGCTTCACCGGATGCTCTAATAGGAGGAAAAAAGCCAAGTGGAGGTTGCCAGAGCCCCAGCAGAGCTGGAGGAAGGAGATCTAGTGACTTCCATGTGTCTGCTGTCAAAAGGAAACAGGAGGTGAGAGCAGGAGCACAGGTACAGGAGGAGCAGGAAGAGGAGGACTGGTAACACTCACTTGTGCTGCCTTATCTGCTGTATTGAGAACCTCTTGGCTGGGTCGTATTCAAGCATCCCTGAAAAGAAGGAAAAAAGTCCAGGTGTGATCACAGACACTCTCAGCTGAGTTGAAGCCAGGAAGCACAAAGCTCTGCCCTTCCCTCCCTCTCCCTCCCCGACAGCCATGCTGTGTCCAGTCCTGGCAGCTCCAGGCAAGATTTGCTCCATCGGCCACAGGAAGCTCAGCATAAAATCCCAATCCCATTGCTGACCTGATCCAGTCTGTTCCTCAGCTTCCCACCTGCAAAGTGAGTACAGCCCTTCCCTCCCTCCCAGTGCAGGGACTGAGGCTTGTCCAGCCCTCGATCACAGCTCCAAGAAAGTCTCCAGGCAAAGAACATCAAGATTTTGCATTTCAGAGATAATTCCATTGAACCTCCTCCATGGAAGAGCCAAAGCCTCAGGCACAGCATATGTCCACTTGCTCAGTGTCCCAGATCCTCTGGTCTAGTGGAATTCTATTCTGAGGTGCAGCAGGGGAGAACCAACAAAAAAAATCATCCTGCTGCCCATCCCTGTGCCCCGGCCAGGACTTGCATTTCTGGGATCATCTGCTGAGGTAGCTGGAGTGGGTGGTGAGCAGAGTGGGGAGAGGAAAAGCAGCTCATCCCTATTCTCTCTGGGAGAGAGGGAGGTGGATTCCTTAAACAGCCTCCTGGGATGCCCACTCTGCTCCACTGCCTTTCAGAAGCTTCACAACTCAACAGAAGGGAAGGAGCAAATTTTGCCATATTCTTCAGAAATGAGCCAATGGAACCCTGGGAGTCTCATGCAGCAGCATCCAAGATATTCTCCAATGAAGGTTCCAGGAATATATTCACCTAATGAACATTAACAAAGCCTGAACACTACAAGGAGTTTTGCTTTTACTGGATGATCCCTTGTTGCTCCTGAAGCACCTGCACTGTCAAGTCTTGCACACGTTGCACGAAGAGTGAGGGTTTGGAGAGGGGTGGGAACAGGAGGAGCCCATCTCCAGCAACCAGAGAAGTCTGGGAAGCAGCACTCACTGTCAAACAGGAATTCAGAAAGTCAGGACAGGAGCAAACAGTGCAGAGTGCTGGGGAGAGCCAGGACAAGGACACACTGAGAACACAGGGGTGGGGGATACATCTGGGTGGATGCTTGGGAAGGGAGGGCTGGACAGACACATCCTAGCTCAAGCAGGAAGCTGCAAGGGCCTTGCAGATGAGATCCTGCAATTCAAAGGTCACAGATAAATCAGCACAGCACATGTGATAACAAAAGCTGCTCCAGAACATCCTCCCAGTCAGCCAGTCTGTATCACATCAGATCAGGACATGGGCAAAGAGTGGGGATAGGACAGTACAGTGGGGAAGGACTGAAGTTATTTTCCCCCTAGAACCCAAAATACACTTTGCCCTGGCAATTTGGGAAGGTTTATCCATGCTGGTGACAGCATTAAGAGCTTTAAGGAAGCTGGGATCACTACTGACCCACATGACATCACACGAAGTAGGTTAAAGCAATCCAGGAAGAGCTCTCCAGGTCACAGGTCAGGTGCATCCCAGGCCCCTGGCTCAGGAACTCCAGGCACTGGAGTCCTCAGAGCCCAATTCCTCAGAGTTCTGGATTGTTTGGACTGGGTTTTGAAGGTCTCTGAGGATGGAAACTCTACAACCCGTTCCAGAGCTTAACCCTGTCAGCAAAGGAGTTTTCTCACGTTCAGATGGAATTTCTCCTCATCTTACAGAAAAAGAAATAAGTTCAGAGGAAAAAAAAATCCCACACCTAATTAAAGAGCCTATTAATAAGATGATCAGACAGTTTCACAGCTGAGCTGCTCAAATGAGTTAGATTTTTTTTTTTCTTTTTAAAAAATAAGGTTGCAAAGAGCTCTCACATGAAGTTTAGGGGACAAGAGCAAGTACTGGTTGGATTCTCTTCTTAATGTTGTCAGAAACAGGAAAGTCAGGACACCGCCCACTCCCCCCATTGATTTATTTAAACACCACACTTCAAGGTGTTTTTGAAATTTAAGGCATTTACCAGATGAAACCGGTACAAGCAGGGGAAGAAGTTTACGGTAAATGATTAAAAGAGGCCCAAGAGCAGAAGTTACAAACAGCCACAGCACAGGGAGCTGTTGCTCTCAAGCCATTAAAAAGGCAGAAGGAAAATAATTGAGCGTAAGGAATTTTTACTTCAATGAGAAATGACCACATTTGAGGCAACGTTATAAAGAAAACGGAAAGTGTCTTCGCTGAAAATGTACATTCACACATTCAGCTGTGAGTCACTCGTGGCAGCTCCGTGGCTCGAGTCCTGCTCTGAAGAGAGGCTTCAGCAAGACAAAACATCATGTTCTATTCACCAGGCAAGTCATCCCGGAGCGTCTGCCCGCAGGAGCCGCTGCTCGCGGCCATTTAGGGTAAAGACTTCCCTGGAGTTTATCTGCGAGCAGGGATGGGACAGGCTGTGCCAGGGAATGCTTCAGGAGGCCCAACTCCAACCTCTGCTCCCCGGTATTCCAGGAGGATTTGTTGTGCACATACAGGGGTGTCACAGAATCACTGAGTTCAGCCTGGGGCTGATCCCCAGCTTGGCACCCAAAACAGAGCACTGAGCGTCATGTCCAGGTGCTCCTTGGAGACCTCCAGGGATGGGGGATCCAAACTTCCCTGGGCAGCCCCTTCTGGTGCCTGACAACCCTTTCCATGAGGAAATTATTCCTAAAATATCAAAACCTCTCATTGAGGATGTATCAGATATTAAACTGATAAGAACAGACACCATGCAGACGTGCCCAGACAGGGGTATCCTGTCCTCTGCAGCACATCAACAGTTTCAAAACCCTTTCAAATCACATCAAGTGACAACCCAGAAACTGGAGATCATGGATCTGCCCTGAGCTCCTCACAAGCCCCAGCCCACACACTCAGTGATCCTGGACAGGCACGGCTCCAGGGCAGAATTCCTGGAGCTGAGAACACAGGACGGTCTCAGGTGTGGGACTGGAGAAGCAGGAAGAAATCAAACAGCAAGGTTAATGAACTCAACCTAGATTCCACTTCAGTCTCCAACCTGGATCAACATTTAACAACCACTGTAAAAGCAGTGTGAGGCCAATCTATAAATGAGGCAGGACCTTCTCCCCCTCCCTGCACTCAGTCAGGTATTCTGGCCACAAACTCCCTCTGCAGGCAAATCTCGAGCCTGTGATCCAGGACAGGCCTCTGGATGGGCACAGACAGCCCTGGGGACTGTGGCCACAGCAGAATTAAAGCATCCCACCATCACCAAAACACATCCTCTCACTGTCCCAGCAAGGAAAGGTCATGGAAGTGAGAAAACAAACTGCTGAGGATCCAACCACCATGTCCCAGGTCACAGGGCCTACAAATCAATTCAGATGCTGATTAATGCAGAGCTGCAGCCTCAGAGCTTCCTCTTCCAGTAAAAGTCTATTAGACCAGAAGGAGGAAAGCTGACCTTGTGCATTTTTCTGGTCCAGAAGCAAAGTGCAGAGGAGTTGATAAGCCATGGGCAGATGCTGCCAGAAGAACCTTAAGGCTATTTATAAACTTCTTCAACTCTGACACATCTCCCCTGACTGCACACACAAAACAGCACCAGCCCTTCTTCTTTCCATCCCTGAAGAGTATAAATAAAGCTTCATCCCTGATTAGGGAGACAAAATGAGGAGCAGCATCCCAACTAATCTGGAGGATATACTGTCATGCGAGTCTCTTTACAAGCCAAATACCACTGAAGCTTTAAGACCTCTAAATTCTGCTCTTCTGGAAATGGGGAACAAAGATAAGAACAAGCTCAAGGGGAAGAAAAACTGAAGACGCACTACAAAAGCAGTCAACAGAAGAAGAAAAAAACCTTACAAAGTGTGTTTGTGTTTGCTTCACAGCCCGGCTGTGGGGCCTGTGGTCAGCACAGCCCTAGCAGACAGAGGAAATGAGCACTTTGCTGCACTGAATTCTGCCTCACTCAAGCCCAGACCAGGCGCCCTCAGCCCTGCGAGGGCTTTTAGAGCCTTTCAAAGCAGCACAAAGATGAGACAAAACCACCAGAGCGACAGAGCTGGGCTGGGGGTGTCTGTGCTGCTCACACAAACACAGCCATTGACAGTAACCGATCCACAGGCAATGGATTCCACTCCAGCCTGCTGCAGGGGGAGCGGGCACCGACCAGGAAATGCAGATGTTCTGGAGGAAAAGCAGGAACTAAATAAAGCATCCAGGTTTGTCACCATAGCTACGTGGTGCCACCGTTGCACGGCTCAGCCCTGGGCCTCAGCAGATGCTGGGGAGCTGCTCAGGCCTCCAGAGAAGGCAGAGTTGGGGCAATCCCACCCCAAAATTCATCCCCCTTGAGGCCACCTGGCATGCTGACCACTGGAAAATGTGTGTCACACCAAGCAAGGGGACTATGAAGGTTTTGCCAGCTTTTGCAATGTAGCAGCTTGTACACAGCAAGATGAGGGCTGGGAGACTGCGCTCAGGTGGGAAAGGGATCCTTAGGGCTTCCCACTGCCCTGAAAGAAAGGGGTGTAGCCACCTCCTCCTAGGCAAGCTCCTCTCCCCACCAAACCCACTCAACTCCCACCTCTGCGGTGCACAAGCACAGAAGGGATGCAGACAGACAAACTGACAGCGGTGAGGGTGAAAGAGGAGACTAAGACTGTAAGAGATGGACAAAAGACACCAGATTCAAGGCTCTCTCCATGTAAAATCAGGCAGAGGGACGAGTAGGTAATTCTGGCTCCAGATCTCATGCAGGGGTGGGAAGAGAACTAGGAGGGGAGTTATTGTACTAATGAAGCACAAGATTTTAAGCTGTCAATACCCTCAGCACAAGAAAAGAGAAAATTGCCACGCTCCTTTTCCCTGGGGGAAGCACTAAGTGCAGCTGAGAGGCTGATCACAAACCTCCAAGGAATTCTGCTGGATGCTTTAGGAGAGCTGCTGCCGGACCAACAGGATTGCAGGATTTGCTCCATTCGGGCAATTCCCAGCCCATTAAAAGGCCACGTTTGGAGTCAGCAGTCACAAGCCAAATGCCACACGGAGCTCAGGCCACCGCTCCCTGGGGCTGGCAGGTACAATGTGAAGCACATCAGGCCACGAGCAGCCGCCGCGTCGGGCTCAGCGCAGCAGCCGGATCCCGGCTGAGCCGAACGCCATTGGAAGCGCTGCCTTATGTAACGCCTTCGGAAAGCTGCTAAAGCTGGCTAATGCTTTTGGAAACACATGGAAATAACTGATTTCATCATTGGCATGGGGCCAGGGAAGCTAAAATAGCCTCCGAGGGGGGCTGCGGGGGTCTGGCAGCTCCTTGATGCCGAGGGGCCGGGGGAGCCCCGGCAGCGGAAGAGCTCGGACTGACAGCACCACCTGCCGCCGGCACGGCCGGCACGGAGCCAGGAGCTGTGTCCCCGCACCGAGCCGGGAGCCCGTGGCTCTGCACCGAGCCGGGAGCTGTGTCCCCGCACCGAGCCGGGAGCCCGTGGCTCTGCCCGGAGCCGGGAGCTG
>VWPU01000423.1:28356-41867 GCA_013398955.1 Callaeas wilsoni
GCTGCGTCCCCGCACTGAGCCCATGTCCCTGCACTGAGCCGGGAGCTGTGTCCCTCTACCCAAGCCCATGTCCCCACACCAAGCCAGGAGTCTGTGACCCCACGCTGATCCTCTGTCCCAACGCTGAGTCAGGAACCCCAGTCCCCACACTGAGCCTGTGTCCCTGCAACAAGCCAGGAACTGTGTCCCTGCACGGAGCCCATGTCCCCGCACCGAGCCCGGAGCTGTGTCCCTCTACCCAAGTCCATGTTCTCACACCGAGCCCATGTCCCCACACTGAGACACGAGCTGTGTCCCTGCACTGAGCCCATGTCCCCACACCAAGCCAGGAGTCTGTGACCCCACGCTGATCCTCTGTCCCAACGCTGAGTCAGGAACTCCAGTCCCCACACCGAGCCTGTGTCCCTGCAACAAGCCAGGAGCCGTGTCCCTGCACCAGGAGCCCGGGGCCTGCAGAGCTGACACGCTGCCAGGAGGGAGGGAGGCACCCAGTGCCCCCCAGCCCCTAACCAACCCCACAGAGCACAAGGACCAAGAAAACCAGTGTGAAACAAGACAAACGTGCCACATTTGAGGGCTGATTCCTCACAAATTGCTGAAGAGCAAGGAGAGGATGAGCCCGTGCTGAGGGCTGGGGAGCACAGTTGCACTCGGCTGTTCTGCTGCCAAGGAGGCACTGGGAATGCTGGTCAGGCTCTCCCACAGGCTGGAATCACATCCCACTTCCTGCCAAAGGGGCTCATCAGGCTGCCTGCTGTGCACAGCACAACTGCTGCCCTGCCTGACCACTCAGCTTCCACAGGTAGAGACTGTTCAGCACTAAACCTCAAACTGCTGCAATAACTGACGGGAATAAAAACACCCAAAAAATTCCCACAACTTTCTCCCCAGAAAGCGCCACTCCTGATCCTATCCCAGCCCTGCTGTGAAACTGGGCACCTGTCACTGCTCCAGTATCCTACAGCTCTGAATTTGGGGGGAAGGAGACAATTTGGGACTGAGACAAGTAAGCCCAGAGAAAAGGATGAGGAGGGACAGCAGACCTCGAGTACTCGGTGTGTCATATTAGTGAAAGCCTGGACACAGCATCTGAGTGCTCTCACTGTCCAAACCTGCATCAGTGCTACGGTACCATTTTAAATTTAACCTCTTGTGGGCTTCGTCTTTAGATGTAAAAGCTTCTCAGAGCACAGGAAACAATGCAAGAACCGTCTCTATAAAGTAGTGGCTGTGAGCTGTGCAGGAGGTTATTGGATCTCGGGAAAACGCCAGCGCTGAAGATCTGCCAGAATCTTGTAAGGCTGTAAGTATAACCTCCCTGTCTAACAGGATCCCATATCCCCACAGGACACTTGGAAGGAAGCTCTGGCACTGTGCAAGCTGAGCAGTTGTTGCATCTGTAAATGTTACCCTTTTGGAACCAGCTGGGAGGACTCACCTCTCAATAAGTCTGAGAGTGGAGGACCACAATCCTCTGGAATTGTGTAGTCGCCTTTCCCGATGTTTTCAAATAATTTATAGATATTATCCCCCTCAAAAGGGTACAGACCCGTTGTGATGTTGTATCTGTGAAGGAAGAAAGAGAGGTGGCATGAGAAGCAGCACACAGGTAACTCAGTTCTGACCTGACTACATAAGCCAAAAGGAAACCAAAAGAGGAATATTTGGCAGTATGTGCAAAGCCTCTTTAAGCTTAGCCTGCCTTCATCACAGCTTTTCATTCACAGGGGTCAAAAATCACCAGGACATCTCCCTGACAGTCTGGGACAGCAAAAACTTAAAAATAAATACTGGAGATACTTGTGGTTTCTGTAACTGCCCTGGGCTGTGCCTCTGGGGGCTGAGCAACAGCTGCAGAGTCACTCATGGAGAGTGAAGATCCCCTTGTGCAGAATTACAGGTACTTTAGGGGGCATAAAGCCACCCACAGGAGGAGCAGCACCCTCCTCTCTGCTCCCCCCACCACACGAGAGCAGCGATGACAGAGCTGGGCCAGGACTGAGCTGAGGGTGTCATTAATTACGAAGTTCCTGGGGGCTCCCGGGCACTCACAGCGTCACCCCCGCGGACCAGATGTCGACTTTAAAGCCTGAAAAGGTGTCAAGGCCATTGGCAATTTCTGGGGGCTGGAATGCTGGCGACCCTTGGCTCGTCCTGCACGTGTCGTCCTCCGCGAACGGATGCAAAGCCTGCAGCAGGAGAGACCAAACAGCGTCAGGCTCCCAAGGAAAACAAACTGTGACAGTTGGAAGAGTTCCACCTGGGAAACAAAAGGGGAAAACTCCTCTACTGAACATCTACAGATGATGAGATCGTGCCACCACAGCAGCCACACGCCACAGTGACAAGTTTTGCACCTCTCCTACCTAAGACAGTCTCCATATAAAAAGAAGGATAAGGTTATGTAGCTTATCCCCATTTCCCCCCACTTTTAGGCTCGTCCAAGATTGACATCTTCCTTCTCTGTGCTTCCTGAGTGGAGGTTTCATGCTGTTACCAAAAGAAGTGCTTTGCCAATTGCAATAAATATTCGGAGTCACTCAGAGCACTCTGCAAGTGCAACAGAACAAAAGCCTAAATGCACAATAAATCAATGACACCACAGAGGTGACCTCAATCTAGAATGTCCCATTCTGACTTTGCTGTGCTTCTCACATACCTCTGCTACGCCTAAATCGGATATTTTTAGTGTCCCATTGGTTGTTAGCAGGAGGTTCCCCGGTTTTATATCCTTGTGGACAATCCCTTGGCTGTGCAAGTATTCTAAGCCATCTATAAGCTGACAAAAGTACCTGCAGAGAGAGGCAGAGGGGAAAAATCAAACACTTTTAGCCAGTAGAAAGGAGCTCTTTGCTGTGGTCAGAGACTCTGGGCCATCACCGTAACCCACACGCAGCCTGGCAGTTGTGCAGGCAAAGTGTTTCATCTCATAATACCCAGAAATAATATTAATGTGCCTGAATTTCACTTAGGCCGTCTGTAATCGCGGAGATCTCTTAAAATAAAATGAAAATACGTCCATAAAATGATGTAGTTGCCAGAGATTGGCTGCTCTGCCCTGATTTGATCCTTTTGACAATGTTTTTGTACCTATTCCCAGAATTCTCAGGTTTCCTTCCTTGCAGAGTGAAAGGGGGTCCATCTTATCCCAGCTAACTACCCCAGCTACCAGATCACGCTGGATATTGCCAATCCCTAATCCATCCCAAGGCCTTTAAACTCTGTCCTGATGCTGAACTGTGGCTTGATCTCCATTTAGGAGATTCCCCCCTCACATCCCTTGGCATGGCAGGAGCACAGGGACCAGGTGAGGCTGTTGGGCAGCTCAGGAAGTAAAACAAAAGTAACAGAAAAATCAGTAGAAGGATGGTTTTCCTCCCAGAATCTAAGGGCAATCCCTGCTGCCACTTCAAGAGTTTTCACTTTTTTGCATGGGTGTAAAATACAAAATTACTGCACAAAGCCAGATTTGCTTTCAAAGGCAGCCTGAGCAGAGCAGAATGTGCTCTCCACTCGAGAGAACACAGTGGTGAGAGGAACAGAACTTACCCGTGAGCCTGAAACACTGGAAACCTCTTTTCTGGGACACTGTCCAGCATTTCCTGCATCCCACACACACAGTACTCCATCACCATATACGTGAGGGCAGAGTTAAGGAAGCTGCAGGGTTAACACTCCTCTGTGTTAAACACTCCTCAGATGGGCAGCAGCCCCATCCCAGAGGGAATGGCTGCACTCCCCAGGCACTGAGGGATGTTCCTCCAGCTCCCACAGGACAGGAAAGCACCTACAGGAAAATCCTTCTGCCAAATAAACAGCTGCAGCTCCGTGACCAGACCTGCAACAGGATGGGAACTCCACGGGAAATAAGCTGGAGATCTCACAGGCATGATAGAGAACAGGGAAATACCTGAAGTGGGCACAAGTTCTTCTCCCTGGCAGAAGAGCTGTAGCCCATTCCCTCAGTGCCCTGGGTGTTCTGCACCTGAGATGACAGTGAGCTCCCACCACCTTCCCCAAAGTCAGTTATTCCTCATTCCCTGTCCCAAACAACCCAATTGAGTGCTCTATGGAACAGCTGCTGCCTCCCTCAGCTCCACAGGAGTATTCCAGTAGCAGCAGAAAGGATCCCTGGAGAGCTGGGAAGCTTTTTGATACCACATGGATAAAAACAGTTACAACAGAATGCCAAGAGCTGGTGGCACTTTGCAGCATTTGTTCCCTTGCAGCATATTCCAGTTTTTATCTCTGTAAGCTTTAATGCTGGGGCCAAAAAATGGGAACCAGACTGCCTGATGCTGTAATTGCCTGTTTCCTCCTCTCCCTGGGCTTCTGAAGGCAAAGTGTGGCTTAGAGTGGCCTGGGAGAACAGACCCTGGGACGTTGGGGAGTGTCCTGACAGAGCAGAGGCTGCCAGGGCTCCCCAGCAATGCCAATCACGGTCAGGTATTCCTCCTGGAAGGTGCCTTCTTAACCTAAGCCCAAAATCAGTCACTTTTGCTCCAGGAAGCCACCTGAGGCAGGAGAGGCAGAAGGGAGACTCCTGCCCTGTGTGGGATCTGGGCTGAAGACTCTGCTGCCCCTTTCCAGGATGTTCCATCTAACAGCTCCAAACACTGAAAACTCATTAAATTCCTGCTCCACTCCCCACGAGCTGCTCTTCAGAGAGACCCTAAAATACTCTAAGTATACCCTAAACAAGATTTTATGATGGGCACGAAGACACTTGGTAAATCAATAAAAGCAAGAACAGAAGAAAGAGTTCCCAAAATTCATTCCTACCCTTTCTTACTCTGGAAGAAATTTGTGAACTACTTGTAGCAGAGTGATGTGGAAGACAGCAACTCTCCCACAGTGCTGGTGGATAATCCAGACCAGCTCCCAGGGAGCAAACGGGCTGAAGGACAGCCTGGCTGGGTGTCATTAATGGCCAGGCTGCTCCTCGCCCCTCCCTGGTCACTGATCCACTTCAGGTCGATCAACCAGATTAGAGAACAGACTTCCAGGCTGAAGCAGATCTATTACAGCTGCCCCAAGCTCTCAGTTCTCCTCCTCGAGGGGTTCTGCTCCCACACTCAGCTGTACACACTGGTAACGGGATCCCTGGGATGCTGCTGGGAACTGGGCTCATTTTCTGCCTGGCTGAGCTCTCCATTCACCACCAGCTCTGCACTCCCAGCCACAGCAGGCCAGCAAACAGCCCTTAAACACTAAAAGTCGTTGATATTTTTAATCCAGTCACAGCAGCTTTCCCTTTCCCACAGAAAATCACTGAAGGCTTTGATCAGGTGAATTGCTCAGACACGGTCTTAACCTGAAGGGAGCCTACAAGAGAGATGGAGAGGGATTTTTTGCAAGAGCAAGTAATGACAGGATGAGTGGGAATGGCTTCACACTGACAAAGGGCAGGGTTAGATGGGAGATTAGGAAAAAAATCTTCCCTGTGAGGGTGGCGAGGCCCTGGCACAGGTTACCCAGAGGAGCTGTGGCTGCCTCATCCCTGGAAGTGTCCAAGGCCAGGCTGGATGGGGCTTGGAGCAGCCTGGGATAGCGGAAGGTGTCCCTGCCCACGGCAGGTAGCGGAATGGGATGAGCTTTCCTGTCCTTCCAACCCAAACCATTCTGTGACTCTATGACAAACAGCTCAAGCCTGCAGCGCACTTCCACCAGCAGCAGAACACTCAGGTGGGAACAGAATCCTTCCTTCCACAGCCCCAGTTTCCAATCCCACAATGCTTGGTCTGGAAATGAGGATTTTTATTTTTATTTAATCACCAAGGGGGAAGTTGACATCCCTCCCCTAAACCCTAACTCTGCCTCCTGCAAGGAAGCAACAGAGCCCTGTGCATGACTAAGGGCCCTGCCCCCAGGGCAGCCTCGGGCAGACAGTCCCTTTTCCACTGGATCTGTTCCCAAACCTGTTCCCCGTGTGGCTGCTCAAGGTCTGCTCTGTCACAGCCCAGGACGTGCAGCACAGGCAGTGCCAGCCAGGAGCTGGGGAAGGGTTTGAACAAAATCATGGATGAATTCCTGCTACCAGTTCCAGTGAAAACAAATTCCCGCAGTTATTGCCAGAATCAGCACAGGGAGGAACAAACTTCATGAGAGTGTAGGAGCAGATAAAGATAAAAATAACAAAGTCAACCTGTCCTTGCAAGGGAAAAGCACTGAAAACCAACTTTGCGGACCAGCACTGGTCAGAAAGCCCAGCAAGGAGAGATCCCATTTCCCAGTGATGGTTTTGGGTTGTCATCACCTGGTACCGACACACGATGTCTCTCTCGGGCTCCTTTTCCCCACGCTGCCTCCTCCTTTATCCCTAATTAAACGAGATCTCTCTATCAGTAATTGACTCGCAGTCCCCCTGCTCTGTCGAGGCCACAGCACAGGCAGAAGTTGTCACACTGCTTTATCCTAATGATCTGGTGGCAGAATGTTTGATCTAATTAACGCACACAATTAAATTACTCCTTTTCTGGAGTACTGTAATAAGAAGACAGTAGTTAGAAAACACTGTCAAAAATAAAAGCATCCATTTATAACACATGCTACAAGAGATCAGCTCCAGGAACTTCCACACTGGTTCCAGGCAAAGTTTTCTCAGTGTGGCAGAGTCACACAAAATCCAGCAGAGTGAGAATAAAACTGCCTTGATCAGTGTCTGTGTGAATTTGTGTTTGTGTGGAAAGTCTCCCAGGTGGGCAGGACGGTTAATAGCAGTGAAAGCTATTTAGCTGTAAAAATTTAAGCTTAAGAAACATCCAAAAGGGCCTTCCCAAAAGCAGAACTACAGCAGGGAACAGTGGGAGCTCAAACCTCATCAGCAGCCCCGTGCAAAAGGATATATTTTCTGCTTCTCCTCGTTGTACAACACATCTACCAGCTGGATGACGTTTTTGTGCCGTAATCGCCGCAGGAGCTGGATTTCCCTGCAGGAAGAGACAAGGAAAAAGTTACGTTTAAGAAGCTTATTCCCAACTCTTGGGAATTCTTGCAAAATTTCACCGAACTTAACTTGACTGAGCGGCTCAGAGACGTGAACTGAATCCTGTGTTTGTGAGGAATAAATAATGTAAAACAGTGAGGAGTCACCTTCCCTTGGCTTGGGGAACAGCCCCTCGAATGTCACCTTCTGTCAGCTGTTCTGATCTTTGACTCCAGAGATTTTGTACCTGCCCCAAACCACAGTTTAGTCTCTTTTGCATTAAATTCATCCTGCAAAATCCCACTGGATGCCAGCTGTGGAGAAACAGGCAGAGCAGGACAGTCAGGTCAGGGTGGTTCTGTCGGTGCCTGGCAGTGCAGGTCCTGCTTTTCACTTTGTTCTGCTGCTGCTCCATCCCGGGCTGTGCTGAGCTCCCAAATTCTCCTTCTCAGCTCCCTTCCTGAGCCATTTGGTGAGTGCTTTAAGCAGCGTGGTCACACTTCATCAGCTCGGCCTCTGGGAAGCAGCATTACAAGGAATTCTGAGCACAGCTTTGGAAGTGAGAGCCCCTGCCCAAAGCCAGCTCAGAGCCCCTCACGGGCACAATTAGCAGCTCCAGTAATGAGCTGGGGCCGGCACAAAGGCTGAGCAACAACCAGGAGCTGCTCCTTGTAAAGGCTTCTCCAGTGCAGGAGTGCAAGGAGAATCCTTACTGATCTTTTAAGGATGCCTGAGCAGTATGAACTATTTCACTACCAAAGTTTAGGCCAGACATTCCTCCTTTGGATTTAGGAGAAGCCACCAAGAGCTGAGCAGCGACACTGGGATACCACAGCAAAGCTCCCAAGTGTTCCGTGGACATGGCAGACAGGTCTAATTATAGGAATGACCAAAGGGCTGAAGTGGATTAAATTAGCACAGGAACTGCAGCCAGTGTCGGTGTGGGGCTGAGGAGATCCTGCAGCACGGAGGCAAAGGGCTGAGGGCTCCAACCAGGGCTGCCAGAGGGGAGCAAAGACTCTCAAACACAACTGCTTTAAGGCCCAAATGCTGGGAACACATTTAAAATCCCGATCCCAAGAGCTCATTCCCTGTAATACAGCTCAGAAGCACAAGCACTAATTCCTCCCACCTTCAATGGAGTAATAAAAATCTCATATTTCTGTAACGATTCCCCTCTCCAGGAGGACTTAGCAAACCAATCCGAAATGCCAGGGCAGTGCCCCCACCCCCAGGGCAGAGGCCAAGCAGCCCTTTTCCCAGAGGAAAGATTACTTTTATTTTTAGCCCCTCTTTCGCTCTGGAATGCCTGAGGAGCAGGGACAGCCAGCCCAGTCACCTCCGAGCCCGTTTCGCTTTGCAAACCCCTCGAGGAGGGGAACACAGGTCTCACCTCCTCAGAACGGGCCTGAATTTGATTTTTTTTCTTCCAAAATTAACACCAAAACCCCACCCCAGCCCACTGCAAATGTGTGACCAGACAGACTGCCAGAGGGCAAGGCCTGCTTCCAAGTACAACCGCCTTGGAGGGAGCCGAGGAGGGGGAAAGCCCTTCTAACTCGAGCTCTGTCAGATCCATTAAGCTCATCCTGGTGGATTAAGACTTATCCCCTGCAAGGTACCTGCTCTGGCAAATAACAGGGGGTTTTGTTGCTCAGAACTGTAAATAGCAAAGCTGCCTCCTTGTCCCGTGTGCCACACCGTTTTGGAAGATGCCGAAGGCAGCCTGGAAAGCAGCTGCTCCTTCCTGGACATTTCCACTGTGAGATCCAGCGCTCTTCCTACAGCTTGTTCCCAGCCATTCCTGCCTAAACAAAAACCAGCAACACGGCCAAAAGATTCATTCCCTTCCTTTGGTTCACAAGGTTCTTCCCACAATATCCTGAAAGCTCAGGAAATGCAGCACCTGCTCCAGGACTGTGTGAGTCCGAGGGTGTAAGTGCCAGGAAGATCTCGGTGTTGCTTTTTCTCTCTCCTAGTCCCAAGGGTCCATTCACATCCTGCTCCTGCAGGGATCTCTGGCATTCCGGGCTCTATATCCATCACAACCTGTGCTCTTCCGTGGATTACAGCTCCCAGCATTTCACTTCTCAACCCAAGCAAACATCCAGCTCAGCAGAGGAAGTCCTTGAGCCGCACGGCTCCGTAGGGAACGCGTGTCTGGGGAGGAGGGGTCAGCCCATTCCCACCTGAGCCCACACCTCAGCTTCCAGCAAGTCCTTCCCCAGCAGAGCTGCCCCTGTTTGGAGGTTCCAGCTCGGGAAATGCAGACCCCAGGAACAAACTGCCACAGCACAGCCCCATGACCCAAGTTAACCCTCCGAGGAATTCCAAGGAGCACAAATCCCAACCTGAGCAATTGCTGAGGTGGTAAGTACAGCACAGGGCACTTGGGATCCCACAGAGCCCCAAACACTTAATTAACGTGTGAGGCTATTAGCAGACGGCGTTATTAAACCTCTGCTGCTGCAGCCACAGGCTGCCAGGTTTTCCTGCCTCTTTTTGGCAATCCCACTAAACTCCTTTTTTGCAGGGATGAGCTCCAGCAGTGTCTGCCTGACTGAGCCACCTCCACCTACTCTAAAGAGAAATGAAAATTCTCCCAGTGGATTGCAGGAAACTGTGTCTCACAAGTTTAAGCCCTCAACATCCTCTCCAGGACTCGGAGAGCCCTTAAGGGCTCATTTTCTTGGGGCAGAAGTGGAGTATTTTGAGGTAGAGAAAAAACATTCAATTTGATGTAAGTTCCAAACACATTTTAGTTGTAATTTCTGGGTCTCCAGAACACCAGGAGATGGGGCTGGAGCAACGATGAGGCGGTGGCCTGGGATATCAGTGAGGAGTGACCCAAGGATGGCATTAACATCCTATTTCCACCCAACATCTCCAGGTACCCAAGGCCCAGCTCAGACCTGTATGATCCTCCACAGCTCATTGCTGCACTCTCATTACTCCCTGTGTGCTCCTGCTCATGGAATTACCCAAGGGCCACAGTCTAGGAACTGTTTTCCAGGGAATCCCTTGGATGACACGCTATCAGCACAGCTGAAGCAGCACTGAGGTGCCCTGTCAGGGGCAGAGGCACGAGCCCACCACAGTAACTCCATCACCTCTGCCCAACAACCCAGCAGCTTTTCCCTGTGTGGTAGGAAACACCAGAAACCACTTCGGTGACCAGATTCCAAGAGAGAAAGCAGAACCTGATGGTGTGATCCAGTCCACAACCTGATTTCCTGCTTTTCTGTGCACAGGAGCTGTTTCTGGGCATAAACTCCTCAAAGCTGCTCCAACACCCGCCCAAAGTGAGATTCCAGTGCAGTCTGGCCATGCTGACATTAAAACAGTGTCAGTGTCCAGCACCACCTGGAGACCCTACAGCACTTTGTTCCTCCCACACTGACCACTCAGACACCTGGGTTTGGTCACATATCTCCACACTCTGAGCAGACACAGCTTTCACTCCCTGCTGCAGCAGTGCTGAAGGGTTCTCATAAGCTCAGAGTGCCACGGGCCCAGGGGACCACAAAATACAAAAGTTTGCCTTAAAATTCCCCACTGAAGCAGAAGATAAAGCACATGGATAAGTGGGCAGAGAGAAAAGGACGAGAGGACAGAAATAGGAACTTGAACTAAAGTAAACCCTGGGTACAAGACAAGACCTAAAATATGCCTCGATGTTTTGGAGCAGGTGGGGCTGAGACAGGAAACGTCCACAGAAAACCCCTCTTAATAACTCCCTTAATGACCCATCTGATACTCACAGCCCCACTCTGGGCATGAATAAAACTTCCACGGAGTTCACCTCAGGACACAGGAGCATTCCCATGGCTCTGAGAGCAGGGAACTCTCCTGATGTGGGCAAGCTCTTTTTACCTAATTTACATTAAAAGCTTCCCTAAGGAGGAAACTATCTCCACGTTCCCCAGTGGCAGCTCTGGATGTGCCCGTGGAGGGACCCAGGGACGGGGCACTCAGCCTCCACCAGAAAAACAAGAAACATTTTATTACACATTAACCAAGGTTGCTTGAGCCTGAACCTGAGCCAGGAAGGGAGAGACAGGGAGGTCCCAGCCTCGGGATGTGACTGTTCCACAGCCAAGGCTGTCAAGAAAGGTTGGAAGGCAAAGTGAGAAAGCTCCCTGACAGCAGTGCTGGGACAGGATGTGAAATATCCCACAGCTAAACTGGGAAATCGAACTGAGGGACGGGCACAGGACTCTGCGGGTCAGGGCTCACCCGCAGCAGAACACGAGAGCCTCTCCACCTCTCAGAGTTCTCCCTCCCAGCCCAGATAAACCCTCACGGGTTGTTTGGGCTGCAGAGGCTCCTGCACGGCTGATAAGCAGCTCCTGGCAGGGCTGGGACGCAGCTGCTGCAAGGTCCCGGGAAGGGAAAGTTCCCACAGCAGCCCCACAGATCCAGCCCTGCATCCGGCTTCTCCTGGGCTTCACTTCCATGAGGCCTTTGTGCCCTGAGTAACCAGGTGTGTTGGAGGCACAGAGAGACGACAACCCTTGGCCCCATTTTACAGCCAGAGAAATCAGCTGCAGAGAGCCTTATGTCCCAAGGACCTTAGAAATGAAGCCAAGGAAAAAACCCAAAACTTGATGTGCCCATTGCGTGCCCCGTACATTCGATCCCATTCCAGGCACCTTCCACACGGGTGGGAGCAGTAATTGGCACCCCAGAGAGCTCCAGGGCCTTTGGAACACACCTGGGCAGGTACAGGTATAACCCTGACTGTGACAAGGTGTGTTTGTGTCCCCTCACCTTTCCCAGCCGGCAGCACCTGGGCAAGGTGAGACCTTCCAGAGGGATTGCTTTAGGAAACACTATTTTATCCATTTAACGACACCCGAGTGGTGTGATCCAGACTGTCCCGGCCCCTGGGAACCTGTCCCTTCCCTGTGCCCAGCCTCACCCAGCACACTGGCTGCTGTTCAGAGGGAAGAGATTCCTAAATACCTGTGGATTAGGAAGCACTTCCACAGCAGAGCCACGCTGTCAGCTAAAACAACAAAGGAGCTCAGCTGGAAAACAAGGACCAGGCTCACCCCCTCAGCTCCCAGAACTCTTTACTCACTTTTTCACGTTGGCCTCCCCGTTGGGGATCCGGCGCAGCTTCTTCTTCTTCAGGATCTTCACAGCTCTCCTGCACAGGGTCTCTGAGTCCAGCATCTCCTTGACTTTGCCGTAGGAGCCCTCTCCCAGCAGGTCTCCCATGAGGTACTTGCCGATGAGCTTGGCCCGTTTGCGCCGGGGCTGGTAAATGACCTCGGTGGAGTCGATGCGGTGGATGAACGTGTCCATCCCCACCGACATCAGCTCGCCCTCCGCAAACATTCCCAGCTGCTGGGGCTCCTGCAGATCCATCCTGGATTAAGTTCCTTAACCTGTTTTTTCCTTAAGCGCTCAGGGCTTTAATCCTGTTTGTTAGTTTCCAACACTCCCTTTTACTCCTTCTCGGAAAAAAAATATCCAGAAGATTGTACAAACATGAATAATAATTAAAAAAAAACCAAAACAACCAACCAAAAAAAAAAAAAAAGAAGAAGAAAAAAAAAAATAGAAAACCAAACCTAAGAGCTGCTTCCAGGTCAGTTGGATGCCAAAAGATCCCGGCCTGGCTCCAGAATGTCTTTGAAAAAGAACATAAATCTGTGACGGGACACACTCAGTTTGGGACTCGCTTTGCTTCCGACCCGGACCTGCTGCCGGGGGCTCTTCCCAGTCAACTGGCCTTGACTGGGCCCAGTTTGATCCTGCAGAGTTAGGTCATCTCCGGGCCGTCAGGCCACCCCGTGGAACCAGAGCAGCTCCCAGTCCCTCTCGTGACCTTCCATCCCTAGGAGCTCATGGTTCCCAGCCGGGGTGGGAAGGTGTGTTCCCGCCGCCCTCCCGGGAGCACGGGGCGGAGGGGGGGTGTTCAGCCGTTGGGGAGCTGGAACCAAGTTTCCTTGAAGGAGTTTTCCGAAACAATTCTCGCGTCTTCGCTTTCGCCTACAAAAGTTTGAGGCCTTCGGTGCCTACCGAGAGCTCCCGGGGGCATCCTTCATCCACCGGGATTCCGCCTGGCACATGATGTGTCACCACCTCTGCTCCGGGTGTCAGCGGTGCAGGACAACACAACCCACCCCGGCCCCGCCGACCCCGGGGGGATCGAGGGGACCCTCTGCCCGGTGCCCCAACGCCCGGGTCCTCCCGGGGGGTCCGGGGGAGCTTCTGCCCGGTCCCTCACGGAGGGGGGTCAGGGATGCCCACCTAGCCCGGCCGGTCCCTCCCGCACCTCCCACAGGTGTCACTGGGGCAGGGAGGACACAGCGGGAGAGCAGGGAGGGGTGACAGGAGACAGGACACTTTCAGTGCGACAAAATTAGCGCCGGAGCCGGGACGGGACGGGACGGACTCCCGGGGAGGGTTCGGTGACCTCCGGGCCCTTCCCGGCCCGGGCCGGGTCCTTCCCCGCAGGCAGCTCCGGCCGCTCCCGCCGGCCCGAACGGTGAACTGGGGGAGGGGGGCGGGCGGCCGAGTCCCCCCTCCCCGCTGCCGGGCGGAGGAGCCGGGCCGGGCCCCGGCGCCGCGCTCC
>VWPU01000426.1:0-16557 GCA_013398955.1 Callaeas wilsoni
CACAAGGCTAAAGCCAAGTAAATGCTTTTGTGAGGCTTATAAACAAACAAAGGCTCTTTTCAGAGCCGCCCACATTGGTCATAAAGGGTTGAATCACTGCAGTTTTGGTTATCTATTGAGTGCAGGCAAAACCACGTAAGTTGTCCTTTCTTTAAGTCTTTTAATTATGCTGTTCATTTTACTCTCCTTGTTTCTGTACGGCGGTTGTCTTTAAGCTAGATTCTTTTTTTTACGAACCTCTGCCTTTTTCACCGAGATTATTTCTCGTTATTACTTTTCTGTCTAATAAATTTTCGTACTTTGAGAACACTGTTTTCAATGTGTTACCAGTGGCAAGTAGGGGTTTTCTAATGGCGTAAATATCACATGTCCTGGCCAGCCAGGTCCGACTTTGCTGTAAGTGGTGTTCAGTACCTGTTAGAGAACATTAACTAAACTCTTACTAGCAACTGCGTTGTTTGTTTTTTTTAAGAGTACTAAATAGGAGCTGATCACTGCGCCTTCATATTTCAGAGAAAGGGGAGTGGGAAGGGGAGCAAAACTTGCACACAAAAAATAAAGCCCTATATAAAATCACGCGGACCTAGCAGTGACCTTGAACAAATTGTTTCTTAATAGGAGGGGTGTTCCTAGCCTCGGGCCCCCTGACTGATCCAGTTTTGCTGCGTTTTAACCCTCATGCATCAAAGTGCCATTGCCCTTCCTTGGCAGAATTGTAGAACAGTTGGGAAAGTTTTCCGGCAGGGAGGAGTTGCCAGTGTTCTCAAGGAGCGGTCTGATGAGATGTGCCGCTGCGGTAACGGTCACTGCGTTAAACTGGAAAGAGCACTATTGCTTTTAATTTCGTTTTTCTGGTACTGATCACTGGATCCACGCTCTCTTCTCCCTGTGGTATGGGCAGTTTCGAGCCAGCACTTTGTTTTGGGAGAAATAGAGTTATTCTAAGAAAAGCTGTTACTCTTTCAGCAGGTCACAGTGTTGCTTTAAAGTTTAATTCTCTGGTGCTTCCTGCTGGCTTCCGATTTCCTTCTGGCTTTAGTGAGGCTCCTCCCGGCTTATTTTTCCCTTAGCATCTCGTTCAGGCTCTTGGCTGCAGAAGCCAGAAGCTTTTGCAACTATGAGGCTTCATGAGGCTCTTTCTTGTGGTTCGTGGCACTGCAACAACTGGAGCAGTTTACAACAGGACCACGTTTTCCCCCATCCCTATCCTCCAGTACAGGGAAAAGGAAATGTGAGTGAACATCTGTGACCTGGTGCTCACTGAGTTTAATGTTCCTAAAACTGAGTTGGTTATAAACTCACCCTTCCACAGGGGACGGAAGTCTACGCTCCCCTCTGTGTCCTTGCTCCACAAAATGAAACTGTCCTCTGCGTATTGGATTGTAGCAAACAACGGGAAAGACTTCTAAGAAAAACCATTCATGCATCATCTGGATGTTGTGTGACTGCAATAAAGTTCTAGTTTGTAGACTCTAGAAACTTTCAACAGAACAATTTTATGGGTTTCTTTCCCTTATAAAAAAAAGCTCTGGTGTCAAGGGTACAATGTTAATAGTCAAGAAGATATATAATAATTATTACTATTGTAGTCATTCCTCTAATTTTTGCTTGCTAAAAATGTTTAGTCATTATGTAGTTGTAGTTTCGAGTTACATAGATGGGAATTAAAGCCTTAAAATAAAGATAGGGCTACATGAGGTCTAAATTATGAAGCGCCGCAGGACATCGAATGTATATTGTACTTTTAAGAGAGACACTCTTGTAAAAAAGCTTATTAGACACGGTTTACCAAAATTGGGCTAAGTGGGCAGAACTGTTTTGAAAATATACGTATTTCCTAACAATGCTTACGTGAACACCGGCAGCGTCCTGTAATGGGCACAGATGGAGTCCCGGATATTTGTTTGGCTGACGATAACTTGTTTTTGCAACAGCAGAATGGGAGAGGAAGATAAGAATGCCTCCTTGGGCTGGTGTTAATGGGAGCACTTAGCAGCTCTGTGGGGACAGACCTTCGGGCAGGGCATCACCAGCCCCCCCTCGCCTCCCGAGTCGCCCCTGCGGGCGGGTCCCGCTCCCGCTGATGCCGCATCCCCCGCGACACCTCCCTGTTCACCCCCCGTGCCTGAGGAAAGGAGCCTGTGAGCGGGCTGGAACGGCGGGATGCGCAGCGGCTCCCGGATTGAACGAGCTAGCTGCGCGTTAAAACGAAGGAATAATATAAGAATTGGTGGGTGTTTTTTTGGTTGGTTGGTTGTTTGTTTGTTTGTTTTTTTTTGTTGTTGTGCCTTCTGCGATTTAATCGCGCGAGTTTCGTTTGGGCACGTTAAGGAGAGCTCGGCTGAAGCTGAGTTAGCCCGTTGCTGCATAAATAGAGCGTGGAGGGGATTGGGGGAGGTGGGGTCTGAGTAACCGAGTGGACGATTCCCACCAGGAACCATCATTTCTCCAGTGACAACGAAATCCTTTGGGTTTGTTGGTCAGGCCGTGACAAGCAGATATTTTCCTGCTCCCTGTGCGGGTCCCAGATACGGTGATTGAAGGATTAATCCACCTGTGGGAGGAGGGAAACGGCAGGGTAACATGGGATGGAGCAGGACTTCACAGTGGGAATGGGAGTGTTTTGAGACTAGGAGCTCATCAGGTTATCCACCAACACCCTGCGCTGCAAGACGCCCCTGGGAACAGCGGGGAGAAAGCAAAGGATATATCTCCTGGAAGGGCAGAGCAGGGCCGTGGATTTTTAAATCCAGAAACAATTTCCTCTTCAGTTTTGCCCCAGCCCCCACTTAAAGTATTTTTCACTCTTCCATTGTCAAGAAGCAAACCTGTAAGGTGAAGCAGAAAAGTAGACGTCATTCAGTTCAGATAAATGCTGTAAATTAATCCCAGGTCTTTTGCAGTTTCCTGATTGTTTCCCCCTGTTCTTTATACCCTGTGTCATTTCCTGCTGAGAAATGTGAGCTGCTGTACTAAGTCTGAAGTACAACACATACACATCCTGTGAGGTTTTGCATGACATTTAAGCATCAGTTAAGGCTAAAACTCCAGCAGTTACATATGCCTGTGAAATGTGACCATTTCACTTCTTCTGTGGGATTTGTAGCAGCGATTCCAAAAGCCCCCACATGTAGAGAGTAGAACCGACTCAAATAAATTTGGCTTTCTGAACCAGTTCAGCTGAGCCCAGGCACCCAGGTCTGCCTGTGATGCAGTCGGTTCAGTCTGCTGATGCTTGGAGCACAGGTGGAAGCAGCTCTGTGTAAAGACATGTTTTGATATGTTGAAAGATTTGGGCTATGCTATTCCTATGGTAATTTTTGTCCTCTTTCCTAACTGGGATGACTAAAGGCACTAACTTTGCTGTGTCCCAGGAGCATAAAGGAAAAAGGAAAAAAAAAAAAAAAAAAAACAAAAAACCAAAAACTTGATAATGTGGAGTGTTCAGATTGTTTACTGTTGTAGTGGCTGTTATTTGCTACAAAAGGAAAAGAGGATGCAAACCAGAGATGTGTGCATTTCTTAGGAGCTCTGATACTGCACAAAGGAAGGTCACTATCCTTTAATCTGTTTCAAGTCCAGATTATGAATGCAACTCTCTGTGTGTGCTCTCATCTTATTTCAGGAGTTATTACTTCTATTTCCCTATGACCTTTGCAAGTAAAAATATCTACAGGCAATATAAATAGGAGTACAAGTACAAAAAGGTTGTGGATTTTATGTGGGGTTAAAATTCCAATCTGTTCTATAACTCTTTTCAATCTACTTATTTCCTAAGTGTAAAATGGAAGTATGTCCAGAATTGCTTCCTGAGATTTTCAATGTTAAAAATGAAAGGATGAAGCTTTTTGATTAATACCTACTATCATTTTTGACAAGGAATGCTTTTGGAACAACCACTTCAATAGGACTGCTGTCAAATTATTTAGTTCTTTGTAGCCATGAAAGAAACCTAACCCAAAACCTAAAACACCCTTTCCACCTACATAGGCCTCTGGTTCTCTGACCCCAGACCTTGAGGAAAGAGCTGCCTCTGCTCCCTGTAATGCTTCTTCCTTCCTCGTAGGTGTCTGAGTTTGGAAGGGAGAAGTTCCCAGCTGCATTCCCATCTAATTTCAGGCCTCTTCTTCGCTGAGATTTGTGTCATGTCTTGAGCTGTGCTGTTCTCTGAATGGCATAATCCTTAGACCAGGTTTCTGGAACCTGAAGTCTCAATTTTTTTCATTTACCGTCTGACCTGGGCAGATTTTCATCACTGGCTAAAAACATTACATCAAGATGTGTATAAGCCCAAATATTTTTCCCTACCTGCAGTCAATACTTTCTCCTGCAACCATAATTATTTTTAAATATATTCTTTTCTATTTAAAATGGGAAAGAAAGTCTCTAGGAAAGTAACATTGCAATAATTTGTCCTGGGTGTCAGGTAATTATATTCTGTGGCCATCAAAAAAAAAAAAAAAAAAAATTGATTTCAGGTTTGTGAGCAGATATTGCTTAACTTCATTAATTAAAAAAACAAACATAAAAAACCTACCCCCCCCAAAAAAAAAGCAAAAACCCCCTCCAATACCTAAAAACCTCAAACAAAAAAAATACCCCAGGAAGTAGCATAAAAATTGCTATAGACAGTATATGATTCGTTCAGGTTTTGGTCTAGGTGTATGGCATCTATTTCTCATTTCTGATTCACTGCTCAGTCAGTTAACTAGAGAATACAGTTATTTGTTTGCCCAGCTGGTGTATTTCACTTTCACAGAAATAAAAAGAGATACTGTTTTCTTCTTTTCCAGGAGTCATACCAACTTAATTATTCTAGTAAAAATAAAATAGGGGAATTTTTTGTAACTGGTTGTGTTGTTCTTCAGTATTCTTTTTTTGCTGGTTATTTACTACAGGACTAAATTATAATGTCACTCTGATCATTTGAAGTAAAAAGAGTTGCTGATATTAAAAAAAATATTTTTAACAAAAATGTTTGTATTAGCAAGTGTAAATATTCCCTATATTTCATTTGCTGTGAATCAAGAGGTATTTTGAAGGTAAACATGGAGGGTAGACTAAAAGATAACATGAAGGGCCTGTCTAAAGGTAATGCATTCAAACAGTTCTCAATCTTGAGAATTGTTGGGATTAATGACTTTGCTTTGCCCTGGAAGATCAACAAGTTGGAGCCCTAGGGCACATGGGCTGATGAAAGCGTAAACTTTTTGATAAAAATGATGCCACAAACACAGAACAAGCTGAAACTGGCAAGAGAGAAGCAGAATGAAGGAACCGGTCCTGAGAATGAGATAACTTCATAAGGTGGCCAGCCCAGTGACCAAAAAAACCCAATATGGCATCAAGGAACCACACCAAGAATTAAATAATGGGGTCTGGGTTTTGGGTGGTGGGTGGCACAGATATAATTTGGGTTGCAATCTGCTGTAGGGGGTTCCTCTTTGGAAGCACTCAGCTCTATCTGCTCTGCACATTGGATAAAGAAACTATTTACTCAGTGAATTAGAAACCTGTCTTCAAGGAGGAACCTAGGGCAGGAAAACAGTTTGAGGAGGCATCTGCTTAGCTCCTTCATGGTTTGGTGGCAGCAGCAATAACACCTGCTCTACCAGGATGATGTATTTGAACACTGTGCCCTCTTACTGGTGCTGGGTGATGTCCTCTGGGTAGGGTGTCTTTAGGAACACAAAGAGCACTGCTCTGAAATAAATAAGAAAAAGCAGTAAAGAACATGAATGGTGAAAGAATAAGCTGTCATATGATTTTATATTCACACTATTTCCATTAATGGTTTTGAATGTTCACCCTATTGTGGCATGAAATTTTTAAAGTTTGTTATTTTTGCCAAGCTTAAATCCTACTACTTTTACCCCTGGTGAAAAGAACAAATTCAAAAAGGTTTCCATGGTAGTAGATCTTTGTAGATCTCAGGTCAGAGACTTTGTTTTCAGCACTGTTAGAAAAATAAGAGTTCTGTTACAATCAGATCTGATGTCAAATGCTATGTTCACATTATAGCCTCCTAATATTGCCTTACCATTAGAACTGAAAAAAAGAAGCAATCAGCAACATTTTGTTTTCTATTTCCTGAAGGGTTTCATAGGCCTCGAAACAATTTCACACAGTGAAACAATGTATTAAAACAATCCTCTGAATTTCTGTGACAGCTGCTAATGAAGTGTAGAACATGGAGCACGCAAAGACAGGAAAGGCAAAATGAACACTTAGGAGCTGGGAGGCCAAAAGGCAACACCGAGTTCCTATTTTAAATCAGGCAACAGGGCTGTCTCATGCAAGCTGCAGATTGAACTGGGGTATTTTTACAAGACTCATTATACAGAATAGCCACTGCCAAATTCTTCTGGTGACCATCTTCAACTGTCAAAATACGAGCATTTCTTTGTGCTTTTCTACTGACCCAGGTACATTTTTAAAAACCTAAAGACTGCAGTATACCATGGTTTATTGATCTTTTAAGGTATTAGACATATAAAGGCAGCCAGAATAAGCAACCTATGTTTCAAAGTTTGCACTAAAGCACTTGGAGAGACAGCAAAACACCATTTCAAGCTGATAAAAAAGAGTCTGGAGAATGCCTCCTCCCAATGGATATCTGAAATCCAATCTGAGAAGTCCCCATAACCCTTCAAACTGAAAATAACATTTATTAGGTGATAGGTGACAGATTTATGAAAGAGCTGGTAGCCTGTCTCCTTGCCTGTACTACCAAACAACATGCAAGTCAGTACCAGAAAGTTCACTCTTATGATTCTGTGGTCCCTGTATGAATTAAATATGTTCAGAAGTCCACAAGATATACTTGAAATCTAGGATTATTCAGATCCAGTTGGAAGGTGATAATGGCTTTGATCTGCATCAATGGTGGCATGTAATTACCCAAGAGTGAGATGGAGTTGACTCAGAAAGCCTGAAGTTTGGGCCTGATCACTAGCTATGTGATAAACTCTGGTAGCTTACTAAATCAGCCCAGAGTGTCTAGTATCTCAATATTTAATAGTTTTAATACAATTAGTGACAGATAAATGCAGAAAAGGTCAGATAACTAAAAAAACAACCAAATTTCGTGTGTTTTCTTACTTGCAAGGAGAACCTGAAGCAGTCATGGGGAGAAGCTAGGGAAGTTACTATAAAAAAAAGATATCGTTTGAACAGTAGAATTATTAAGACAAATAGTGAAGATAAAGGAGATTTACTTCTGAGTAAAACACAACTTCTGAGTTGTATTGATCACGGGGCTATTGGCAAGAGCTTAAAATAAACATCACTTGCTGCTACATAAATTCTTTTATAGTACAGTGCACTGTACTCATCTCACTTCTGCTACAAAACCCCAGACCACCAAAACCCCAAAGACTGAGCACCATCAAGTGGTAGATCTTACTATAGCAATGCTGCACATGGATGAGTATACATTAGTAATAATTTCGGTTCTCTCCTGACTAGAAAAATCCAGAAATATTTCTATCCTTCAGTTTACAACACATAACATGGAAACCAGCATTAGTAAGGTTTTGCTCATATATAAGGCATTGAAAATTTTGAGAACTAGAAATTAAGGAAAGCATCACTTAGAAAAACCCCACCAGCACCCCCAGCCAATTAAAGCCACATATGCAAATTTACAGCAGTTAGTGAATGTTAAAAAAACCAAAAAACCAAAAAAACCCTAACAAACAAAAAAAACCCAAAGAAAAAGCCCTAAAGACAAATATTGCACTATATGAAACTATAAGGTAGTTTTTTTCGATTGTACAGCCCTTTTATTGAAAAGGTGGGTGGCTCTTAAAAGAGCCTTTGAGTTAAGCGGTATTTTTAGAAGGTATTTACTTGGAGCTGGTGTACTTGGTGACAGCCTTGGTGCCCTCGGACACGGCGTGCTTGGCCAGCTCGCCGGGCAGCAGCAGCCGCACGGCCGTCTGGATCTCCCGCGACGTGATGGTCGAGCGCTTGTTGTAGTGCGCCAGGCGCGACGCCTCGCCGGCGATGCGCTCGAAGATGTCGTTGACGAAGGAGTTCATGATGCCCATGGCCTTGGACGAGATGCCCGTGTCGGGGTGCACCTGCTTCAGCACCTTGTACACGTAGATGGAGTAGCTCTCCTTGCGGCTCTTCTTGCGCTTCTTGTCGCCCTTCTTCTGCGTCTTGGTCACCGCCTTCTTGGAGCCCTTCTTGGGCGCGGGGGCGGACTTGGCCGGCTCGGGCATCGCGGCAACTGCTCGTCTCCTAAAGACCACGGAAGTGCTCTAGGAACAACGCCGGGGAGAAGTGAGAAGCACGGCTGCGTGCTACTCATTTATAGCTGCCCTATGCAAATGAGCAGCATCGGCTCTGCGTACTCTCATTGGTCAGACCACGAAACTATGTCATCATTCCCCAGTAGTCACGTCTGATTGGTCAGATTTCGATTCGCCTTCTCATTGGCTACCCGCACAAGACCTACTTCTCAGCCTATCAGGGAAGGGACGAGACAGTAAAGCGAGAGCAGCGCCGGGGCTCGCTGAGTGTCTGTTCCGCTCTGCTGCGCGTTCGTGCGCGAGGGGAGCGAGCAGGGGAAGATGTCCGGCCGCGGGAAGCAGGGCGGGAAGGCGCGCGCCAAGGCCAAGTCGCGCTCGTCGCGGGCCGGGCTGCAGTTCCCCGTGGGCCGCGTGCACCGGCTGCTGCGCAAGGGCAACTACGCGGAGCGCGTGGGCGCCGGCGCCCCGGTGTACCTGGCGGCCGTGCTGGAGTACCTGACGGCCGAGATCCTGGAGCTGGCGGGCAACGCGGCCCGCGACAACAAGAAGACGCGCATCATCCCCCGCCACCTGCAGCTCGCCATCCGCAACGACGAGGAGCTCAACAAGCTGCTGGGCAAGGTGACGATCGCGCAGGGCGGCGTGCTGCCCAACATCCAGGCCGTGCTGCTGCCCAAGAAGACCGACAGCCACAAGGCTAAAGCCAAGTGAACCCAAAGGAAAAGTGGCACCCTTGCTCTTCTAGAGAAACCCAAAGGCTCTTTTCAGAGCCACCCACAATATCCTAAGAGAGCTGAGTTATCCAAACAGCAGTTAAGGTTGTTTTGTATTAATTACTCAAGCCGTGTTTTGACGTATTTTTATTTTTGGTTGGATATAGTAGAACGCTTTCCTTATTTTCTTTAACAAAGTCGTGCCAAAACATCCTCTCCCCCATCAAGTTCTTCCTGGTATGGGATAGTTTCGTTTAGTTCTTTTTTGGAGAACTTAAGACAGTATTCGCGGAGAGTTCCTGCCCCTGCCCCCTTTTCCGCCTCTTTCTTCTCCGAGTGGCTGATACAGTTCCAGAGATAAGAGGCGTAATCGTCTTCGGGGAAGGGAGGGGGAAGGGCAGCGGGCCGGGATTTCCGCTGGCCAATCCTTGGGCAGGGCGGGCTTTTTCAACTTAAACCTCTTTCTTTCTCATCGGGAACAAAAGGATTGGGAGAGCTCAGGGCTATTTTCGGGCCAGTAAAGAAACCCTCCCCTCCTCCCTCAAACAGACAAAGGCATTTAGGAAGATACCTTAAGAGAAATAATACAATGGATTAGACATGGCTCAGTAGTAGCGTGCCTGGCAACTGCATTATTTTGTTACAAAATATATATAAAAAAAACATACATTCGATTTTTTATCAAATCATTATAAAACATTGTTTCCTGGTAGTCAAAGAAATCACTCGGGAGGAAAAAAAAGTCTACACTTCCCTAAAGCCCCCGCGCTACACCGCGTTCGTTAGTATTTGTTTCGGTAATCCTAGGGAACAAAAAATACAAGACATAATTGACCTCTTGACGACTTACGAATTACTGGACCCTTGGTGCAGCTTACAGACGACCTCGGTGCATCAGCTCCTTTAGAGAAAGTGTGGGTGGCTCTTAAAAGAGCCGTTGGATAACAAAATATGTAGAACAGAACTCTCCTGGTACGATTTACTTCTTTTTGGGCGCTGCCTTCTTTGCCTTGGCCGCTTTGGGTTTGGCTGCTTTAGGCTTGGCTGCTTTGGGCTTCACCGCCTTCGCCTTAGCCGGGCTCTTCGCCGCCTTCTTGGGGCGGCCGGCCTTTGCGGCTTTCTTGGGACTCTTGGCCGCTTTCTTAGCCGCTGCGGCCGCCGGCTTCTTGGCCTTCTTGGGGCTCTTCTTCACCGCCGCCGCTTTCTTGGGCTTCTTGGCAGCGCTGGCGGGCTTCTTGGCCGCCGGCTTCTTAGGCTTAGCTGCAGGCGCCCTTTTCTTGGGAGCTTTTTCTTTTACTTCTCCCGGCTTCTTGTTGAGGCGAAAAGAGCCGGAGGCGCCGGTGCCCTTGGTCTGCACCAGGGTGCCCTTGCTAACGAGGCTCTTGAGCCCCAGCTTGATGCGGCTGTTGTTCTTCTCCACATCGTAGCCGCCGGCGGCCAGCGCCTTCTTGAGCGCGGCGAGGGAGAGCCCCTTGCGCTCCTTGGAGGCGGACACGGCCTTGGTGATCAGCTCGGTGACGCTGGGCCCCGCGGGCTTGCGGGCTTTGGAGCCGCTCGCCGCCTTCTTCGGCTTCTTGGCGGCGGCCTTGGCACCGGGCGCGGGCGCATCGGGGGCGGCAGCGGGAGCGGTCTCGGACATCGCGGCGACTTCCTCTGCGGAGCAGGCGAACACAATTGGGCTGGCCCGGGTCAGATGCTCGTATTTTTAGAGCGGAGCCGCGCCGTGATTGGTGGGTTGCAGAGCCCGCCCCGCTGCACGGCCGGGGAGCTCTTCGGTGTGCTCGATTTGTGTTTCTTTGGACTAACAAAAGTGTATTTTCCTCGGAATTTCTGCCACCAAATCGCCCAATTTCCCCGGTGAGGGGGGAGAAGAGCAGGTACTTGCGTTCGGGAGAGTTTCCTGCAGCAAAGACGCGATTTGAGTTAAAGGAGAGGCGATAAATCCCGTGTGCTGCTGCTGGTGAGACCTCTGAAGGGAGAAACTTTTGTTTTTCCTTGCAAATTAAAAATTTCCTTTTGACATAAATGTTACAGCAACAACACAGTCTTATTCTTTAGAGGGTTTTCTTGGGGTCAAAGTTGAAATCAGACGATTTGAAGCTATTTTGACAGTTTTAATTGATTTTGAAGAGGAGGAAGTAACACAAACTCCTTTTTCAGCTCTGAATATGGATTAAGAACCGGTTCCTTTGACCATGTGTTTTACCTCCTAAAACGCTAAAGTCTAGTGAAATAGTGTCTCGTACAACCTCCTATTGCACTTTTTATGGAAACATAAGCAATTTATTATTATCTGAAGATTTATGAACATACAGTTGGTTTATTTTGCCCTCCTGGAATTTCAGTACAAGGGAGGCAAAGTTACTCTGCTGCCCTATGTGGGGTGTTTTCTTTTTGTTTGTTTTCCATATGAATTTTTCTACCAATTATTAAGTAAATCAAGCTATTTGCTTATCGTGTTCCATATTATTCTGAAGTAAAGAGTCATTTAATAGCTTATGTTTCAGAACTGCCGCTGTGTAAAAGAAAGCAATCTCCTAAACTTCTGTTGTTTATGGAAATTATCTTTGTCTGTGGTAATTTAAGATTTACAAGGACTAGCTTCGCAGTTTAGTAAATATGCTCTTCATTCCCAAAGAATACTATCTTGTTATACATTTTCTCGAAAAGTAGTGGAATTCTAAACCATATTGCTGTTTGGGTTTTTTTATGTATCTCACAGAATATGGCTACACAAAGGTTTAGCTAAAACCTCTGAAGTCTGAATCTTCTTCTCACACTAAATAAAACCCTCCTAATTATTACTTGTGCATTTTACAGCAATCACTGAAATGACGAAATGCTTTTATGACAAAAACTGGAGCACTTTGTGATAACCTGAGTTTTAACAAGGGGAGAGGTAGGCCATAGGTCATTCCTAAAGAACCAGGAAGGAGTCAATCAATACTGATATCTAGTGGAAGATGGTGTAATATGCTGAACAGAACAGAGCTCTGGGTTCATATTTCATTAATCTGTAACTGATTATGAAAAAAAGTGTATTATCCATCGCCTTTTGTAGTTATTTAAGAATCACAAAGACTACACTACAGCCAGCTTTTTGGTATTACCTGATATAACATGTGATGTGAATACAGTATTTAAGTACATATTAGCAACCAGAAATTCAGATTGTATGAGTAGGTAGTTTTAGGGAAATGTAATTCTATTTCTATGTCATGGTTTCATTTACAATGGCTGTTTTGTAAATACTAAAATGTATATGAGATGAGAGATTTTAGCTTGCTGTAAAATTGTGTTTCAGGGAATGTGAAACTATGAATAAATGCAATGAAGGGAAAAATTGTGACCTCCACCCCATAATGATAAAATACCATAAAAAAGATTGCAGTAATACTGCACCTGAGTTCTGTAATGCTTTAAGGAGAAGATAATTGAGAGAAGAGCTAATCGAATCCTGAATTTCAAGGTCCTGTTTGGCAATACTGTGTAACACAAAGTAAGGATACAGGGATTAAAAAAATTGGAGTGGATGTGGGTATTGCAGATATACCTTCAGAAACTGCCAAATGAAAATAAAATGTTTTTAAGCCTTTATCCTGTATATGTAAATCTGTGAATGAACGTTTCCATTGATTTGACTGCATAGTGTAATAAGGTAGCAATTGCTTGGAAGATCTGAAATTTAGCAGTTGCCTAGAGACTTCATTGCATATAGACAGAGGAAAAGCCTAGACCACGAGTGACATGTCAGCAAAATGAAAAATTCCTTGTTGCTTATTCTTGTTGTTTTGAACACATTTACTTCAGTAATCTTCACTGGAGGAAATGTAAATATTCCAGCTCTCATTTGTGGCTTCACAGAGACTTCATTCACATTTGTTGGTGGCAAAATTGAGGTGGCTAAAATGGTCACTATCCCAGTTTTCTGCCTGGCTTTTCTCCCGGCAGTTGCTACTCTTTCCCCATTTCCAAAAAGGACGACTAAGTATATATGTGTCAGCTTCTGGTCTCCAGTTACAAACTAGTAACTTAAACTGAAGTAACTTCAGAAATTTCATGACAGAGAAGCTATGATTTTTTTTTTTTTTTAATAATTTTGCAGCAAACAGATAAACCAACTTTACTGATGTAGATTTGCTGCTTGGAACACATATTCTTTATGTGAAAGAAATACATGCAGGAACAATATTTTGGACAGTTAAGGTGCATTTGGCCATTTTAAAAAGAGCTGCTCTGCAGTCAGAACAGATAGTCAAAAAAGAATGAACAGATGTACTCAGGCAAAGAAAAATGTGGTGAAAGATAACCTAAAAGGCAGAAGTGGAAGTTTTACTTCCAGCAGAGCAAATGAAGAAGGGAAATAATCCTGTTTTAGGTATAGGATATTGTTGAAAAATTTCATTGAGAGGACACTGCATAGACTGTTGCATGCAGTTTGGTTTTCCCAATGAGACTGGAGGGAGGTAGAATTCATTATTCAATGAAAGAGAAGGAAAGTAATATCAGGATCTCAAGAGATACTTCTGGAGAAGGCACCACTGTAAGGTTTACTTCCTATGAACTGCTTCAGTACTTCTCACCTTATGGGGACCCCGTCAGGCCACACTACATCACAAACCTGCAATCTGAGCCCTCCCTGCAAGTCGCTGCCCTTCAGATACCCAAATCTGTCCAACTTTTGCAGTTATCTACTAAAACCTCTTGGCATAAACAAGGAGACACAGCAACCACAGCCAAGGGCTGGCACTACACCTGAGAGCTATCATGCTTTGCCATCTGCAGTTTAGGACCTGCCAATACTTGTTCCTATGAAAATAAGCTGTGGGTTATATTTAGGTATGTCTGCAATAAGGAGAGGTAGCACAGTAGTTGTTCTCAAGCAGTTTTGTTAGGGGGCATTAGCATGAGAGCCAGCCACACAAATGCGGCTCCTGGGCTGCTCTGCCTGCTGTAGCCGAGTGCTGTGGTCAGTCATTCTTAGGCAGCTGGAGGAAGTACAGCTGTTACACTCGGGCCCAGAGCCCCTCTCCTTGCTTCAGATGGTGATTTCCAGAGAGATTTAGGTGATGGCCTTTACGTTATGTGCTACATTCCCACATACATGTTCCACAGGAAAGAGGTATAAATGCTCCCTGCAACCATGATTACACTCCTATTACAGTGTTACACCCATGCCTTGCTTGCCCTCAGTGACTTCATCTTTCATCTGAGTTGCAAATGTAATAACACTTGTGTGATCCAACCAGCCAGCACAGTTTAGCAACTTTTAACACTTAGCTAAGGAATTTCAAAGTGATGCCTACCAAACTACAAACTTGTTGCGGCTCAGCAAAACAAGCCTCTGCCTATATAATACTAATGTTGCTGCTGCTACTGCTGTTAAGGCTCCTAAGTATACTGAGGTCACATAAGGCCTTTTGAATTCAGGGTATGAGTGAGCATCTGTAGGGAGCAGAACAAACAGGGTAGGGCAACAGATGACTGTCCCAATAGACTCAGCTTCCTGGCATGTTGTACACTCCTCCCTGTACCCTTGGTTAAGGATTAGGGCACCTGTTGTGTCCTCCCTTTTTCATTACCATGGCATGTGATTTGGCAATTGAAAATCTATAGTCTGAAACCTGGATATGTCCATAGTTAGGAAGCGCTGGGAAGGAAATCTCTCCTGGGAAAGCAAAACAAAAGAAGAGTCAGCAAAAATGCAGGGCGCCAAAACCATTCTGAGAATAGCTAATGATGAAAAAAACTACGAACTTTATTCTTTACTGTGTGTATGTTTATTAGGTTAATGCATTTTTACTTTTTCACACACAATGAAAAGGTCCTCAGTCAGTCAGCTATCAAAGAATAGAATTACTTCTATCTCAAAGTAATTTGGTCTTCTAAAACAAATCCAAGCCACTTGAAAAATTGTGTTCTGGACCACCCTGGCATGGTTTGAATGTAGTCGTCAGTGGGAGATTGAGGACACCTCAGGCCCTGAGACAAACCGTCCATGAAAGGTAAGCAACATTAACAGGAGCTGCATTAGCTATGGCTCCCCAAAGAAATTGTCTCCTCCTGAATCAAGAGTGCCTCGCTTTGACCTGCGTTTGGTGGTGAAGCCTACCAAGGAAGGGTGACACCACACTGTCTTTTCGTAGCAACCTCTCCAACAGCACAGAATCCTGGCTGCTCAGACTAGTGAGGAGCTCAGCCGGAGTGATGCTGAGCAACTCAGTTTTCCTCCCACAACACCACAGCACTTGTGTATTTTCTGTCCTCCACACTTTCCTGCTTGTGTGACAGTGCTGTCTGTGACTTCTGGTACGTGGTGGGGAGTTGTGGCGAATCTAAATGTCGCTTCCCACTCCAGCCAGAAACGTGTTTGCAACCTATGGAGGGACAAAGTGTCCTTGGACACACTGTGCACACACAGCTGGTCTACAATCTGCCATCTCTCTGGCTGTTGACAACCCAGACGCTGATGTGACATGCTTCCAGGTGAATTTGGGTTGGCAGGCAACTCATTTTTTTGCCTCACAGGCACTGACGGTGGCACCCAGGCACAGTGTAGGCTAAGAGCCAGAGCACTGTGTAACACACCATGCAAAGGTGCTCTCCTTAAGTGGTGCTGCCTTCCTGTTACTCATCAGAGGTGTAAAGGTGAAGTAGGTACTGGCTCCAGATAAAGCTGTTTGTGTCATCTTTCTAGAGCAGGACTATTGCAAGTTAGCATTTGGGTTCTCGCTGTATAGGTGGGCTGTTTTCCCATAGAAGGGAACAAAAAGGTTTTGAAGAGTTGTGCTGTACTTCATGTTTTTACAGTACATGCTTTGCAGCTGTGCAGTCCATGGTCTGGTGCCAGAGTAGCACTATTTCAGGTCAGTATGTTGTCCGGATTGCCAGGGGCACTGGAAGGGCTGGCTGGTTCCTGAATTCCTCCCCAATATATTAATGAGGTCTGCAACTTGTCACTTCTGCTATCATGCAGTTAGGAAGTCAGGAATCTGGCTTCAGAGGCTTGTGAAACTCTATATATATATATATATGGTTTGGGCACATTCATGAAGAATATATTTCATGTATTTTGCCTGCACCAAAATGACTTGGTCCCAGAAACAATTGGCTTCCATGATGAGTGTATTAACACTGAATCTTGGTCTTTCTGGCACAGGGTTTTTTTTCTGCTTTGGAACTGAAAATGCAATCAAGATTTCTCTGATTTGGTTTTGAAATAGGAAATACAGTAACAACTTTAACTTTTGTATGCTGTTTGAGGTTAGTAGTTTTTAATATCTGACATTTAATTCTGTGGTTAACAAGACTAGCACAGAAGGCCAACACTGAGCAACTAGGAGCAGAGATCAGCAGACGTCCAGCTGTATAGAGGTGGGAGGTAAAGAGAAACCTGCTGGGGTCTGGGTTTGCTCAAACTGCAATGAGACATGTACAAGGAAACTTAATAGTCAAAATCACTGAAAGTTTTTAAGATAGGGGCCTGGTGATCAGTAAGGTGAGCATTTGAGTAATTCTAATGTTAGTTGTCCAAATCTAAGGCATGTTCATTTTAATAAATAACGCCAGTGGGAGGAGAGGAGAGG
>VWPU01000428.1:0-20026 GCA_013398955.1 Callaeas wilsoni
CAGGCCATTTTACAGCCCATGCCAGTGGCATCAGGATTGCTGGAGCCAGCAGCACTCACCTCTCGTGGCTGTGCTAGGGGTCAAAATACAAAATACAGTGCAGCCTGCACGGGTGCATTGATGTTGGAGTGTCTGCCTGCCTCTTCTTGAAGTAAAATGTGGGATACTCAGCTTTTATTTCAAATTGCTGAACTGAGCCTTCTCCTAATGAGAGAGCCAAGGAGAATTTCACGTTGCAGATACTTCTCAGGGCTCACAGACCGGAGTGTACAAATATAGTCCACAGGGAGGAAAAGCTCCAGGGAAAAGCTGTCACAGGCAGTGTCACCGCCCTGGTAGAGCAGAGCCAGGCACAGGGGATGCCTGGGGCATTGCTGGGCTCCATCTGCTGCAAGGGGATTTTATTTGGGGCAATTAAAGCCAAGAAGAGAAGGGATGAAGGTCGGGAAACAGCCATTAAATCTTGCTACCTCACCACGTCCCTGTTTCAGCACAGAAATATTTCCTGGCTGTGCTCGTGAAGCTCACGGTTCCCTGGTTTGAGATGGGGTGTCTTGGGAAGAGCAGCACCAACCAAAGCACACCAACAAATGGATTCTTTCTTTGTAGGTGACAGAGCAAGAGCAGAAATCATCAACTGAGCTGTGCAAGACAAGAGTCAGGCTGGATCTGCTCCATCAGCAGTCTGACACACGGCTTGGACCACAGCTTTATAGCCCCTGGAAGGACTCTTATTTATTCTTTTCTGAAGCCAATGCAGTGAAGGCTTTGAGGTTACAGGAGATGGGACGGCTGCAGGTTGGTGTAACAGAGCTCAGGGCTTCGGTTCTGACGTGTTCCCTGCAGCTGAACCTTCCCTCCTGCCAAAGATGTCCACAGTTCCATGGACAGCTCTGACTCAGTGTGGAGCAATCCCACGTCCCCCTGCAGCCCACGGCTGGTGGCAGTCTCATTAAACACCCCCAGGACAAGCTGGCCATGGATCTGTGCCACAGCCCCTCGGCAAAGCCATTCCGGGCTCTCTCCAGCCCTCGCTTCAAAGCACCACGCACAGAGCAAAAAGAACACCAGGTGCTCCCGGTGCTTTCCTTCAAAGGCAAGGAATGGAGCCAGAAATCACCTTTATTTCATTTTTGGGTTGGTGGTGTGTGTTGTCCTGTCCTGTTTGAGGGGGCACCTCCGCCCCCAGCCCTGCAGGGATTCTGGGTTCGTGGATTGCCAGGTGGGGAACAAGAGGTTCCTTACTCTTCAGGGGAAGCTCTGTCTCTGCAGAGGAAGAGATTGAAACTTCTATTCACTGGAGCAACGATTTCCAGTCTCATTTCAAAGACCTGGAGTTAAAAGGATGGAGAAGAAAATATCCTAAGTATTCCCACGTGCTCCTTCTTGTCACGTACGCCTCAAATCCTCTGTCCTGCCTGCGGATCCCAGAGCGCACCACAGGTGCACAAAGGCTGACACACAATCGTTTTCTCTATATTGCAGCAGGAATTTCATTACTCTTCCAAGACAAGACTTCCCAGAGCTTTCCTAACTAGCCGGCAATGACATTTTTATGGGATTAGCAGTTGCAATAAAACACACCCCGGCCTCTAAAACTCAGTTAAGGGCACAGCATAAACGAGATGTGACACAGGAAAATATGAGATATTAAAAAGATGAAGAGAAGCTTCGACTTCTGCCTCCCATTAGCTCCACTAAACAGTGAGAGCAGTGTGATACTGCCTGCAGTACCTGTGAGATCTGTCTCCTGTCCCACAAAACACCAACAAAACCTGTCCGTCAGTGGTTTTTTAACACGTCACCTCTGATTTCTGTCCCAATCCTGTCCCAGCACAAGGGCCTCAAAGCCAACATCAAGGGTTGCCTAGCGACAGCACTGAGCCTGGTGGGATCATCCTGCTACTGATTTCTGCACTGGTATTTTGGTTCCCAAGGATGCTTTGGAATTATAAAGGATGCTAATAACCCTGTTTTCTTAATTACTGCTTTTGCTGGTGTGAAAGTCACTGCTTTCCAGAATATCTAACTGTTTGTCAGCTCTCTCAGGGCGTTTGGGAGCAGCACGTGGCACTGGGTCCAGCAAAAGAACCACAGGTTTCAAACAAACAGCATCTAAAGGTCTTCCTGATCCTCTTAAATCCACACAAGAGTCACTGTTTGCTGTGAAATTATTGCTGAGTGTGACTTCTGAGGTCCCAGAACAAAAGCATTTCAGGTTGAGGAGATCACTCCAGCACGACCTCAACTCAATGAAGATCTTTTAAATTAATTCTATTCCACTCTTGCAATGAGCGTGAGGCCCAGGAACTGTGCAGGACACACCAATGGATTACATTAAATCCAGACCAAAGGCAAAGGCAGGAATAACTCGTGTGTTTAAGAAAGCAGAATAAATAATAATTAAGAAGTGGCAAGTTCCTGTTCCATCCTGCCCCAGCCCTAAGGCACTGTGAGCTCAAAGATACAAATAAAAAGCCATCAGTGATTGAGGAGGGGACTTTATTCCCCTCTGTTTCTCCTGATCTGAACAGAGAAGTCATGGCTCTTGATACAATAAATATTTTTCTTCTATTAATATTAAAATACAAAACATGGGTAAGAGAATCCTGGGGCTCCTGAATCCCGTGGCCAGCACGGTAAGAATCAATGAGACAGAGAAGTTATAAACCTGCAAATAATCACCCAGGTGTGCAGTACATCCTAGAACTGGGTCTTAATTTGTGTTTGGGGAAAGTTTAAGACATCCCTACCCCTTCATCTTCTGGTGGCTCAGGTGAGAGGCAGTTTCATTTCAGGAGCTGGAGGATTATTCTTCCAGAAGGTTGGAACCTGCTGGTGTGCAGCTCACACCAGACAGGATTCTCAAGCCCCTGATTTGTGAAGCCTCTGCACCCAGCCAGGTACTTGAATACAAGGACAGAGAGGGGCTGGGAGCTTGGAGTGGGATCTGAGGAGAGCGGCAGGGACGGGATGGCTCCTTCCAGCACAGTGGGCCAGAGGTCAGTCCCATTCCCGTTATTTTGTGCTCCTGTCACACGCAGTTTCTGGCTGAACACCACACCCCTGAGCCAGGACTAAAGCCCAGCCTAAAGGCTAAAACAGGAGCCCAGATGCTCCTGTACAAGCTGGTGTCAGACTGGAGAATTTCAAGGGTACTCCATACCAAAACCCCCCGAAGATCCAACCCAGACCGGCTTTGCAGTAGCGGTGATGGAAGCATCCCCAGTTTGACGGGAAGCAGGATTCCACTAATTCCACATGGGAATGGGTTCATTCCCCCTGATAGTGACTGGCCACCCGTGACCTTGAAGCTGAATTTCAGCCATCGTGATCTGCAGAGCTCTCCACACACAGATTTCAGCCGCCTCTCCCCAAATTCAACTTTTCCTCTCTGCCTCTGCCGTGGCTGCCAGGAAACTGCAACGGGACCTCACCTGGCTTTGGGGAAGGCTTCAACCTTCATCCCAAAGAAAGCAGCTGGCACCATTCCCTCTATTTTCATGGCAGAGGCAGCTCTCTTTAACAAGCGAATCCCAAACAGAGCGAGCAGTTTGACAATTATCATTTTGAACAAATATTTCCAGCTCTGCGCAAAACACCGTGGCACAAAAAAAAGCAAACTTTCAATAAACAGAAAATAGATGATTGTTCTCAAATGACAGCTTTCATGCTGTTTATCCCAAAGGATCCTCAGAGCTTATGGAGTATGAAATAAATTTGCCACTGGTTAAAAATGTAAATTCTTTAAATACATAAAACCCTAATGAAAAGGCTTGTAACATTTCCCTTTTCCTGATTCCCACTTTTCTCTTTTTATCTTCCAAGAAGAAGACGTTGATTATAATTACAGTGGAGACTAAAATGTAGGCTTGATTTTGTGTCAAAAAAATTTTGGGAAGTAAAAGGAGCTCTTGGTGTGATTGGGTGTGTGCATGTGCTTCCACACATGCATGTGTGGCTGAATTGTGTCATGGCATTAAAAAATGCATAAAAGAACTGATGCACCCGGGACATTTCATATTTAAATGCACATAATTTGTGGAGAGCACACAGAAGAGAGGCTCTGCCGATGGAGACGAGAGGGAAAAGCTGCTTTGAGCTTCCAGCCCCTCTTTAGTGCTTGCAAAACGCACAGGGATGCAAAAGGCAGGGGCTGACGCTGCTTCCCTTGGGAAGAGCGAGGATGGAGGGATCAGAGCCCAGCCTGGCCCTGCTCCTGGGGTCATGGCTCCAGGGCCAGCCCTTGTCCTGGGCACGCAGAAGCAGGGCTCAGACCTGCAGCAGGACCCCGTCTTTGCTGGCCAGGGACTCACTCTGGAGGCCTTTTTTCCTGTTTAACTTAGATTTCCCTTTAGCATTCTGCTCTCCTGAAGTGACGAGCTAAAAGCGAAATTAATAGAGGAACTTAAATATTTTGGCTTTGAGAAAAAGGCACTTTGGACCCCTCTGGTGCCAGTCCTCTCCCTCCAAACACAAACAAGTCCAAGTCACTCCTTCAGCCCCCGGAGCGCCGAGCGGAGCTGGGTGAGGGCTGTCTGCGTGTGATGTGGGTTAGGTTCACAGGCACAGGGGGACCCTGCAGGCTGGTGCCCCTGCAGGCTGGTGCCCCTGCCCACAGCACACCCACAGCACACCCACAGCACAGCCACAGCACAGCCACAGCACACCTGCCCCTGCAGGCTGGTGCCCCTGCGGGCTGGTGCCCCTGCCCACAGCACACCCACGGCACACCCACAGCACAGCCACAGCGCAGCCAGAGCACAGCTGCCCCTGCAGGCTGGTGCCCCTGCGGGCTGGTGCCCCTGCCCACAGCACACCCGGGGTGCAGCACACAGCACTGAGCCCCCAGTGCCACCCCACAGGCAGCAGCAGGAGAAACGTGCTGGGACCAGCACACCCCACCGGGTCAGACACGCACAGGCCCAGCAGGGCCGTGGCACAAGAGCTGGGTTTAGGCAGAAACCTGGCACAATCGGGACACACCACACAAGGGATGTGTGACCCCTCCTCCTGTGCTAACGCCGGAGTTATGGTGATGGGATAGACTTTGCTCCATATCCCGAGATTCTGCCTCGTCCACCCTTAGGGTTTTAGCTTTTATATTCTCATATATTTGTAATCCTGCAGTTCTTTAGTGTATAACTCTGAGCTCCATACAGAGTGTGAGCTACTGCTTTTCCCATTTTGATCAGACACAACAATTCCTCTCCAGGCCTGAGAATCAAGGACACCGCACTGTCTCAGGCCCCGAGAAATGGAAACAAAAGTGAGTTGGGGGGGAGCAAACTGAGAGAATGGGACTGCACTGCCTGAAGCTGGAATTGGAGAATTACCCTCTGATATGCAAACAGACGAAACTTCTATCTGTCCCAAAAACGTGTGGCTGTGTCCATCCTGGGTGCAGTCTCTGCGAGACTCCTGCACTGCCCAAGGTGTGCCCTGTGAAGGCCTTTCCATAAATCCCTGCCCTTTATCCTCTAACTCTGCCCAGCCTCTGCTCCAGGGCAGCCTCTCCAAGGCATCACAACAATCAGGATGGGCTTTAGAGGTGCAGCCACTCAAAGTCCCCTGCATCTCTCCTTGGACAGGAGGAGAGGTGATGCGAGCCCTCCTCCCATCGCTCCTGTTCACCTGTGGTGCAGCTGCGTGAACAGCAGCTCAAATCTCAACCTTCCTTGAGAAAACAAACCTGCCAAGCCTTCCTCCTCACGCCCCATCCTCTTGGAAAGCATCTCTGCAAAGGAAAGAGAAGAGCTTTTAATCTGGTTTTGATTTTTCTGTCAGTCCAGGGGGACTGAAGCCCCGGTGAGTGCCCTGCCCGTGGAACATTCTGTGACAGCCCAGAGCAGTGTGGCACGGGGCCTCAGCACTTCTGGGTGTCGGATGGAGCACTCCAAGCAGGGCATGGGCCGTGCCCAGACCACTGGAATAGTTTCTGGAAAAAACTCTGTGTCCTGGGCCTCCTTTTGCATGGCAACACTGAGTTCAGAGCAGAGGGAAGTAGCACGTAACACTGCCAAGCTGCTCCAGGACCCTTTTCTCTCAAAGCTCAGCTCTGTCCCTGTACAAGGGTGGAAAATCAGCAGGAATCGTTTCCTGTGAGATCCTCGTGCCCTGGCAAAGTGGCAGGGCCAGGCGGTGAGCAGGTGGCTCATGGATGTGCAGGGGATGTGTCACCCTGGCCCAGCCCCTGTTCCTGCCCTACCCTCTGGTAGCTACTCCCAATTCACTCCAAGCAAGGCTAACGGGGAGAGACAGTTAATTATCTATTTAATTTCATAATTAATGCTTCCCACTCTCCCCTCCTCAGCAAGAGGTGTCTATTGTGGAATTCCCTGTATTTTTCTTGGCCCTGAAATTAGATAAATGCCCGTGCAGAGGTGCTCACAGCTGGGCTGGATGCACAACCAGCAGCCAAACAGAAATATTCAGTTCATTTTGGATGAGCATCTGTCCAGACCATAATAGTGTAAACAGTATTATTTTCTGGAGTGAGGCAGCTGAAGAAAGATCAGGGTCCAGAGATCCCTTTATTATGGAAGAGCTCAAGTTTTGCTCTGGAGTTTGCAAGCCAGATCCTCCTCTGCTTCTTTAATTTTTAGTGAAAAGAGCACAGACACAAAAAACCCTCACAACAGTGGGCTGTTTGTTTTTTCAGTGAAATGCCTCACAAACATTTTCTGTCTTTTTTCTAAAAAAATACTATTTTTACAATCAAGCAAACAAACAGTGGGGAAAAAAAATGTACCATCACTTTCCTTTAGTTGTGACAGAAGTACAAAAGGAACTTTAATGTTCAAATGGGCTTTAATTCAGATTCACATTGTGCTTTATATAAAATTTAGGCTTTCTTCACGTTTTATAAGCTCTTCATGAGAGAACTTAGAGTTGCTTGGCTGTCTAAATTTGCTCTGGGCGTGAAGCTCACGCTGACTCTGGGACTAATTCAGGCAACCAAATAAAGCCTCAGTCAGGTCTCACCCCAGGGTCGTGCCAGAGGAAACCAGACTGCCTGAAAATGCAAACCTACAGTCACATTTCAGTGCTAGATGGGGCATTTTTTCCTATCACTGCTCAACGATACGAAATTCATTCACTGTTCCACTGCACTAATGACAAAGGAGCTGGGAAAAGTGTAAAACAGTCTGAACCTAACTAGAATATTCGTTGCCCACTTCACATTTTTATGTGTCCCTTTTTTATTAGGGAGATGCTGAAAACCTTTCTGGTTTTTTTTTTTTTTTCCCTCAAAGTGATTTATTTATGTGAAGAATAAGAAGGAAAGGTTTTTCAGAGGAACAGATACTCCCAATCTCCTACTAGTACTATTCCATGGATTGAAACCGGTGGGAAACTGTCATAAAAGACCTATTACAAAGATTATAGCAATTCTAGGGCTCTGATTTCCAAGGGTTTGTTTCAGCTTTGGCTTCTTTGAGACCACAAAAGGATTCCAGAGTTTCCCCTGACTGGAACTTTTCAACACCTTCCTTCCATGTCAGTTTTCTTATGTCGAAACATGACAGTGCAGCTTTTCCCCCTGAGAGAAAAGAGATTTAATTCCTATAAATGCAGCATCTTTAATAGGATGGCTCTTCTCTCCTTGGCCACATATTTTCAGAAACCTTATAGGAATTCAGTTCTGCTCCCTTCTCTTATCCACTTGAACTTTACCAAGTGCAAAGATGACTGAGGGCACGAGGAGAAATGAGTGTCAAAACCTCCCAAGATGCATTTCCCCAGGAACCCAAGATGAAGATAAATCAGTTCTCGGATATTTTCAGATAAACTCCTGGACGGAGAATTCGGGAGGATGAAACTTTCCACGCTTTGCTGGGATCAGTGGATGTGGAGTTTCTCAGGCTCCTTCTCCCCTTCCCACATCTCATTGTTCCCGTGCCAAAATAAAAGAACCAGAGATCTATTTTTAGAGTAGGTTGTTCCAGCTAAATACATCCATCATCCTCTGAAGCTGTTGTACGTGGGTGAACCTTCTCTTTTCATTGCAAGCCGGGCTAAATTTTACAAATGCAATTTGCAATTCAGGCAGGGACCAGCAGATCTGGCTGCTCAGAGAGGGATCTGGACAGGCTGGATCTGAGGCTGAGGACCTTGGTGTGGGTCCTGCCTTGGGTCTGCTGCAGGACTGGGGGATGAGGAGCTGGGAAAAGCCCTGGGGGTGCTGGGGACAGCGGCTGGACACGAGCCCAGGTGTGCCCAGGTGTGCCCAGGTGGGCAGGAGGCCGAGGGCACCTGGGCTGGGTCAGGAGCAGTGAGGCAGCAGGGCCAGGGCAGTGCCCGTCCCCTGCGCTGGCACTGCTGAGGCACCAGCCCAAATCCCGGGGCAGTTCTGGGCTCCTCGCTCCAAGGAGGACATGGAGGGGCTGGAGCGTGTCCAGGGAGCTGGGGAAGGGGCTGGAGCCCCAGGAGAGGCTGAGGGAGCTGGGGAAGGGGCTGGAGCCCCAGGAGAGGCTGAGGGAGCTGGGGAAGGGGCTGGAGCCCCAGGAGAGGCTGAGGGAGCTGGGGAAGGGGCTGGAGCCCCAGGAGAGGCTGAGGGAGCTGGGGAAGGGGCTGGAGCCCCAGGAGAGGCTGAGGGAGCTGGGGAAGGGGCTGGAGCCCCAGGAGAGGCTGAGGGAGCTGGGGAAGGGGCTGGAGCCCCAGGAGAGGCTGAGGGAGCTGGGGAAGGGGCTGGAGCCCCAGGAGAGGCTGAGGGAGCTGGGGAAGGGGCTGGAGCCCCAGGAGAGGCTGAGGGAGCTGGGGAAGGGGCTGGAGCCCCAGGAGAGGCTGAGGAGGCTCAGCCTGGAGAAAAGGGGGCTCAGGGGGGACCTTCTGGCTCCCCACAACTCCCTGAAAAGGGGATGTAGTAAAGTGGAAGTTGATCTCCTCTCTCAGGGAACAAGGGGCAAGACACAAAATGGCTTTGAGATGCACCAGGGGATGTTTAGGCTGGATATTGGGAAAATTTTCATCACTGAAAGGATGCTCAGATATTGGAAGGGGCTGCCCAGGGCAGTGGTGGAATCAGAACCCCATGAAAGGTTCAAGGGACACTTGGATGTGGCACTTGTGGCCATTTAGTGCTGGATTAATGCTTGGGTCCAGCCCTCAAGGTCTTTTCCGCCCTTACCCGTTCCAGGATTCCTCCCGCCAGCACAGCCCTGCCAGCTGCACACAGGATCCTTCACACGGTCTAAATCACCTGATTTGCCCTCCCAGCTTCTATTGTGGATGCACAGAAAAGAGGCAGAGACAACTTTGCACCCTGCTGCTGCTGCTGCTTGGAAGTCTCTGCACGATGGATTTGTCCAAGTTATTTCTGTTAAAAGCAGCTATAAATAGCCGGCATAACGCCTCAAGAGTGTTACAGAATTATTGGGAGTTTTGCCTGATTAGAAGAAATAAGAAGTAAAAACCTCTGAGAAAGGAGCTCAGGGTTTTACACAGCAATAAAGAACAGAAAGTGAAGTGATATATATCTATTTGTGGGCTTAAAAATTAAGAACGCACTCAAGTGTTTTGCTCAGCTGGAGATAACTTTGGGAAATAATGTTGGTCCTTATTTACCCAATACAAAAATGGCCACAAGATGTCTTATCTCACTCCATGTGTGAGTTTCGTCAGAACTTTTCATTGCTGTCAAATAATTTATTCTGTATTCTCACCAAAGCCTTGTTTATTCCGTGTGTTTGAGTTTCACATTTCTTTTCATGCCCAGGATCCAGAAGCAATTCCTCAGGAGCTGTCTAGAGGAAAAAAAGAAAAGGCAGTTTTAAGGTAGAGAATCAACTGCAGAAGATTGGCCTTGAACTCTCTTCCAGGGTTCCAGGGGCAGCCACAGCTTCTCTGGGCACCTGGGCCAGGGCCTCACCGGCCTCACAGTGCAGAGCTTTTTCCCAATATTTAATCTAAACCTACTCTCTGTCAGTTTGAAGCCGTTCCCCCTTGTCCTGTGACGACAGCTTCTTGTAAATATTATCAAAAATGCACCGAGGAAAGCTGCATATTTCTCCTGGAGCCATCGTTTTGCTCAGGTTGGTTGTGTCCATCCTTCCCAAAGCTTTTTTATGGATTCATTCAGAGATGTATCTGTCCCTCTCCTCACTCTCAGGTGGGTAACCATACTCACAGTGGGAGTTACAGGTGAGGCAAGGATGCTCACGTGGCTCTTGGGCTGCCGCATTCACTGAGGGCTTATTTGGTGAACATAAATTTAGGGCTGGACTCAAGTCTCTGAAAAGCTCTTGGAGTTTCTTTTTCCCCAGCACAGGGTTAAAGCTCCTCACATTCCTCCTTTTCCAGCTGCGTCTGGTTCAATCACCTGAGTGGTGTTGTGTGAGCTTCCAAGCAGGGGTTCAGAGATGCAGCGAGGCAGGAGTCAGAGCGAGGAATGAATTCTTTATTAAATTTACAATACCATTTCTATATTCTAGTTCCATAAAGCAATTGAATAGTGCTCTCACTTCTCCTAGGGTGATTGGTCAAAGTCTCAGACACCCACTTAGAAATGTTTTTTCCTACTATAATGTACACAAGGTCAGAAGATACCAGATATGAATGCTATTTACAAAAACCCTATCTATTGTTTATATAGCTTACATAGCAAAGGAAAAGTTCTCACAGAATGAATGCAAAAGAGAAAATTTCCCTGCTAACAGCATTTCAGCATCCACAGTGTTGCAGAGTGATTTCAATCTGCGATAAAAGGATTAGATGAATCTCACCCCTTTCCACAAAACCCCGGTCTTTAATTCTCTTTTGCTGCAAAGTCAGTGCAATGAGAGAAACTTTTATCACCTGGGCTAGTGCTGTTCTACTTGGAATCTAAATTATACTGGATTTTGGGAAGGTGGCTACCTACTGGAAGAGCTTCCAAAGACAGTCTTGCATTCCTATGCCAGAAACCCAGGAATTTTCCTCAGCTGAAAAGCTTCCTGCTAAAACTCAGATTCCCATTAACCCCTGTAAATGGGAATTCTCTGGAAGAACTGACCTGATGCCCTCTGGAGACACGGACCTGAACCTGTGCCTTCAATGGATATTTGATGAGATTATCAACCACTGAGGTGTCCTGCAAAGACCGAGATGCCAGCTCAGTCCCTGACGTGGGAAGATGCCACATTATCATGGATAATGTGGGGTTTTTAATATGGCCAAAACCATTGCAATTTGTAATTAAGCCAACCAAGAGCATCGATGGGATAAAAGATTGTGGTCTCTAGATTTACTCTGTTTTCTGAGGTGACCATTGTTTAACAGTGGCCAAGTGAACATTTTTCTGTGTAAATTTGAACGGTTTAATCACCCGTCAACATCAGAAGTAAGAATTCTCCTATTTTGTCTGACTCAAGGCCGGAGTTCAGGAGCTGAGGGGCAAGAGAGCAACGAGTTCACCTTCCCAGCCTTCATAATTGCCTAAGAAATGCCTGCAGAGAAGAAACTCCACAACCACCAGCATCCCCTGAACCCAAAACTTGTAATATCGACAAATATATAAAAAATCGCATTTCCAGAGCAGCAGGGTTTGGTTTCCTCACTCTGAAAGCCTCCAGAAAGGCTGTCCAAGGAGACAGCCAGCAGTTTCCCCCAGCCAGACAATCCCACTGCTCCCAAAACCTGTAATATCAACAAATATATAAAATATTTCATTTCCAGAGCAGCGGGGTTTGGTTTCCTCACTCTGAAAGCCTCCAGAAAGGCTGTCCAAGGACACAGCCAGCAGTTTCCCCCAGCAGACAATCCCACTGCTCCCAAAACTTGTAATATCGACAAATATATAAAAAATCTCATTTCCAGAGCAGCGGGGTTTGGTTTCCTCACTCTGAAAGCCTCCAGAAAGGCTGTCCAAGGACACAGCCAGCAGTTTCCCCCAGCAGACAATCCCACTGCTCCCAAAACTTGTAATATCGACAAATATATAAAAAATCTCATTTCCAGAGCAGCGGGGTTTGGTTTCCTCACTCTGAAAGCCTCCAGAAAGGCTGTCCAAGGACACAGCCAGCAGTTTCCCCCAGCAGACAATCCCACTGCTCCCAAAACTTGTAATATCGACAAATATATAAAAAATCTCATTTCCAGAGCAGCGGGGTTTGGTTTCCTCACTCTGAAAGCCTCCAGAAAGGCTGTCCAAGGACACAGCCAGCAGTTTCCCCCAGCAGACAATCCCACTGCTCCCAAAACTTGTAATATCGACAAATATATAAAAAATCTCATTTCCAGAGCAGCGGGGTTTGGTTTCCTCACTCTGAAAGCCTCCAGAAAGGCTGTCCAAGGACACAGCCAGCAGTTTCCCCCAGCAGACAATCCCACTGCTCCCAAAACTTGTAATATCGACAAATATATAAAAATTTCTTTTCCAGAGCAGCGAGATTTGGTTTCCTCACTCTGAAAGCCTCCAGAAAGGCTGTCCAAGGACACAGCCAGCAGTTTCCCCCAGCAAGACAATCCCACTGCTCCCAAAACTTGTAATATTGACAAATATCTCATTTCTAGAGCAGCAGAGTTTGGTTTCCTCACTCTGAAAGCCTCCAGAAAGGCTGCCCAAGGACACAGCCAGCAGATTCCCCCAGCCAGACAATCCCACTGCTCCCAAAACTTGTAATATTGACAAATATATAAAAATTTCTTTTCCAGAGCAGCGAGATTTGGTTTCCTCACTCTGAAAGCCTCCCGAAAGGCTGTCCAAGGACACAGCCAGCAGATTCCCCCAGCCAGACAATCCCACTGCTCCCAAAGCTCGTAATATCGACAAATATATAAAAATTTCTTTTCCAGAGCAGCGCGATTTGGTTTCCTCACTTTGAAAGCCTCCAGAAAGGCTGTCCAAGGACACAGGCAGCAGATTCCCCCAGCCAGACAATCCCACTGCTCCCAGTCCCTCGGGAGCTCAGCATCTGTCACCAAGCAACTGGGGAGGCAATTTGGGAGCAGGCACCTCCCTCAGCACTCTCTCCTTGCAAACCTGTCACAGCCCCAGCCACTCAGTGCAAGTAATCCTCTCCACAAAGGCACGAGGTTAATGTAAGAAGATTATACATTTCCAGAAATAAAACTGCTCCGACACTTCTCTAATCTCTAGTTAGGGGATGTGCAGTGTATAATTTTCCTCCCAACCACTGGATACTTAATGCAACAACCCATCAGCCCAGAGCTGTTTCTAGGTCAGAGACACAGCCCGGGGAAAACATTTCAGTGAGTTTCTCTCCTGGTCAGCAGTGGTTCTTCTTGCTTCCACAGCTCAGACTTGGCTGCAGGAGGGTTTTGCCCTGCTTGAGATACTCCCAACAATCTCAAAAGTTCTTCCTAAACACGCATTATGAGGATATCCATGTTAGGTATCGATGAGTTTAATGTAAGAATTAACTCACTCTGCATCAGCCTTTGAAGACATTATTCAATTTACTGCAGCAACCACAGTGTGAAATACCTGGTTTGTGGTGGGCAGAGGTTTTTTATGGGAAGTCACTGGAATATTTACTCTGGGAAGGGAAGAAACCTCTCAAGTATTGCCATTGACAAGGGCGTATAACAGCTGGAATTTAACCACCAACACAAATAAAGTGATATTAAAGATCTTAAAGTGATATTAAAGATCTTAAAGTGATATTAAGATGGCACTCTGATCAATACACTGGCTCAGACAAGTGAAAAACCAAAATACTTGGGGTCATTAAACAAGTGACCTTTCACTACTCAAACACCCTTTTACTTGAGTAAAATTTACATGTCGTCTGAAAGAAGACTGGCTGAGCATCTTTTGCTATCTATTTACTATTAATTTGCTATTTCTTACTATTTATTATTAATTGGTAATAGTTAGGTGTGCTCAGGCATGCAGACATTTAACCAGGTCAGCAGTCAGACAGTGAGAAGAGCCTAAAGGAACAATTACCAGCAGGAAAAATTCAAATTACAGGGTGGCAGGGGCTTCAGATAGCAAGCAGAAATTAACTGAGCATCTCAATTTTACCACAATGCACAGTCAGTGAAGGTTTTGGAGGCTTTCACTTCAAAAGTTTTAGGAAAGGACAAGAGGTGGTCACAATGTGCTTCCTCCTCTCAAGAGAAGCTGCTGTAACTTGAAGTGTTCAGTAGGATTCCAACAACACCAAGAGCTTTCCCAAAACCAATATTTGTGCTCTGCAAGAGCTCAGCGTGCTGCCTGTTCTTGCCAGCCTCTCACTGATAAGAGCTGCAGGAAAGCTTTATCTAAACCCACAGATGACTGGACACTTGCAATGCAGAAATAAAATAATCAGGCAGTCAAGGCCTCGTCTTGCCTGGCTTTGAGTTTAGACCAAAACCCCTCGCATTTACTGAGCTGTGTCTGCCATCAGAGTGACAGCACAATTAGATGCGAGCAAACCACAAAAGAAAAAAAACCAACCCAAACTTTCCACCTGTGTCTGGGCTTTGAGTGATATTCGGAAAGATTTTAAAAGGATGATGTATTTTTCCATAGGTCTACACGTCAAGGACCTAAAAATAGGATGTCTCTGCTCCTAATGCTGATAATTTTCTGCTTTTAGCAGGAAATGGGACGTCCAAACACAACAGGGCTGTCCTGGGGCAGCTTTGAACTAAGAGGTGCTCCAGAATTTTTCTTTACACGAGGGTGGTGTAACACCAGATTGCCCAGAGGCTGTAGATGCTCTGATGCCTGGGAACATCCCAGAGCAGGCTGGGAGAGGCTCTGGGCAGCCTGGTCTGGTGGAAGGTGTCCCTGCCCACGGCAGAAACAGCCTTTAGAGCCCCTTCCCACCGTGATTCCTCGTGCACGGCAGGCTCTGGATCCGCCTGGACTTCTGACATGATAATGCAAATTTAATTAGGAAAAGAAATCTCAATCTCAATCTGCATGAGCTTAAATAGGCACAGGAAACTGATAAACTCTTGACCACATCAGGCTGAGGGCAAAATTTGCAGCTCCACCTGCATCCAGGAGAGCTCTTACAAACCCTCCACCATCCACTGTAGATCCAACATTAAACTTAGCCCAGAAGCACCATCTGCCCACTTCAGGGGCTCTGCTAAGTGAGGCAGGAATATTCCCATGAAATCTCTTAAGCAGATTTTCCTGAAGTCACCAGAAACTTTTCACGGGAAGCCTTTTCCAGACCTCTCACCCTGAGAATCTCCTTTTTGGATGTGTTCATCAGGATTTCTGAGGGTTATGAAACTCCCCAGGTGCAGGAGGACAGGTGATGCCTGCAGAGCCACCAAATTCATCCCTGGTGGACAGAGGGGCCTCACCTGGCTGGGAACCTTGCTCCAATCCTGGTTTTGTTTGGGATCCCAGCTCAGGGGGTGTTTATATGAACTGCAAACGTGTTTAGGTGGAGCTGGGGGAGGGATTTAAGGTTTTGTGTGACATTCACACACCAAACCTGAGGAGGCCAAGCTTTAGACGAAGCCTCTCGTGTTCCTTCTGCACCAACAATCAGCCACATCACGTCCCACCAAAAACAACATGGCAAGAACGCCAAAATAATGCAAGGAGTGGATCCCTTTCCCAAAAGGACTGCCAGGAAGGGCTTTCATTGCTGCTTCAGGCAGGTAAAGGACGTTCAGGGCCACTGGAGCCAGCTGTGGTTTGTAAAACTTGCAGTAAAATGCACCAACAATCAGCCAGTGTAATCAAGCTCCTAATCAGGAAAGCAACCAAAATAGCTTGAAATGCACCACAGCCACCTGATACAAATCGGTTTTTGTCGCTGTTTTCCTCAAACCTTGGGGAGGTGCATTTAAAGACAGAACCCTCCACAGGAAGGGAGTTGCCAAAGCAAGGCCAGGTATTAATGTATTTATGGCTAAACGAGGCCCAAATTGCTTAGTGAATAAAACAAGACACCTCTGTGGTGCTGAGACAACCAACAATCCCGTGCAAAAAACGGGAAAAAAGCGCATTCACTGTGTCACTGCTGCCTCAGAGGACTTCTATTTCCCACCCCCACCTCCCCAGCAGTTAAGCATTTGAGAGAGTATCAGAGAACCCCAAAAAAGCATCGCTGCTGTTGGACTCCTTCCAGAGGAGTTTGCAGCAGCCTTTCATCCCTGCAGCTGGGGCAGAAGGTGGTACCACATCAAAGCCCCAGTCCCAGAGCACATTTCCTCTCTGGCTCACAGCACTGCAGACCCGTGGAGCTGGGTCTGCTCTCTGCAGCCTCTTCTCACCACATTCCCCGCCAAGGCTGGATGTGAAACTGAGCTCAGCACACCCAGCCCTTCCAAAAGGGTGCAAACGGGGCTCTGGCTGTGGCCACACCAACCCACGGGGCCTCTTTGAGGGGCACCTCATGGCCATGAGCTGGCACAAGGTCAAAAATGAGAAATAAAATCTCAGTGGGAATACTTTCAGAAGAGCAGGCACGTCCCCTCTTTGATGACAGCCCTCACACACGAACAGAAAGGGATAAGATTTGGGGTTGTTTTCCCCCCTGGAAGGAGGTCTGTGTGTCTTGCATTTTGTATTAATGAGCCTTTGGAAACATCCAAGGGCTGCATTTTTCGGCCCATTTAAATGAATGGTAAAGAGGCACATGGGGGAAATGAAGGCCCTTTCCTGACACTTGTTAAAAGGGCTGAGCTATTTGTGTGTCACCAGGGAGACATTCATTGATTTCCAGAGATGAGCTGGGTAATGGAATTCAGAGATTTTCACTCGGAGTCACTGAGTCAACTGCAGGTCCTTAATGACACAAAAGAATCGCTCCTTTGCAGCAGGAGCTGTCTGACAGCACTGAACTCACCTCATCTTGTATCTCCTCTCCCAAAAGAGCCCCAGACTGCAATTTCTAGGGTGGTCCCTCTGAGATTTCTACTGGCATCAGAATTCCAGAGGAACATCCACCAGGAAATAACTTCCTGCATGCCAAACCCCTCTACAGCAGGGCTCGAGCTAAAAGAGAAACTCGTGTGACTCGGTCAAGTAATTATGTAATTAAAAATTTGTACAGTGCCCTGACATTCCATTCTGTTGTAATAGATGGGGAAATTATCCAGCCTGCCACAGAACTTACATTTTGAGCAGCACTTACTGGATTTTCCAGCTATCTTCATCTGGTATTAGACATATTTTAGGAGTAATTAGTAAGTCCATGTAGATTTTAAGCCGTGGCTGCGGCATCTGTGCAAACATTTCAGCACGTTTTTGGGACTAGAAGGATGTGGAAGAGGGAGGGAGAAGCAGCCCAGGCTGTGTGACAGTGAACGTGGCCAGTGGTTTAGGAAGTGAAAGGAATGAGGGACTTGTCTTTACAAATAAGCTGTGGGCCTGCTGGTAGATAAAAACTAGCACTAAGAGATAAAAGAAACAATGGGAAAGGATTCCACCAATTGATGAATGGAAAGAGAGATCTGTCTTATCAATAAATTGTGGGTCTGCTACTAAATGAAATTGAATATCAAAAGATGAAAGAAACAATGAGGAGAACCATAAATTCCACAAGAATTTTAAAAAAAGGCAAGGGGGGGTATACATTAAAAGGGAATCTTAAAAATTAGGTGTTCCGGGAAGTCTGTACCTCTCAAGTACCTCAGCCAATGGGGAAAGAGAGAGGGAACATGCAGTCGGGAAATCAGGATAAAAAGGAGGCTGCGTCCTCCAAAAATTGGACAGAGCCCAGGGGAATGCCCCATGGCCTCTCTCTTTATTGGAATAAAGTAACGGGACTCCTCTGTCTCCTTTTTGGACATAAACCTCTGATGTTGGTGGATTAATTTTCCTGACAGGAAGGGTGGGAGGATCACAGCAACTCTGCTCAGCACAGGTCAAGATGTCACACCTGGATGATTTAAAAGGCATTATCCAAGTTATTCCTGCAGTATTCCATGAATGGAGAGGCTCCTCTGGCACACCTTAACGCTTCTCCACTCCCCCCAAGCATCTGAAAGGATGATTCTCTCTCTTTCAGGAGCACCCACCCTCAGTTTATAACTGTGGCTGATTTGTGGCTCAAGTTCTCAGTGCAGCATCACTTGTTGCTTGTCCTCAGGAGAGTCACTTCTCTACAGAGACATTTTATATTTGAAATTCATAATGGCACCATTCTTGGTGCCTGAGCTAAATTAACTTTTGCCTTCTTGTCACTCTTTGCAAATGGAAAGTCGAGGATGGGTAGATTTTACTGAATTTTGATTCGAACACCCAGCTTTCACAATCTCCACTGAAACTCTCAAGCACGGAAGGAAACAGGACAGAAAAATAGTCAGAGTTGACATTTTCCTTCTTTCTACACCCAAAACAACCCCTGCAGCAAAGTAAAGCTCTAGAAAGAAATCCTGAAACATCCAAGATGGTACAAAAACCCAAAATGAAACCTGGGAGTCTTTTGTCTGATATAATGTTTGAGTTACCCACGGGTTCTACATGGGATCCTCTGCATTATTCCACCCCGCTTTTGCTGAGGAGCCCAGAGTTTAAGAGGCCCTGATTTACAAGGGAAATGTAAAGATTTGGATTGCCGGAGCACTTTGAGCTTTGTTAGAGTGACATCCAGTGGCATTTAAAGTTTTCTTGCTTGTGGCAGCATAAAGCAGAGAAATTCCTATTTGAGCAGTAGCAGCTGTGCAAATATTTCTGCTCAGGATCAGGTCAGGGACCAGGACAGGAGAAGGAAATTCATCAGCTGAACTCTCCAGATTAAAGTAGGACATGGAAACTGATAATATATTTATATAAATTACCTGATAGTGTGGAGAAAAGCAGAGCACCCCACTTGATTATGGAATTTGTGAAAACTCCTGAAGAGCAGGGATCCAGTTCCCACTTCTGGAAATCCCAGCTCACTGGTTTCAAAGTCACCTTTAAAACATCACCTCACCAAAGCCCATTAATGCGATAACCACACACTCTGCTGGCAACTGCAGAGTTAAACCCGGGAAAACCTCCTCTCACCTGGCACCACCTGAAAACCAGATCCCTGCACACATTCTTGTTCCAAGCTCTGCAAAAAAAGAACCTACCTCAATTAATTCTTTAATGGTCAAAGGACCAACAGGGAGATGAAACACTTCTCCACACAGGACACACTAGAAGCAGGAAAGGCTCCAATTTGAGGCAGATGCCACCTGTCAGAAAGGAGGCATCGGACCAACCTGGACAAGTTTTGCCATCCCAGTAGGAATTATAACCTGTTCTACTGCCTGCTGCTTCTGCAACCTTAGCTTCCAGATTAATTCATTGTTTCATTTATTTTATACAGACAGGCCAAACCTCTCAACCAATTCCAACAGCAGAGCACAGTTCAAGCAGGATGGCAGAGCCAGGCTCTGTCCAGCAAACATTTTTATTTAAACCGGATTTTGCACTGATGTGGAGAATACACTCCCATGTGAGTCCAGTTGCTCGGTGTAACCTGGTGCCACAAAGAACAGCACAGGAAGGACACAGAGGGAGGACCTGGCCCAGTTTAAAGCCTGGCAGGGGGGAGCCCACGTTCAGGTTTCACACATTGCCAGCTTTTCTGATCTTTGTGGCCGAGCTCCCCAGTGAGAAGGCGTTGAATCAGATCCCGTCCTTCCTAGGGTTAGGGGGTGTATTTTCCTCCTAGCTCAGCCTCCAAATGCTCCAGAAACATCTTCACCAGGCAGCCAGAGAAACCAAAAGGAGTCCTAGGCTGGGAGCAAGGGGCCAGTTTAGAGGGCAGGGTGGAAAGTGAGGTGGAACCAAAGCAGCGGCCCCTTGGCAGCAGCTGGAGGCTCCGTCTGCCACAGCAGGGGCTGATCCAGCTGCTGGTGCTGCCCAGAGCCAGCACCGAGGGGACAATTCCTGGGGAAATTCCTGCTGTGGGGAGCACAGAAGGGGGAAGCCCCAGGCCAGAGGAAATTTGGTGTTTTGAGCACCAACTTTCCCAAGGAAGGAGCCACTGGAGTGGAGAGACAGAGCTGGGGTCAAACGATGAGTGAGACAAAGCCTGGAAAGCAACACCAGGACAGGCCAGTGGATTTCTGTCCCTCTCTCCTTCCTTCCCTCCCCACANTCCCAGAGTTCACAGCAAAACAGGGAGAAAAGTATAGAAAAGGGACA
>VWPU01000430.1:0-27134 GCA_013398955.1 Callaeas wilsoni
CGCCGCCGCCGCCGCCGCGGCCCGCCCGTGCGCCTCAGCTCGCTCCTGCTCAGCACCACCATCGAGGGCGGCTCGGGGCTGGAGGACTCCGGCCCGCCGCACCGGCTGCCGCACGGCTCGCCCGAGGGGTGCTCCGCGCAGCGGCCGTCGCTGCTGGGCGCTGGGGAGGAGGTGCCTGAGTGGTTCCGGCCAAAAGGCGCATCTGGGAGCCGTGAGCCCGAGCCGGGGCTGCGGGGGTCCCGCCGGGTTCTGAGGTCGTCGGTGCGGGGATCCTGCCGGGCACGAGCTTCGCCATCCCCACAGAAAGCCCCAAGCACTCCCCAGGAAGCGCTGCCGCCCGCTGAGGGTGAGCCACAGCCCCCTGCGCCCTGTGGCAGTGCCACTGGTGAGGAACCCCATGAGGTTCCATCTCGTCTCACGAGAGATTCAGCAAAAAGAAGCTCGAGCTGTCACAGAGAACTAGCCGAGGAGTACCAGCTTGTGCCAGTGGTGGTCCTGGACCCTCTAGAAGTGCCAATGAGGCTGAAGAGCATGAAACTCAACAAACGGGCTGATGTTCAACCTGCCTGCCAGCAGCCAGGATCTCCCGTGGGCCGCCAAGGAATCTTGGAGAACAAACACAAAAGGACCAAGGGTGTCCCTGGGGAGGGCAGCACCTGCAGGAAAGCTTGTATCAGTGGCTTCAGTGCCAGCCGCTGGGGCAGGCACACGAGGCTCCGTCCAAAAAGGCACAAGAACAAGAGACAGCAGCAGCCCAATAACTCCTTTTTCAGGCTCCAGACAAGGCAAAAACGAACTCGGAAGGGAGCTCTGGAGATGTCTGTAAATGTCAGAGACAATGACTATTCACTTCTTAATAGCTCTTATTCCTGGGCTAGAGTTCGAGCGTCTCTGTCCTTCCATAAAAAGAAGAAAGTGACCACAGATGAGAGTTTCTGCAGCAGCATCCTCTGCACCCCTTCAGGGAAATCCCAGCTTTCGGGGTACCAAGCCAGCCTGTCCGCTGGTAAAGCTCAGGGCTGCTCCTGGTTTGCTTCCTCCATGGTCCTGCTGGCTCCCAGGGATTCCTCCTCTGTCCTGGAGCTGCTGCTTACGGATGCAGAGAAGGTGTTTGGGGAGTGCAACCAGGAGGGGCCTATTGCTTTTGAGGAATGCATTCCTTTAGACAAGATGAAAGATTGCAAGAAAATTGGAGAAGGGGTGTTCGGAGAGGTGTTCCAGATTGACAGCGAGAGGGGACCTGTGGCCTTAAAAATAATTCCCATTGAGGGGACTGAAAAAGTAAATGGTGAAGCTCAGAAGAGCTTTGGGGAGATTCTGCCTGAGGTAATAATTTCAAAAGAACTCAGTCTTCTGTCTGAGGGCTCTGTGAATAGAACTGTGGGGTTCATCAGCCTGTACTCTGTGCACTGTGTCCAAGGGGCCTATCCCAGGTATCTCCTGGAAGCCTGGGACAAATTCCACAAAGAAACAGGATCAGAAAACGACCGGCCGGACTTTTTCGGGGCCCAGCAGCTCTTCATGGTCCTGGAGTTCGAATTTGGAGGCAGGGACTTGGAGCGCATGAGGAGCAGCTTGTCCTCGGTGGCATCAGCCAGAAGCATTTTGCACCAGGTCACCGTGTCCCTGGCGGTGGCAGAGCAGGAGCTGCACTTCGAGCACAGGGACCTGCACTGGGGGAACGTGCTGGTCAAAACCACAGACGCGAAGGAGCTGCGGTGTGTGCTGAACGGGGCAGCGCACACCGTCCCCACGGCTGGCATCCACGTCAGCATCATCGACTACACCCTGTCCCGCCTGGAGAAGGATGGGCTGACCGTCTTCTGTGACATTTCCACGGATGAGGAGCTCTTCCAAGGCGCTGGGGACTACCAGTTTGACATCTACAGGCAGATGAAAGAGGAGAACTCCAACAGCTGGACGGACTATCACCCACACAGCAACGTCCTCTGGCTGCACTACTTGGCGGATAAACTTTTGAAAGGCATGAGCTACAAGAGGAAGGCATCAACTCCTGCCCTGAAGAAAATAAAGATGCAGCTCAGCAAGTTCCACAAGGAAGTGCTGACCTTTGGGTCTGCCCATGATGTTCTGCACCACAGCAGCCTCTTCCAGTGAGCAGGGGTCCAAAGACGAAGCCACTGGTGCTGCCTTTCTCCTCTGCTTCTTGTATGTGTTGGCACAATGAAGTGTTTGGATTGGTTCCCAATGTGTTTAATACATTATCAAAAATGTCCTAAAAAATTCTCCCCAATGTCTTCTGCTCTAAGATGTTTCCATACCTGCTGGTTTTGAGGGGTGTTGGAGGGGAGACAGCAGAGCTGACTTTGGAGAAAGGAGGAGAAAAAAGACTTCTTCAGGCTCAGCTGATGCTCTGAATTTCACATAAATTTTCTTACCATTTTAGCCTTAGATTATTAAAAGTTCTTTTTTTATTGTATGGTCTTTCTTACAGATTCTTTTTTTAAAGGTAAAAACTCTTCAGTTCTGGACAGTGAGGACAAGGGTAAATATTGTTGGCTCACTGGAGACAGAGGGGAAAACCCACCCTTTGATTTAATTTTGGCAAAATTTATACCTGGAATGAAGGTACAAAATGTAAATATGTGAAGTTTCTGTAAAGGGTTTTAAACCCACTAATCTGTTTTTTTTCCCCCTCTCTTAAGGACCAAGGAAGAGGTACCCAATTGTGAAAAAAATAAGGCAAAGTACCTGTGTTCCTGATTTTTGGTGATTATAATGTTGTGGCCTTGTACACTGGTAGGAACTCAAATCTGTAACTGAAGCAATTTCTCCATTTATCTACAGAAGAAAATGCACAAGGTAATAAATGTTTTTTAGCCCTGACTGCAGATGGACCAGGTGCCCTAAACTGGAAGCTCTCCTTACATAAAATCCCAATTCCTTCTTTTCAAGAAGTCCTTTGCTAACATTCCTGCTTATTAAAGAAACTGGGCTAAAGAGAACAATAAATCAAACTCAAGTGAGAAGTGAATTAAATTACAATCCAATGACACAGATGCATTAAGAAATTAAGAGGCAGCATCATCAAATTCATTATAATTGGAATGCTCTCCATACAGTCTAACAGATAAATGTTGTATATGTGCATCTCAGAGATTCATCTTGGACCCTCTCTTGAAGTCTCCTTTTTACAAACCCAGCAAGGAGACCCTGGGATGGTTTTATTCTGCAGGAAGTGACCTGACAATCTGCAGTGCTTCAAATTATTAAAATGGAAATTGTGCTGGAATGTTCCCAGGCATCCTCCCAACCCTTTTTTTCCCCTCTAATTGAATAAAGTAATGCACTGTAATTGAATAGGCTTAAAACCCACTTGGTAAGGCCTGCAGTGAATGCTTATCTGACATCAAGGAGTGTTCCTCAGTCACAATGGTGCTAATTTAATTTATGCTTTAAAAGAAAAAAAAAAGGATGGATGAAACCACGTTATTTTTTGCCTGTCTTGGTCCTTTTTTTCTGTGGTTTGAGAACTGATTTTGGCTGTACAGGAGGGGTGGGACAGTGGCAGGAGTTAAGGCCAGGAGAGGTGACAGCTCCCAGGGGGACATGGTGCAGTAATGTTGGAGATTCTGAAAGCTGAAACCTTGGAATGTTTCTCTGCAAACCAATTTGCTGATTTGTGAACAGGTAGTAATTTTCATTAATCAAAATTTAAAGCTCCTACCTCCACCTCCTCCCCAAAACTGGACATTAAATTCATACAGAAACCTTTGCTTTAAACTGTGCTTGCAAGGAAGTGCAGCTGCCAGAGCTGAGCACTTGTTTCCTTTTTTAAAGATGCTCTCTGATTAAAAAAAACCAAAAAACACAGAAAAAATATCATGTACTAATCAGCCCTCATAAATTTTAATGGGAGCATGGTGACAAAAAAGGAATTGGAATAGTAAATTTCCCCTAATCAAGTTAAATGCCTTGAACATTTGTTTTCATCTGAGTGAAAGCTTTACTTGGAACAGAGCTGGATTCTATATTTTAAAGATCTGCTCTCCCTGCTGAGGAAGGAGGATGCCGGAACCGAGTTTGCCCCTTCAGAAAACACAAGGTTTTTAAATACACACCACACCTGAATTGAGACCTTAAAGGGTGCTCCATCTTTTACTGAAATTAGGAAGTTTGAGCAAAGCTAAAATTATCCTAAGGGAGGGAAAGATTTTTCAGTGGATCCAAAGGCTTTAGGACACTGGAAAGAACAAGCCCAGTTTTGTGTTACTGGTAAATCAGATGGATTCCAGGGAGGAATTCTGGTGTTTCCAGGTCACTGGATTTTGTGGTGAAGCCAGCAACACTCACTTAGATTACTATCACCAAGTGCCAAATCTCTGAAATTTTTGCCTATTTTGATGGAGAAGACAGATAAAATATGGATTACCCTGTGAATACTCTGTAACTCACCAGGATACTGTTAAAACATGTATTTTTTGCTCATTCCCTTCTGGAAAAATGAGACATTAAGTGCAGGAATATGAAGATTATCTCTTACCTTAAGAAGCTGCACCCCAGCCCTGAGCTGAATGAGAAGGAAGAGCAGCTCTGGCCTCGGTGTGGGGAGAGAGGATGAAGAGCAGCTGCTCAGAGTATCGTTCAGAGGCAGGGAAAAGGGAGAACAGCAATTTCTGCCCCAATTCTGCAGTTCCAGACTGCAGCAGTTAATGGTGCTGCTGGTTGGCCACAGTGCCCAGCAGGAGAGGAGGCTGCCAAGGGAGAAGGAATTCTCCTCAGTGCTGAATAAAAACAGACTGGGAAATTCAGCTCGGCCTGGGACTGCTCCCATAAAACAAATTAGGTACAAATAGCCCAATAAAAGCTTGGGAGTCTTAAATCAGATAAATCCAGTATTTAGGCTCTACTCCTAACAAGTGAAATGCTCCTTCCCTTCCCTGGAGCTCGTTGCAAGGTTTGTTTGGGTAGTAAATTACTTGGTGGCTGTGCTGGGTTTCCTCTCAGCAGTTTGCTGAGAGCTGTGAGGCTGTTCCACAACCTCACCTCGACTGGCACCTTCCTAAAATGCAGATTTTCGGGGTAGTTCAGGAGCAGAGCTGTCACACAGAGCCATCTCCACTGTCAGTGGCACATTCATGGTCCTTGCAGTGTGGCCCCCACTGATTCCTTCCCAGGAGCAGACAGAAAAAGGGGCTTTATGTAATGAGAGGCCTGGAGCATCCTGGTTCTTGGAATCTGCAGGAATTACTCCCTCCAAGTGCTTTCACACACAGGATAATGCACCAGCCCAATGAATTGTTCAATATTCTTCAGGGAGTGTAGGAAAATGCTGCCTTTTCAATATTGAAAGCAGGCACCTGCATGCTTTAGGTAACATTTTCTCATTCAAGGTTGACTTCAAGCACTGTTCCACTTGATCAGCTCCTCAGCCCATCTCCAGGGTGGATTTTCACAATGAAGTGATGCCTTCTGTTACACGTGAACTGAGCAGGTCTTTGCTGCAGTGCTGTGCAGTTCATCTGTTCATAATGAAATGCCAGAATTGGGATTTTCAGGATGATTATAATTGTTTAAACCTTGTTCTGTATCCTGGGACAGCCACAGAGATAAAGCACTGAACGAATGGGATGTTATGGAAAGGAAGAATTGCAGGGAAAGTCCAAAAACACCACTGAGGGTTTGAAGAAAACGCCTTATAAAAGATGACATTTTATATGAACTCTAAATGCAAAATCTGGAGAGTACAACCCTGACTCACTGATTGTCAAAGGCAAACGAGCAGTGCAGATGGTCTTGTTGCTGCAGCCCTTGTGAGCAAACACAGATCAGGTCACATTAAACAGTGCTCGTTTTCCTAAGGCAGCAGATTCAGAAAATCTTTACGTGCACACAAACAAAATTCCCAGGACCTCAATGGAGAATTAAAAGACCCTCTAGTGATGAGTTCAGCTCCCAGGAAAAGATTTATAAGCAACAACATAAAAAAAAAATCTTCACTGGGGACAAGGTCTTGTCAAAGAAACTCCAGCTGTTTACCCCTGGATTGCCACAGGGCAATAATATTAATTTTTTTTCCCAGTGATGAGAAGTTTTTCTTGAATAAACATGTTCACATGCTGTGCCAGCTGAGGGGCACAGCTTTGTAGAGGTGAGATTTCTTCCTTTTTCCACTCACCAGTAAATATCTCCTGTCTGTGGCTGATGTTTCTGGAGAAGTCCAATGTTAATTAACAATTAGATGTTGTGTGCAGAAGTACTAAGCAATGCTGACCAACACTCCAGAATCTCATGAATTATTCTTAGGAAATAAATGCGCCATCAACATCAGAATCCCCGAGGGCACTGGAGCTACACTCATTAGTGTTCATTACTGCTCAGGCCTGAATGTTGTCCCCACTTCTGTGTCCTCTGCTTTATGAACACCTAATTAAATATTTAATTGTGGTAAAGACTCCTAATTGCTACTAAAGCAGCAACACATTTCAACTTGACCAGAATTCCCCGTTTTTACCTTGCCAAGGCACTGGTAAAGCTCAGGTTGTACCAAAAGACAATTTTGCTGCAACAATGCTGTTATTTTGGAAAATGAGGATTCTCTCAGGGTTGAATCTCATGCTGGTGAGACAGGGGACAGCTGGTCTGGAGTTAGTCAGTGAAGAGCAGATAAGGAACAGAATCAAATATAAATTTTGGAGCTGAGATATTTCAGGGGAAACGTTTTAAGGAGGCCTGGCAGCAAGAACCAGAACTGCTCAGTGTTTCCATGCTGTGTCACCTGGGCCAGGCTGGCCTATTTACAGAAGTTCCAGTTTCTGCTGGGAATGTTCAGAACACACAAAATCCCAAGAGCCTGAAGGAGCAGACAGCCAAAATGCACCAATACGGGCAGAGCTTCAGGATTAAACATGGTATTCGTGTTTCCATTAGATAAACACGTTATCTAGCGGTTCCAATTCTTTAGAATTTGCTTTCAAATCCAAAATGCAAGGAGAAAAATCAAATCCATCTGCCCTGCCTCTGCCTTTGTGAGCTCCACAGGTCACTCAGCTGCCAGGAGTCTGGTTGAAAATGACAGACAGTATGTAAATAAATTATTTTTGTATAAATAACCTAAATTATCAGTGCTGAACTGCAGACATCAAGGTCTCAGACCTTCATCTGTGTTAATTCATGTTCGCTATCTCTTACTTGTCCAGATCTTTAGTCATACAAGGCAAAACCCTTTGTAACTCGGACTAAAGGGTTTATATTTTAGATAATTTCTATCACTGGGAAAGTTGGGGTTTTTTTATGTCCCTCTGATGCTGAATTAAAAATAGAATAATGACACATAGCATGGAAAACAGATTCTATATTTGTCTTTGAAGCATTTCCCCAGCACACTAAAAACCAACATTTATTACCTACCAGAGCACAGTCACGTCCTCCAGAGATCCTGCAACGTCCTGGAGACCATCAGGGAAATCCAAGATTGTCCCAAGGAGAGGTCACCTGCCCCTTGGGGTGGCTTTTCAAGGTGAATGAACCAGCCTAGAAAATATCAGAGAAGGATTTAGAGCAAATGTAGCACGAGTAACTCTTGCCTTTAAAGAACATAAAATAAACCTTACTGCACAGCCTTTTCCTGAATCAGCAGCTGAGGGGGTTTCCAGCCTGCTCCAGAGCAGGATCCATCCCTGTGACAGGAGCAAACCACAAGAGGGTTCCCGTTGTGTGAATCCTGGAGAGCCCAGGCTGCTGCTTTCTGCTTCCACCCTCCCCGGGCAAATTCCAGCACCTGCAGGGCTGTCCAAAACGACACCTTTAACTTTCATCCTGGGTGTTGTGTCACGGATCCTTGTAGGGCCACAAAACTCTCTGTTTTCTGCATGTCCCCAGAAGCAAAGCTCCAGCAGCTCCCCGGACACATTTGTGTTGCACAGAAGTGCCCGGCAGGGCAAGGGCTGCAGCAGGTAAAAATCAGGATTTCACCACACTGGGATAAAAGCACACCTTAGAGACAGAATCATTTTATTTCTTTATTTCTCTCTTATTTTCTCATGACTAAGCCAGGGGCTCTGGCTGCAGCCCGCAGTCCTCTACCATACAGGGAGAGCACATCCAGCAGGGAGCACAAAGCAGGAATGTTTTATTTGTCACCGCTTAGGCACGGTTGGAAAATCCCCAGCGTGGAGTGTTTACGCTGCCAGTGTTTTCACCTCTGTCTCCAGGCGATGGCCGTAAACCCTCCCTGCCTCCATCAGGATCACACGGAGCTCCAGAGAGGACAGCATCTGTCAGCCCATCAGGCTTCACGTCCATGGGCAGAGCTCAGATCCCAAATAAGACCCAACCTGTGCTCCAGAAAGAGACAAGCAGCCCTTTGGCTGGAATTCTCTATATATAGCTTTGTAGAATTAGTGTCCTTTGCAGCAGTAAGGGCAATTTTTAGAACAAAACATCACATATCTACTTCTATATGTGGATCGTTTCCTATTATTTATTTTATTCCAGCCATCCTCAGGGACAGATCCTGTAACCAGTTTAGCAGCAGCAAAATCATAATTCAACAATCTGACAGCGGAAAAAGGAACAGCACAGCTGGTGACCTCCCTCCCCCTGACCCATGAGAGTGGAACAGAAATACAGCACAGCCCCCTTGGCTGAATTTTTTTCCCAGTCTTTTTCCAAATTTCACAATTCCTTCCAGTGTGCTTGCTGCAGAGGTGACACACTGCAAATTGGAAGGGAGGAACAGAAGGAAATGGCTCTGGCACTCTGCAGATTCATTCTTGTCCTGATGGACGAAGGTTTTAATCCAGAGGACTCCAAAAAAGCAAAGTTTTTTTTTTCTGCAACGATGGAGTGCCTGACTTGTGTGCTGGAGGTGCGAACACCAGCAAAACCAACACCGACAACTGAGGACTGCTCTTCTGCCCAGTGCAATAGAGACATGGCTCTCTCTGCCCAGAAAATCTAAATTTTCCAAGGATTCTCAGAAAAGACTGCAACAAACCCCACGGGCACTTCCCAGCTACCTCCAGCTCTCTTCCTCTGTGTGTTTAACATTTGACAACCACCCTCGCTGTCCAGAAATGCTGCGACACTCCACATGCCACAAATCTGAACTGGAAAAAAAAGATTATGGCAAAAGAGGAAGCAAAAAAACCCCTCTTGCACTCAGATTTAGTAACAGTTCTGTTCCTCTCCCGAGGCAGCCACAGCCCCACCTTTCTGAGCTTTTGCCTGGTCCTGTCTGGCCCCAGGTTTGAGGATTTTTTGTTCTGCTGAAGCAGATGCGAGGTTGCAAAGTGGAAGTTTTCTTTTAAAAGTTTTGGTTTTCTTTTCCCCCCTCCCATTTTTATTTTTGTTTTAGTCCCAGAGCAAGAAATGAAATTTCTTGAACACAGCAAAGCCCAAAACTGAGAGCCAGCCCCAGGAGGAGTCCAGCTGCAAGATCCACCAGCTGCAGCACTTCAGCCCCAGCCCGGGCAGCTCCTGGGACTCACAGAAAGCATCTGGTCTTTGTCGGGGCCCCGGGGCTGTCACATTTCAAAGGCTCCCTCTGCGAGCTCCAGAGGCAATGGAAAGTATGTTCACTGCAAGTGGGGTCACGGGGAGATGAAGACAGAGGGATATGGATAGAAGATAGAAGAGCTCATGGATACGGCTCCCCACGCTGGCTCCAGCTTCAGAGCAGGCTTTGGAAAAACGGGGGGAAAAACAAACCAAAAACATGCAAAACAGCTGAGGGACAAGGAGGGTTTGATTCCACCTCTGGCCCTGAGGAAAAGAGGGAATTGGGAACCACACACAGCAGACATGGAGTTCCTTTCAGGAAAATTGCACAGGGAAGCTGTGAGAGAGCTCTGGGAGGTGGGAAGAGCTCAGAGCCTGGTACAGAGGGCACAGGGAGCAGTGACCAGGCAAAGTGTGCCGGGGGAAAGGAGGAGTTCGGATGCCCAAGGTTCATCTCTCACCCTGCCAGGAGCCAAGGAGCTCTGACCAAGCACATCCAGAGGGTCTGAACATCCCTAAAGCATGCGGGAAGCACTGGGAGCTGCTGGTGTCTTTTCAGGGCAGGGCTGGGCCTCCAGAGTCTCTGCTTCAGCCAGAGGAAGGAAACTGCAGCTGTTCCTCCACTGCCATTTGGGAAAGGTTTTTTTGTTCGCTCAGAGCCCTGCAAAGCCTCCCCATCTGCACAGGAAGGGGTTCTCATGAAGGGGGTTTGCCTGGCACCAGAGGGAGAAGGGAAAGCACAGCTCGTCTGGTGAGAAGCCCTTGTGTAAATGACTGAAGGGTTTCCTGACAAAAAATTATCATCACTTAAGAGTGGACCCCAAAATCCTGTTGGCCTGGTACCCGTCATCCTTCATCCATGAGCCTGCTGGGCTGGGGTGTGCCTGGGAAGCACTGGGACTGCCAAAGCCCTGCTTCACAGCAGAACTTTTTTGATGCAGATCAAAAGATAAACGAGCGCTGCCAAGCTTAAAAAGAGAAGTGGGTTCAAGGAACGGCTGAAGAGGAAGGTGATGCTGAAAGCTGTCAGTGCCCACAGCTTCCCCAAGCTACCAGCAAGGTCATCTACCAAGAGTCCAGACAGGGATGGCAGATTTGTTTCTGCATTTCTTTAGAACCTCCAAGTGTCCCTACCACAGCAAAGCACCGAGCACGGCGATAGATTTATCGTATGTCAGATGAGCTTTCCGTGCAATATGAGCACCTTGCCAAATCTTGGGAACACTTAGGACAAAGCCATAGATGGAAAAAGCAGCCGAAGGCTTCACAAAGCAAGAAAACAGAAGCTGGAGCAAGAAAAGTCAGTTCCCACTCAGAGTCCCAATGCAGTGAGGCTGGAGGGGGAATTGCCCAGCATGGGGGGAAGAACACATTTGAAGCACAGGGAATAAGTTTTGAAACAAATTTTTGCTGCCCTTCACGTGCATTAAGTGAGGATTAAGATGGTGGTCCCAAAAGAAAAACCTCCAAGCCTCACTCTCTCAGAGTGGAACTGAGGCACAGATCTCAGGTTGCACAGTTTATCTCACTGCAGGAAGGGTGCTGCCAGCCCCTGTGGCCTGCAGCCTCCCTGGGATTCTCACCAACCTTTCCCTGGACTGGAAGGTGCACCCAGTGCAGCATCAGCTGCTCCGTGCTCAGATGTGGCTGCACGAAGCGACACGAGGCCACGAGAAACAAGAGTTGACTCCCACAGCGGTCATCAGACCTTGTAGTCTCTAATTACACCTTCTCTCCCTTTCTGAGAAAGGCTGAAGCTCTAAAAATACATCCAAAGATGAACATTTTCAATTAAGTGCACTTGCTGTATTGTTTACAGAATTTTGACAAGCTATGACTGTTAAATAGAGTGAAAAGTGAGACAGCTCATTTTTATCTCTTTTCCACAGAGTTTACAGCGGGCTGCCCCTCCTGCCTGAGGCAGGGTGCCCGTCACAAGAAGTCATGAGGTCCTTGCAGACACTTGCAGCAAGACAGGATGCTCATCAAGAGTAACAGGAAGCAAAAACCACACCGAAAGCATTGGCCCATCAGCCTGGGGGCCACGAGCAGGATTCTGCTGCTGTTCATTACAGACACAAAGCACCCCGTGACAAGCAGCAGTCCCAGAAATCCACCGGGCGAAGTTTGAGGTCCAGGAAATCCACGTGGCTTCCTGCGCTTTCAACGTGCACTGAATTTTGTTCTAAAGGTGTGAAACGGGGATCCCGATGTGCATTAACCACGGAGCAGTGCAGGTGCTGCCTGCAGGGTGAGTATTTGTCCATTCACATCTCACACCAGCTCAGCGGAAGACAACTCCACCCTCAGCAACTTTTTTTGACTCCACAGCACTCTTTATTCCAAAGCACTTCAGTGCAGTCCCTTGTGACAAAAGGATAGGCTGGCCCGTCCTCAGGAGGTCGTTCCAGGAGCGTTATCCCTGCACAGCCCAGAGAGCTCTGCCTTCCCAGAGAACGCTCCCCACTGCCCCGGGAGCTTGCTCCCACCGCTGGATCTTTAGGCACAGCAATAAGAAAGTGTCAGGCAGAGAAAGTCGAGTAAAAACAGTTTCTTCGGAGGAAATTAATCGTTAAAGTGCGTGACAATACCGAGAGCCACAGGCCGAACCACAGTCCTGCACGAAATGCACTTTACTACTGACAGTGCCTTCGATTCTCCCAGCTGCTGGAGGAAAAACTCCTCCTTGGAAGACGGAGGCAAGGCTGCAGCAGCTCAGAAGAGCTGTCAAGGCCCTCTGGTTTGCCCCTGCAGAGGCACCATCTCCGTGGCCGGTGGCTGGGGCTGCAGCGGGCGCTGCTCCTCTGAGGCAGCTGCTCGGGGTGGTTTCTGCGCCGGCCGCTTCCAGGAGCTGGTCTCTGCAGCAGGGGACACCAGGACAGCCCCTCATCAGCAGGAAGCTGACAAAGGGACCCAGGTTTAGAAGGGTGCAGGTTCAGGGGACACCCAACACACACCAGAGAACGTTTTAAGCACTGCAGCCTCCCTAGCCCTGGAAAACTGGCACCCAGGAAGAATCTACACTGGAAGTTGTGTCCGAATCTGCTGGAGCTTCTGCCCAGGCTCTGCCAGGCTGAACAAGATCTTTCTAGCAGAGTAACAGCTCTGTTTTCCACAGAGCTTCTTCCCAGGTCTACCAAGGGAAGCAAACAGAAAGATCCCAGGCAGAATCTGACAACACTGCCAGAGTTAATGGCCAAATTCAGGCTCTAAAATCTCTGTGATTTTAACATGTGCAGTGTGAATGAGCCTAAATTTTACCTTTCCTAGGAAAAGCATCATGTATTTGGGCTACTGAGCCAAAAATACGAGCAGCCCTTGCTTTTCCTCAGCAGCATTTCCTGCCCATTTCTCCCAGAGCTAAGTAGGAATGGCATCTCCTTCATCCTCAGTTTGTTCCCAACCTCTGGCCAGGTCCAGACCTACGCTAAATCTTTATTTTCTCAGCTCACAAGTGATGCTGCTGCAGGGAAGCACCTTCGAGTTGGGCTGCCTGAAATTCTGTTGCCAAAGACATAACAACAAGCCAAGAGCAGTTAGCTGAGCAGGAAGCTAAAAGGATGCTGCAGATCTTTCTTCATGATTTAATTTACCTTCTGGATTTATTTCTGAATCGCTGGTGTTTCCAGGCTCTTCCTTCAGAACTCCCACATCCTTTGCCCAATCTGTCCATTTAATTTCCTCTACTCTGGGGAGACAAAATGCAACAAGACACTGATGCCTGGAATGCAGCATTTCAAGCCAGATCTCACCATCCTGCAGCCTCCCAGCCCAGCTCATCCTGCCAACACCACCTCAATGGTGGCAGCAGCACCTTGCAGAGCTTTTCTTTGAGCAAAGATCTTCTTTGTAACCAAAGCTCCATGAAGTAAAATATCTTCTCCCCCTGCATATTGTCCACTGGTCTGTTTGGTTCCAAATTCTCCAGTTCAGGGAATGTTCTTAACACAAAGGTGGCAGTGCTGGAGGATCAATTAACTCTCCAAGCTCCAGCCTGGCAATCACCAAGAGATTTGAATGACCCCAGGACTGTGTGGTTGAGCCAGTGCTGAAGTTGCCTGTGGTGGTCCAGGGTTACCAGGCTGTGACCCCACTGCTGGGCTGGAGTGCAAGGGGAGAATGGTGCATCTGTCTTACCTGAAACACCACCTCTCATCTTTCTTATTGAGCCCCACTGACATGAAGCAGCCAGATCTCCTCTTCCCACCCTGGCGCCACAGCCAGGCCTTCTCTATTTCTAGAATAGCAATAGCCCTCTGAAAGAACAAAACCCACGTCAGACAGAAAGCAGGGCACGAACAGAGCCCAGCCCAGCCCTTCCCTTAAATCTCCCCCACTCAGAAACTCCTTGGACTTAGGGAATCACTGTGGAACCCAGCCCCAAAGTGCTTCTAAAGTACTGCCTCAGGTTACCTGTGCACGTGGATCGTGCAAAGAGTTGTAAATGCACCTAAAAATGTGCTCCCAGGGTGACAACTGATGTAAGAGGCACATTAATAGCTGAGCTTAGGACAGACAGGCACTGCCACCTCTGACCCTGTGAGAGCCCAGCAGAGCTCTGGGCCTCACCTGCAGCTTCCAGACGCTCTTGCTGTAGCCAGAAATATCCGTGACAGTCTCGCTCATGAGGGCAATCAGCATGTTCAGCAGCAGGATGTAGGTGAGGATCACAAACAGCAGCAGCAGGAGCATGACAAAGTATCTGAACCTGGCGTGCTCCTGGAAATCCAGGTCGCCCATGCCAATGGTGATCTTGAAGAGCTCCAGGGAGACACTGAGCAGCCCCCCATACATGGCGTGGCTCCCCGTGCCCTCCAGGTGAGCCACGGACTTGTTCTGAGACACCGAGGGGGCATCGCCCATCAGTGTCACCAGAGCTGCGAGAAAAACACCATTTGAGTCCCCAGGAACTGCTGCTTGCAGCTCAGCCTACACCCAGCACCCACAGAGGGCTCACCTGCAGCAAAGCCAAAGAGGAAGATCATATAAACCAGGAGGAAACGCAGCAGGTCTCTCATGATGGTCTGAAACACAAACCAGGGGGAAGTGCTGTTCTTCATCTCATAAAAGCACCAGGATCATCTCCCAGGTCGGTCACCAACCAGCCCCCAGGTGCAACACTGGCAGCAAGGCTTCCACCTTATATTAGTAGTTTTTTAAACTGCATAAATGTTAAATTACTTCCACAGGTAAGTAATATCACTGGCAGCTTAATCTGACAGTACTGTGAACTTATTTGTTGCTATATTTGTGTGAATAAATCTTTGAAACAAATAAATATCCTCTTGGCTCCCCAGGATGGCTGTCTCCAGGTTGTTTCAACACACACCCCTCCTCTCCTTTCCACCTTTGGCTTTACACGAATGGTGACCAGAACTCTTCCCTGGCACCTCGTTTCACCTCTGCTTTGCCCTTCTAGCCCCAGATTCCCCTGTAGCTCTGGAAACACTCCTCAGGCCAAGCTGGGCAGCTCCAGGGATCGCACACTGGTTTTCAGTGCTAGCTTGGAGCTGGTTTGTGACACGCAGGTGTCAGCTGCTGTCACCTGGGATGTTCAGTGACATCAAATTAGTGATTTCCTGAACCTGTAGTTGAAGACACCGACCTCACCTCCTTCTGCAACATCTGTGCTCCCACAAGACGTGAATTCCAGTTCCTCCCACCCCAAAGCCTTTTCCTGCAGAGGTTTTCCCCCAGCACTGACCTTCTGGATCATGACGCTGTAGATGCCGGTGCGCTGGAAGCCCCGGGTGTAGTACAGGGTGTTCACCCACCCCAAAAGCAGGGAGAACACCATCACTGCCACGTAGTTCTCCGAGCTGGCTCCGTACAGGACCGCTGACAGCAGCAAGGAGAACGCCTGGATGAAGCTGGAGAGAAAACAAAATGAAGTGACAGCGACTCACCCCAGCAAAAAGGCGCCTTGCAGATCTGCTTTGCAGTGAAAAGCAAACACATTCGAGGAGGCTGCGAGGAGCAGACAGACCCCACGCAGCAAAGTCCGCTACAGCAAAGGCTCAGGACAAGAGGCAGCAGGAGGAGAAGTGAGCAGGGGTGGAAAGAGAGTGGCAGAGGATCCGTGTTTCCTGCTCTGCAGCTCTGTAGCAATGTTAGGGCAGCTCAGCTGCACACAGAGAACCAATTCTGAGCTGTGCTGGTGCCAAACCCCTCCAGGACATACATCAGGATCTCAATGCAGCTGTCAGAGCACATGGTCTTCAGGGACTGGCGCCTCCTCCGCAGGTACAGGCTCTGGGAGAGGAAAATCAATTCATCATTCATCAAAACCAGGGCTACTCATCAAAACCAGGCCGTGTGACAGAGGGAGCCCTGCCCAGCACAGCCTATTGCCCAGGGGAAACTTTGCTCCATGTGCTTCTCCTTTCATCTTCAAGATCCCCAATTTCATCCCTCCCAGATGAAAAAAGGCCTTATTTATAAAGGGCAAGGATAAACAAGGGCTGAATCACGGCTCAGCCCAATGTCTTTATTAATAGCCTGCATTAAATCCCAGGGATGCATTTTAATGCCATAAATTACGGAAGTCTCTCAGAATTATTTGCTGTTGTGGAACTGTGATTCCCCTTGCCCAGCAACCTGGCCTGTACTGCCCCTGTCCCCGCCAGATCACACGGAGGGTCTCAGAGCAGGATTCCCTCCTGCCATCCACTCCCGCGCATCCCGATGTCCGGAGAACAGCTCCTGCTGCCTCCATGCCAGTGATAATTCCCTTTTTTCCCCTGTCTTACCATGACAGCAGACAAGAGATCCCCCTACCTGAGCAAAGATCAGGTAAATGCCTCCTAACAAGATAATGATCAGTCCAGAGACCCACAGGAAGCCTCCAGCTGTGAACTCCACTGGAAAGGAAGGCTGCAAGACAAAACCAAAACACCCAAAGCAGTGGAGACAGGCAGAGGCAGTGATGACAACCACCCATAACCTTTTAAACTCTGCTCCATCCATCCAGGCCTTCCAGATAAAAAGATTGGACCTACCTTTACCCTTAAGGGCTGATAGTACGCGATGGCTGTAAAGATGATCATGAATGACAAGTAGGAGACAAAGCTGAAGTAGAATCTCTTGGAAGCAAAGGTTTCCCATTTTTGCTGAAGCAGTTTGTTCAGTGGCTCCAAAACCACCATCTTGTACCGATTCTGTGGGAAAACAAGCAACAAAAGTGCACCTGAGTGTCAACAGGAATGGGGATTCACCAGAGGATTGCCTTTTTAAGGCTGGAGCTGCAGTGGCTCCAACTGGGGAGTCATTAAGGGCTTATTCAGTCAGGCTTTTCAGTGTGAACGATATTAACCACTGCATAAAAGTCACTTCACCAAGGTATTTGGACAAACCAAGGCTTAGGGTAACCAAAGGATGACAATTCCCCTCAAATTACGGCTGGTCAGAGCCATGCCAAGGAGCCTCTGGATAACAAAACCTGCAAACATTCCCATGAATCGTTCCTTTTTTCAGAGAAATTACCACCTGAAAGCCCACATCAACCCAAAATGCTTTGCACAATTATACAGCAACACTAGAAAAGGACAGGGGATGAAAAAACCCTGTCTTTGAGCCGTGTGAGAGCCTCACCGGGGTGTCGCTGCTGTAGGCCAGGATCTCCAGCACAGAGTTCTCCTCGAAGCTGTCCAAGGAGGACAGGTCGTAGAGGGACACGTGGATGGGGCCGTAGGTCCACTCGGTGAACTTGCGGGACAGGTGCCGGTACGGGGGGTCCTTGATCTCCCTCTGGATGATGTGCCTGAAGATCTGACACAAGCAGGGAAACGTCCCCGTGGCGAAGGCGCGGAAGGAGGCGGCGCACCCCACGCGCCTCCCCACGCAGCACGCCTGGACCTGTGCCTCTCAAACGCCTGGATCCGGCTGAAAGCAGGCAACCGGCCACCCCCAGGAGCAGGGACGGGGCAGGGAGAGCAGCAGCAGCCAGCTGAGGCTCTGCAGGACACGACTGGGTGGCTTGGAGGTGGCCTCCTTGATGGCCACCTGTGGCACTGCCCCCGTCAGCGGCGTCACCACGAGCTGGCTGCACGATGCTCCAACCCCAAACCCCACTGGACACCGAGGGTGCAAATTACACCACCCCTGCTCCTCAGCAGCCCCAGGGCTCCCCTCTGGTTGTCTCTACCTCCACTTTGCCTGTCTTGGCAGCAAGCTGCAGGGGATTTAGCCCGTCATAATTGACGATCTCCTCCAGTTTGCACGTCGGGTCGAGCTTCACGCCCGCCTTCAGGATCTCAACGTAGGTCGTGCTCACAAACTTGGTGTTCTCCTCGGTGTCATCTGCAATCATCACCAGGGCGTGGAGGACCGTGTTGCCCTGGGTGTCCTGCTCCTGCAGCCTGGCTTTCTGGTGGGGGTTGTTTAAAAGATAATCCACAACGTCGAGCTGGTTGGTACAGGCAGCCAAGGAGAGGGGGAGCTCACCTGAAGAGATCAGGACACAGCATTTGGAGAAGAAGCAGGAAGGGGTGAGAAAGAATTAAAGGGAAAAAAACCCCAAAAACGCAATCCTAGAAAAATATGTTTAGCCCAGAGTGTTATCACTGAAACACAGAACAAGTTCTGCCTCAGTGTCTCTAGATTTAGAAAGGGTTTTGTAATTAACAATTATTCTGTTTCTAGGGGCAGCTGAAACACTTTCCCACATCTCAAACTCATCTCTCAAATCCAAACTAACCAAGTATTGGTCTTTTTCTGAAGCCACTCAGGCAGGATTAAATACATAAGCCCGAAGATGATGGAAATGCTCCATGGGCACCTCAGATATGAAAGGATTCTGCCATTTAAATAAGCCAAGTGCTTGATTAAAGGGCACTGAAGATGGCAAGAGAGGGGCAAACCCATCTAGAATTAGCAGCATCACAGAGAGCACGGCAATAAAAACCCCAAAGGAACACGTTCCACACTGACTCACCAAAATAAAAGTAAACTCCTTCTTTCTTCTTCCTGAAGAATTCACCGTGGGCTCTGGCATGGACATCAGCTCCATTCTCCACCAGCAGTTTCACCAAGTCGAGGCTCCTTTTCTCGATGGCAATGTGCAGGGCTGTCTGGCCTGGGGACAGAGCACACCCTGTCACTCTGTGCCACCGTCAGAGAGGACAGGATGGGATGTCACCAGGGACGGCTGCGTGTTCTGCACAGCAACCGCAGCCTCAGGGCTGGGCAGGGCTTTCAACAAGCCTCAAAACCATCAGAAATTCAGCACCGGAGCAGAAATTCCCCCTGGCTGGCACAGAGATCCCAGGCAGCCGCGAGAGGGTTCAGAAAGCCACGCACGGAGAGGGCCATGCTGCTGCCCAAATTGCAGCCAAACGGCAGAACTCATCTAGCAACGACAGACCACTTCTTTTTTTCATTTTCACAAGTGATTTTTATGCTTTCCCGAGCAAATTGTCTCATTTCTTGGGTTATTAAACAGGTGTAATTTCTGTTTTACAGACCAAGGAGGGTATAACTGAAGGCTGACGAAGATGCAGCACCAGAATCAGAAATAAAAGGTGAGTGAGCTCTTTGTGACTGCACCAGAACCCTGGGGCTGCAGTGCTGCAGGAGCTTCAGTTCCCCTCTTTGTTCTTTTTCCTTCTCATCTCACAAGAATCTTTCCTTACCTCTATAGAAACAGTCAGAGCATGACACGTTGACAAGTGGCCTGGGATTCTGCATCTTTTGGTCTATTTCCAGCAGGACTGGGATTGTGTCATTCTTCCCATTTTTTAAATTCAGCAGGGCTTTCATTAAGCAGGTCTTCCCAGTCTTTGCATCTGGTAGGAAGAGAGGATTGAATGGGTTGTGGGTGTGCTTTGCACACAGCTGTAGTTCTTGATTCAGAACTGAACTCCGTAGGATCAAATACAATCCTCATTTTAAAGGTTTTTATCAGTATTTTTAGTAGTCCTAAGGCAGAAACATCGGGATATATTTAATTAATGGCATTCTCCACCTTCAGGTGAATACAAGGAAAATTAAAGAAGGCAGAGGGCTGGAGAAAGCAAAGAACCACGAGCAGGTGGAACCCTGTTCCCCTCCTACGCTGACAAGTGCTCTGCTAACCCTGTGAATAACAAACAATCCCAGGAGCAGGAATCTACCTGTGTATTCAGAATTGGTGAGGAATTTGGAGTTCCTCCTTAAGTACTCCAGCAAACCATCCAGTGCCTCGGGGCTGCCCCTCACCACGGCGCTGAACAGCCGGTCCCTGTCAAAGCGATTCGGGTCCTTCTGGCTGCAGGACAAATGCAAAGTGTTGGCAAGTTCTGGAGAGCTGGGACAAGAGTGTGCCACGAGCTCTAGAGGGACGGTGGAAGGAAGGAGGGAGACAGAGGAGAGTTTGTTGGGGGGAAAAAAGAAAACACTCGAGTGTTTTATTTTTGAGTCAAGGGAAAAATAGAGACAGTTATTTCCCAGAATTCTCCTAAGTGGCTGCTCTTTCCATCAGTTGGAGCTGTTCCCAGATCCAGTCTTGATGTGCAACCCTGGCGTGCATCCAGAGCAGAGAGAGAAGCCCAAGATAGCTGCAGGACCAGAGTCAGGCCCATCACACGGTGGGAGCTCTCTCAGGCTGCTTCTCAGCCCTGGCAGGAGCAGCTCGGTTGCACAGGGCTCCCTGCGAGGCTGCTCTCACACCTGGCTGGCTGGAGTTAGTTCAGGCAGACCCAAAATGCACCCAACACACCCCCCACACACGTGGGCACCTTCCAGAGCAGCCCTAACACATCCCCTTGCTGCTTTTAATCACCTCCCACCAGATGCCTGTAATGTTAATACATTGCCACTTTTAGTTCAGACTTGGGGAAATCCACGGGCTCCCACCAGCCAGGATCAGTGTGGCTCACCTGGACCACAACCCAAACTGGTCAAATACCCAAAAGTTACTCGGTTACTCACTTGCTGACGAGTCCTGGCCGATAGTTCAGATTAATCTTGATTTTAGGGGCAAAGTCACTGCTCTCCTTCTGATAAGGCGTCTCCAAGGGTTGTGGCTCTCCTTTCCTTCCATGTCCCGACCTCTCTTCCTTTTTACTCGGCACAGGTTTGTCTTCCTGGATGCTGTCATCGGTTTCCAGCAATCCTATGAACCTGTTCCTCTGAGCTGGGCCTGGCTGCCCGTTTGTGAACTTATCCATTGCCAGGAGAGACGGTCCTGCAGATCAGCAAAGGTGCTCCCTGCTGGGGTACTAAACCTGCAAGGCATGGGGAGAATTAACACAATTTCTGCACGAACCCCAAAGGCGCTCGGTGCGACACAAGGAAAGTTCCCAGGTTGACCATGGGTCCCTTGAGAGGGAGATTTGGTGAAACTCAGCACAGGAGGAGTATTTGAATAAAGGATCAGGGTCTTAAATGGGGTTCCAGTAGAGGAGAAGTTCAAAAGCAGTTCATGAAGCACAGGCAACTTGTCTGCAGCACATCTGAACCCCCTGTGCGAGATGACCTCACCTGTTGGCAGCAGCACAGGTTCCTGACATAAAAGGCAAGGAAAGTGGCCCTTCAGGAGCCTGTGATCATGGTTCTTGTCTCAGTGCAGCCAGCACAGGCACAGGCTGGTCACCGGCTGGCCCGAAAGATAAAGGTTCACTGTCGGCCTTCTTTGGGACAGTGGTAAGTTTGCTCACGGTCCCTCCTGGGAAGGTTCAGGCTGCTCATACAGGGAAAACTGCATAAATTATGTTCCCCCAGGCACATTTCATCCTGAGGCAAAATGAGTGGACTCTCCCCAACATTTGGAGCTGCTGGCTATCCCTGTGAGCACAGAATTTGGGCTCCCAGCTCCAAGGCGAGCACACTCCCCCTGCCCTGCGGACACTCACAGCCCTGGGGGCCTGCACAGAGCCCAGCTCCACCAGATCTGCTCCCAGAGGGCATCAGCACCAGCAGAGCTCCCAGCCAGCCCCCTCCTCCCATCTAATGCACCCTGAACTCTTTCTGGACTCTTTGGAGACATCTCTTCATATAGATCTGGGCACATCTCAGACCACACCCAAGGCACACTTCCGGAAGTCAGCGTGGTCCGCACAGTTTGTGAGGCAGCAATTAAACATCCACAATTACCAACCTGCAGCAGAGCTTTGGTTAATAACTCCTCATTCCCACGCACTACCTCCAAATGGTTAACAGGTTTCCTCTGAAGAGAAATCTCCCCTGCTGGGACTACAGCCAGACTCCATAGCCTGCACCAGCAAAGAGGTGAATGGACACAGCATAAGCATTTTGGCTTAGGTTAGGGTGTGAAAAAACACAGAGCTAGGCAGAAAACGGCCACAAAACATCTTTGAGCAGCTCACGGCAAGAAATCCAAGTGCTGATTTCGAGACAAACAGTTATGATAATTCAGCCACTCAGTTTAGTCTGCGCTCTAACGACAAACATTCCTCTGCACACATCCTTTAATCCTGTTTCAGACCTACTTCCTCCCCCAAAACACTTACTGGTACATTTGCTGAATCCTTTAGAAGGATATTTGCACTTCCATAACAGTTTGCTTGTGCTTTTCTGTCTTCCTCCCCAAAATCATTTCTCAGCTGCAGTTCCCATCTCTCCACAGCGCTCAAGAGAGTTATTTATTGTCAGTCTTCCACAGAGTGTTTGGGTTAAAAGCAAGAGCAAAATGGTCCTATAAAAAAGGACCCTATGATGCATCCACCCACTTCGTGCATCCCTGGGAAGCACGGGGAGCACTCTCTGCTTGCCAGCTCAACTTCCACTTCTCAAGAACGGAGTTATTTCTCTCTGAGACCCCACCAAGCCGTTTTGAGCAGCCCTGCTGTCAGAAGAGCACAGCACTTACCCGAAGTTGCTCCAAGCTCCACCCAAGAACTGATCTGACAAGGACTCCCAACGGATCCTTCAGAGGGGAAATCGCCTCCCAGCAGAAACCAAGTCAAGTACCAAAAAGTGTCAATTGGCATGAGGGCAGACCCCAAATTATTTACATCCATGGGTGAGAGTCCTCCCGTCCTGCAGAGAAGCCCATGCTCATCCCAGCAGCCCGTTAATGGCACAGCGTGGAACTCCTGGCTGGTGGCCGTCCATGAGAGAATCCGAGCTGCCCGTGAGAAGGAACAACCCCAGGTCCCTGCTATTTACTCAACTGGATGGCTTTTTGCGAAGTGAAGGAGGGCTTGCACAGGAAATGACTAGATAGATTTCTCAGTGCAGGGGAGAGCCAATGACTGCGGTGCTCTTATATGGGAAAGCTGGCTGCCTACCGCGAATTCAGAACGCTTAACCCCTGCCTGCACGCAGCCAGGCACCGCCTCGTGCCTTCCAACCACAGCCCCGCCAGGCTGCCACGAGGCTGCCCCAGGACGAGCAGGAGTGCCTGGAAACAGCCGAGCTCACACTTTGTGTGGGGAGCCTGGTCTGCTCGAGGTCCCAGCGACAGGAACCGCGAGAGAAGTACAGGGACCCCACAAAGTGCAGTGCCAGCTGCTCTGCACGAGCACAGGGCAGCCCCAGTCCCCAGACTCTCAGGCCAATGGTTACTTCATCTGCTCTAGTGCCTGTTTTCTGTCAAAAGGAGGAAAGTCTGGGAGAGGCTTCTCCTGGGAGCAGGGATTGCCCCCCACCCCACAGCTGGCTGTCCTTGGGCCCACACACCCCAAAACTGTTTCACTTTCCCCTCCCAAAACAGGACCCCTGGGAAACAGAGGGCATCAGCCCACATCCTGTGTTTCAGCTCTTCCTCTCCCTTCCCTGAAGGCCTGAGGAGGCAGCGGGATCAATTCCTGCAGCACCAGCGCGGGATCAGTTCCCGCAGCACCAGTGTGGAGTGACACTCAGCACCCACTGCCTCAGCAGCCCTTCCCCAAGGAACGCTGCTCCAGTGATTCTCACCCGTACTCCTGATGCTTTACAAAGCCATGAGTGTGATCTAGAGCTCAGCTAGGAAATCTTAGTAATGAACAAAATGGTGAATCACCGCCTGGATAGCAGGGGCACGTTGCAGGAATCCCAGAAGAGAGGTTAACCACTGGCCCAAAAACGCTGAGAGGGGGTGTCACAGCACGACACGCTGAACTCTGCCTGTGGCTTCCTTCTTCCAAACCTACCCTGAGCCAAAGGAGAGCCTGAAGCCATCCTCATCCCACAGGACTGCGGGATGCTGTGACGCTTCCTCGGAATGTCGTCGTCACCCACAGGAACATTCCCAGATGGCTTCGGCTTTGAGTCAGATGCAGGCTGTGAGACGACCTCCCTATAAATACCCCAGCTAAATGGCACGGTGCCTTTTCCCTCCTCACGGTTTTGCAGATTACGAGCTTATTTCTCAAGATTCCTGTGTTTCAAAATGAAGCCGGTCCAGGAACTACGCAAAGCTGATTTTTCTTTCCATGATCGTTTCTTACTGATTAAGCCCCACAGAACAGCCTCTAAAGAACAAACAGATAAATGCAAGATCAGATCTAATCTCTCCAATCCCTCCCTCGTTCCAGCCTTGCACTGATTTAGCTCAGTTTGCTTTAGCTGCGTTACACTTCATTTACTGTGGTATCAACAGAGCTCCAGGCCCAGGAGTTTAGCTCAGACTTATGGATTTCAATCCTCTTGGGCTTCTTCTCCAGCTTTCCTGGGAGGCATCCCACCAGTCCAGCCAAGGAATGAAATCAGCCCACAGAAGTGCATCATAACAGAGCTCTCCCTGCACATCTGCTTTTAATAGCTCGCACGGAGGGAGGGGAATGTGCAGTTTGCTGGGAAAGGAACCGCTGCCAGCTGAGAGGACAGCACGGCCAAACAGAGCCACGGGGAACACGGAAACACGGAGCAGGGAGAATAAAAGCAGCCACTGAAGTTCACCTGTCTGTCAGCCTGAATGTTCCTCCTGCTTTTTGGGGCTTTCGTGTGGAGGAACGCGGAGGAATCTCACAATTGGTTATTTTACTCATGAAACGTGTCTGAGTTTCTCCTGACAGGAGAGGCACCTCCTGTGGTACGGGAAGAGAGAAATCCAACTGCCAAGTGCAATTTCAAGTCAAGTGTTTTTCATTCAATAATATTAACAAATACCTTCATAATTACAATTATAAATTATAGATGAGTAATTCACAGCAGAAAAAGCAATGACTGGAACCAGCTTAAGCAAAAGGAAGCACGAGGATGATGGTGCTTGGAACAGATGCAAACAAGAACATTTCCTGAAATATGTATTCTGTGTTCACCTAAGTTCCCATTTTACCAAATACTGAAAAACATAATAGTCTTATGATTAATACCATGTTTTCACTACGCTGTAAATAGAAGTTCAAAGTCCCTTGTAATTTAGTTACAGGATTGATCTGTGGCCACTCAGGAGTAGCAGCTCAAAATCATCTTCACAGGAGGAGGAAAACCTGTAATAACAACATGCAAGGGTGGAGAATTAAAATTCTCTCAAATACAACAGGTAGGCCAGCAAAAGAAAAAATAGTTTATTTTAAAGGCATATTTTCACACTCGGGAAAAACCAAGTGTTTTTGCACGGCCTGACTTTTTTTTTCCATGTAACTGTTATGTAAAAGCCATGCTGAAGTGATGAATTTTGGTAGCTTCATTTCTCATTTACAGATTGAAATCAGTACCTCTAGAGACACCAGCCCGTGCCCAGTCTGAAACATAAACATTCTTAAACATAATCCCTTGTCAGAACTTGTCTGATAGCCCAGGGAACTCCATTAATCTACACGACAGTATTTCTGGAACTGCAAGTTCCACGTCGTAACATTTAAAGGCTTCAATCTATATTCTCCTCAGGCCTTTGAGGGAACCATCCAGCTCTCTTATTCCTAAAATGGAAATATCTTTCTACTTGATGTAAACCTTTCTGTAGGATCACAGCCTGTAGGAACGCTCTGCTGACAATCAAAGAGCAGCAAAATAGGAAATCCGGGTGGAAAACGCCCCGTTGGTGGAGGAACAGTGACATCCCGCGGCCACCGAGCCAGCCGGAATTCCTGCTGCCTTTGAAACGGCCAAACCGGGCAAAGGAGCTTAAAAAACACCCCTGGCTGCTGTGGGCAAGGCTGCAGAAACACTGAAGGATTTATTCCCAATGCTTATCTGCCTTAACCCTCACTTTCCCTATAGGATTATGTTATGGGGCAGTTGCTAAAGGAGAAAATCCCAAATGTATCCAAACTCCAGTATAATGGGTTATTTCATTTCTCTTTTTATAAGTAATTTTTTTAAAGCACAGAAGACGAAATCCCAAAATCTTGGCTGGTTTTTCTTTTTGTTTGGGGTTTTGTTTGATTTTTTTAAGGGAGAGCAGGCTAGAAATGGATTGAAGCAATAAGAAAAAATAATCAAAGGCCAGTCACAGACTACAGCAGGATTAAAAGATGTTACCAGAATTCTGTTGTAAATATGGGAGCATTAAGATTATTCTAACAGCATAGAGATTCTGGCTAAAACCTATTGAATTCTGATTTTAGTTACGAATAGTTGTCTGTAAGAAGACTTTTGAGGTACCACCATATTGTAGGAATAGAAAAAAGGTGTATTTTAACAACATCAATCATTTGTGTTGCTTTGTTTTATGCTACTAACTTCAGTGCAAAAAATGCATGTTATACTAACTCTTACTCACATTTCCTAGTAATTTATGTACATTACCCTAATTCACATAACTTACAATAAATTGCAAGGATTTTTTCTCCTTAGGGGAGAAATCCTTGCAGTCATCTCTTCCTGTTGCCCCTCCATCAGCTGGGGATCAGCAGCCTCGGCCACACAGCTCCTGTGAGGACACGGAATTCCAGCCGGGCTGTCCCTGTCCCCTCAGCTCCCCACACCCCACCCAGGGACACCACAGCACCGGGAGATTTCACTCTTTGGCCCTAAGGATGCGCTGAGCTGGGCATTTCTAGGAGGAAATGCAGAGTTCAGCAGTTCCCAGCACAAACCTCACCTCAGGAAATCCTCCGGGGAGGGCTGGGGACAAGAGCCCGGGGACGCTCGGTGTCACACAGCGGCCACGGCTGCTCCCCACAGCCACAGAGCGCCCGGACATCGCCCCTTCTCCCCCTGCTCACACCTTGGAAGGCTGAAGCAGCTCTGGACCTCCCACACCTGGATCACCCCAGGTACGAGCGGGGGCCACGGTTCAGCACCGGTTTGGCTCAGGCCAAAAACCAGGGCAAGGAGAGGGGCCTGTGCAGACCCCTCCTGTCACATGCCTGGGGTCCCTGTCCCTGCAGGGCACCCCAAACCCCAGCCGAAAAATGATCAATGTCAGTTTATTCAGAGCCTATCCCAAAACCCAGCAGAAATATAAGTAATGGCAGTTTATTCAGAGTCTACCCCAAAACCTCAGCAGAAAAATGAGCAATGTCAGTGTACTCATAGCCTACCCCAAAACCCCAGCAGAAAGATAAGCAATGTCAGTTTGAGAGCCTACCCCAAAACCCAGCAGAAATATAAGTAATGGCAGTTTATTCAGAGTCTACCCCAAAACCTCAGCAGAAAAATGAGCAATGTCAGTGTATTCACAGCCTACCCTAAAACCCCAATGAGCAATGTCAGTTTATTCAGTGCCTCATCTCCTGTGGACTATGAACTGCTCAGGGACTTCAGACAGGGCTGAACACACCCAGTCCAGGGAGAGGCAGGGAATGGTTGGGGCTGGGATATTTGGAGGTCGCCCCATCCCACCCTGTACCCAACCAGGGCCACCC
>VWPU01000431.1:0-38825 GCA_013398955.1 Callaeas wilsoni
CGTCCGCGGACCTGCCGGGCCGGAGGAGGGGTGGGATGGCTGCGGCCGGCGCGGCGTGCTACGGGGGGGTTCGCAGTCCGCCGAACTTTGTTCACGTGTCTGAAAACTGCTTCGAAAGGAAGGGTCGGTGTCGTATTTCGGCGGTTGAAGGCGAAAAGCCGGGACGAAGGAGACTTCTCTGGGCATCAGGTAAGAGCTAATGGACCTGATGTGCGAGGGCAGATGTACCAGGGCTGGCGGCCAAAGGGTGATTCACTCTGCCTTGCTGGAAACTTCAGGTGATGTTCCAAAAGTCGTCTCTCTCATGAGTAATCTCTGAGTAGATTTAGACAGAAGGAATCTGCTGGACCAGCCTTATCGCAGTCCAGAGTCCCGCGGGGCGGGCAGCGGGCCGGGGAGCTGCCGGAGCCTTTGCGCAGCTTCCGCCGGGTGCTGCTCTGTGGGGAGGATGTAACGCGGCTTATGCTTCCTTTAGAGATCCTTTATGGAGCTGAGAGTTGCTTTACCGATATCTTAAGCTAAAATAATGGGAGGATAGTAGGGGCTGCTACTGGGGAGTGTTGTTTTAAACCGTTAATTGGAAATTACTACTACGAAGTATTAGAAGGGTGCCATCAAATTTCATGTCACTTTGTAAAATAAATAAAGCTTTACCTCCTTGCTTCACAGAAGATCTTTGAGACTGTATAACAGGCTTTTTGCACAGAATTCAGATTAAAGTTTCAAAAATAACCCAGTTGTCCAGTTAGGCTATCCTAAAATACTACTTTTTCTCCGTGCTCTATTTATAGAAAGCAACTGAAACAGCATTGTAAAGTTAGGGGGAAATTTTTAAAAAGTTGGGGTTTTTTTCCTAATACACGAAGAGAAAATGTATAGAAAGGCATTTTCAAATGGGAGGTAAAGAATTTCAGACAGTACGGGTGGATGCAGCCGAGCGTGGTTCGTTAGCCGGCGCTGGTAAATCCGCGGTACCGTTGGAAGACTCCTCCCGGCAGCGCCGGGGACGAAGGCGCTGCCCAACAGTCCCGTGGCCTTGGCAGACGCTCAGCCTGCGCTCAGGTTTCCCAGCAGCATCGGGGCAGTTCTCTTGTGCTCTCGGAGTTCGGGAGCTCCTGCCTGGGTGTGGAGCATCCAGTGTTTGTCCTGCCCGGCTGCCTGCGGAGAAGGTTGGGTGGGAGCCGGGATGACGTGTCTGGAGTTAAACAGCTGCTGCTGGGAAAGGAACGGGACCTTTAGCACACGGTCACCGAGTACCTCGCCCCGGAGTGCAAGACCTTAGTTTTTGCTGGCACTCGAATACAGCACTGGGATGCATTCGGTGCATTTTTTGAACAGTAGTTCTGTTACCAAATGTAGAAAGTGTGACCAGAGGGCTTTGAGCACTGACCAGCACATTCCAAGCCTAATGATTCATGCGTATGGTTTAAAACCGAGGCTGCAGGTTTGAAGTTCAGTTGCGTATTAGTCTTTCTTACGATTGCCTTGCTGTGTTGTTCTTTGAAACCTGAGAGAAGGACTTGATTAGTTAACTTTTTGATAAGTAATTAAAAGAGGTCAGTGGATTTGATGCTTATTTGAGCTGACAGAGTAGAAGGGTGTTGCATAGCTGACAGATTAGCAGTTCTGTATGAGATAATAATTCTCTATGGATTGATACCTGCTGGTAACTGCTGCTTTATTTGCCCAGCATGGATTCTAGGTGAGTTCAGACAGGTGAGGGAGCTTGGCAATGGTGTCCAACCCCTACAAACCAAAAGTTTTAAAGATTTTTGTCTAAGCTGATGATGACACAGGCTTTGGGCACTGCCTGCATCTCAAGAGGTCCAGCGGTGGAGTCGATTTTATACGAGTTCCTCTGTCATGAGCTGTTTGATGAGCAGTACTTGTTCCTTTCCCCGTGGAAAGCAAGTAAACTCAGGGTGGATTTTTCATGTCAGCCTTCTTACACTGTAGGAACTGTACAGTGCTTCTGAGGCAGCCACAGCAGGGATGGCAACTGGCCAGGTGTGTCAGTGCCTAAGCAGGACTCAGGTACTGGCATCCTGGTGAATGTAATGAGGGCAGTAGAACAAAACTTAAGAGAAACTTAGTACTTGGCTGCGCACAGCTTTTTAAGAAGTGGAGAAAAAAACTTATGACACCAGTGTTTTTCCCTTCCTGGAGAGGAATCTCTCCTGCCCCACATTTTTTGTTTCGGACTGAAGGGTGGTACTGCCCACTGCATCAGGCTGTAGAACATTTCAGTGTCTGGGGTTTTTTAGGGAGCAGGTCAGCTCTTTAGCCGGCTACATGCTTCCATAGAATCACGGTTACTCAGTCGAGAATATAATAATTCCTTGAAAGTGTTTTGAGGGATAAAACTAAATTTTACTGAAAGAGCTTGTGGGTTAGCTCCCTGATGCTGAAGGGAGGCCCACTGGAGAGCTGTGTTTGCTCTGTCTCTGCAAGGGTGAAGGTTGCACAGGAGGAGGTGGGATGGGGAGCAGGGTTTCCCCCCAGCTGCAGGAGCTGCTGGGCTGGGTGCTCTGCTGCTCCTGCCCAGCTCCATCAGTGCCAAAGGAACTCACTCCCCAGAGTTCTGTGAACACATGTGTTCAGTGTGAAAAATAATTTTGTCTTGGCCTGATGAAGTTTCTTTGGAAACAATGTTGTCGATTTAGCTTGTCGTTGTTTAACATTAAGTATTTACTGGTGGTAATTTCTAATGTTCCTGGTTAATCAGGAAGTAGCTCCCCTCTGCTCCTTGTTGCTTTTCTTTGAATTTTGATAGGATTTTGGCTAACTGCTTTCAGCATTTTACTATACAGATGGCATCGTTTTTGTTGTGTAGGAGTTTCTTGTGCCAGCCAGAGAAAGACTAAATGATATTTTAAATAGGAAAACAAAAAGAGTTGGCACAAGGCTCAGGGAGGAAGGAGTATGTTTTGAGTGCTTTCAGTTGCTCTTAAATTTGCCTTCTTTCAATTAGCTTTTTTTTTGTTAACATACAGTTGTTAAAATTGAGCTTAAACAACATGCACACAGGTCTTGGAACTTCCTGACACACAGAATACCATATAGAAGTTTTCTTCCTTAAAAAAATACTCTAATGCAGGATCTCCAGAGGTGTTTCTAGGGAGTATCTGTAATATTTAGAGTTGAAGGCCAATCAAAATATACAATTACTGCTTGAATATTTTCCTTTTGAGGCCCGACTGGGATGCCATTAGCTAGTTAATTCTAGCTTTTCCTGCTGGTCCTCCCACTCCTCCTGCCTTATCCCTGTTATAATACAAGCCTTTCCCTCAATCAGAGCAACAGTGCTCTTTTTGATCTACTCTGTTAGCCACACAGTTTTCATGGTGCTTAGAAGGCTTTGGAAACAAGGAGGGTTTTTTCGGTCTGTTTTCAACCCAAACTTAGCAGAAAGCAGTAGTGAAATGGAGCCACTAGAGAGTCAGCCCCGAAATTGTTCTGAGTATTTGGTTTAATTTTGAGGTGAGATGTAGCTATCTGACTTCCACTTTTTGAACCAGGGCTCCCTTAACAATCCAAACCCACTCACAGGAGATCCAGAAAATCTGTTTGAGGTGTGTTCTGTAGGGTTAAAGAGGGAAATTTCTCTGTACATTTAGAATGCTTAGATAGAAACACTGCAGTCTTTGGTTTTTAAAAATCAAAACAGCTTCCTTTACTCCTGTTTTGTATTTTAGTTCTACTAGACATAAAAACCGTGATAGTACTGAAAGTCACATAATAGACACATAACACTTCTTTTATACCCAACTCTCAAGCTGGCCCTAAAACTGGCTTATTTTGTATGTATCTGGTTATTTGTAGAAGAATGTCCATTACCTGTTCCCCTAAGTGTTTTGAGATGGAAGGAGACTGCCGGAGATGGATGTTTGTGTCTGGCAAGGGTTGTAAAATAGGAAGGTGTTCCTTTCCTTTCTGTTTTCTTCTTTACAAACTGAACACTAAGAGCAGGAAAGGATTTTTGGTGCCCAACAGTCCAGAACTCTTTTAGCAGCAGCTGCTGCACTGCAGAATTGAAGCTGGGAGTTCTCTCCTCCTCCTCCTCCTCCTCCTCCTCCTCTCCGCCCCACTCCTCCTCCCAGCCTCGCATTCAGGCTGGCGCTGGGATGAGCTGTGCAAGGCCAGCTGGCTGCTCCTCTCACTAGTGCATCGCTGCCCAGCAGCCTGGGACAGACTGCAGGGTGTTTTTTGGGGAGTTGGGTTTCAATGGCCACCCGGACTAGCAAGAAGCAAGGACTGCTCATATGGACAGCTCATTCTTATCGTGTGCAGAGTCGGATTTGTAGCGGGATGTTGAAATGTGACACAATGCCTGTTTGTTTGCAATAGCTGCAACCCTCGTAGCAGAGATTCAAGTGGGAAACAGAGAGGGAATCCAGAGACAAACCAGCGGGGGATTTAGGAACTGTGACGCCGTGTCCTCTCTCCTATGCCGGAGCAAGCAAAAGAAAGAGAGGTAGAGGAAAAAAGACTGAGCCTTGCAACAGCCGTCACCGTGACGATGTGTCAGTCAAACACCCTGCAGGGACCAGAGCTCCACACAGGGAAATGGTGAGATGCTATAAAGCTTTATCTAACCCTCCACCCTCTTGCTACAACCTCCGCAAAGTTAAAATTCATGTCCGGAGGCTGCGTTCAGGGAGCGGCGGCAGCAGCAGCTGTGCCGGGGACCAGCACCCACAGCTGGAGAGTCCAGGCCCGGCTGGCTCTGCCGGTGGGACACCAAGTAGGAGAACTCGTTTCAGGTACTGTTCAGTATTTTCTGCTTTGCAGGAATGGTGACTGAAGTGGGAGGGAGGCTGGGAGGGTTTCTGGGCAGAAGCAGCGGGAGCCATCTGCGAGGCTTTTGTTTGGCCTAATTACTATAAAGCTCCTTACACATTGCATTGGCAGAGAAGGGCATGCTGTTCCATGACAAGGGGAAAGGGGAAGCTTTCATTCCTTTCCCTTCTACTCTCTATCACTAGGAGAATGGAAAAATTAGTTGAGGGGCCGCTCTGAAACCAGGCCAAGGCAGTGAGAAGCCCGAGGGCTCCAGAGCGATGCAGCTCTGCAGGGATTGGTCCAGGAGCGACTGCAGTGAAGGGGGGGAGAGCAGCAGGAGGGGGAGAACAGGACCCAGCCCGGCTCCTGGCCCGCCAGCCCTTGCAGGCAGCTCGGTGGTAGGGATGGGAGGGAGGATGGGAAGTGTCCCTTCTGATTCCCATGTCGAGTCAGTCCCACCTCCTGCTGAGAAGCCTGCATTAACTCTGCTGAGACAGCGCACTTCTGCTCAGGGTTCTTTTTCCTTGTTGCATTAAAATGCACAGATCATTCTCTGCTTATTTACTGATTCTTCAGGGGAAAGAAGTTGTTTTCACTGCAGAAAAAATATCTCTGAGCCAAAAGCACCATCTTGCATCCCAAAGTGGTAACAGTTGTACCTGCCTGCCTGATATTTTAATTCTGATCCAAGTTTTGAAAAGAACTAGTTGGCAAGAAAATTTCCTTTTAAATTGTCAGCTTCTTTCCATCTTGGAAAGACATATGCAGTATTTTGTAGTTCCTCCTCCATCTCACAGAATCCCTTGAGAGAATGAGCTGTTGGGAGCAGCCAGACTGTGCCACTTGAGTTTGTGTGTGCACATCACTGTGTCCTGGTTGCAGGAGAACAGTCTCCTAGCCAGTTCAGTCAGTCATTTGGATAGTTTGCCCTCAGGCAGACAGAGTTCCGTTTGATAATAGGACCTTGGAAATGCCAGTGTTTATTTCATGAGTAGAAGCCAAAGAATAAATGGGGACCTGAAGGGTTTTGCATCCAGACCTCCTGCAAGGGTCTGAACTGAGGCCCTTGGTGTCTGTCCGCTGCTAAGAAGCTGAGTAGCTTTTCCTGTGAGAATTAGAAGGTCAGCTTCTCCCCATGGCCATTTGTGCAAAATGAGGTCCCTCTCGGTCAGGACATCCACGTAACAAAAAAAATCAGAGATGCAGCTGGTTATGAGGCAGAGGAGTTGATTATTGGGCTATGGAGACTAGATTGTCTTGCAGTAGTAGAAATACTGGCTTTGTCCACGTTCCCTGTTCAGAACCAGGATACTCAGTGAAGGCTTTAAGACCTGGAAACTGGTCTTACCTTTAATTTTTGAGGGTGTCCTTCATAAAATGTGACCTGTGAGGGTGAACACCATTATTTGGACAAAGGACTTTTGTTTCTCAGATAAACTGTTCTTCTATTTTGGGAAGGGGAGGAACTGATCAAAATAAAGGAGTAAAGACTTGTTGTATCAACAATTAAGTAACGTTTAGCAGGAATAAGTCACCGCAGCTGTCGGAAGCTGGTGGCTCTGCAGCTGAGATGCCTGACCCTCTGATGTTGTGTATGTAATCTTTCAGGTTGCAATTCCCCCAGCTGGCCCTGAGGCGAAGGTTGGGCCAGCTGAGCTGTATGTCTAGGCCTGCTCTGAAACTCCGTTCTTGGCCTCTGACTATTCTCTATTACCTTCTGCCTTTCGGTGCTCTTAAACCCTTGACCAGAGTGGGATGGAGGCCTATGAGCAGGGTAAGTGTGAGCAGGTCTCGCGCCACGTCTGGGAGCTGTGTGTCCTGGAGGAGCTGGCAGCAGCTGGGGGGAGAGCAGCTTCATGCAGGACAGCCTGGTGATCACTGGTGTGAAAGCAGAGGTGCAGTTCATGCTTCTGCTTAGTTTTTACTGTTCGTGGTTGTGTTGACTAATTGCCTCACAGACAAGTGACTTTTTCAGGAGCAGAGAATTACTTTGTCCTCTAACAGTCAGGGAAAGTCAACAGAAACTTCTGAAGGAATTCAGTCACCTCACAGTATCAGGGCTAGGACAAGGAAGACCAAGCCTCTTGGCAAGTTCCTTTTCCTGGTCCCGTTGAAATGGTCTCTTGTTTTTTATTTTCGCACCAAGAGGGTTTGTTCCTCAAGTTCATTGAGCATTTGTAGTCCAGGCATGTCCAAATGATACACGAATCTCTGCTCTGACTGTTCTGTGTTCACTGACTGTTGAGAGCAGGGTATGGGATGCCTTGCACAAATAATTCTGCCCACAAATCATGCAATTTCAGAATCCAACAACCAAGTAAGTATTTTGATTGAAAACAGGAACAAAATTGCCATTCTTAAGCCTATTTCCTTGAACATCTGTTCTGTTTGATCCCATCAACTTGAAAACCAGGCTCCTTTGAAGAGAAGGGGCTGCTAGGAAATACCACTTTTGACAATTGGTGTGATTTTTTAGCTGTATGTACATTTTCTGTGTTGGTGGAAAACAGAAAATTTTAGAAATTAATAAAGTATAGGGCATGTCAAATAAAATGGCAACTTTTTTTCTTTAGTACTTCAGCTTATATAATCTAAAGTACCGTTCATTTAGGAGGTTTTACCTGAAGTAAGATTAGGTTGGTACTTCCTTTCTGAAATATCCCTGTATATACACAGGATGGTGATTTGTAAGTGAAATCTTAATTTGCTGTATTTGATACGATGGAGCCAGTGTGTACTTCTGTTTGTGTTTATAGCTGTGTTTTGCAAGACTTAATCATGAAGGATATGATTGAGAACAAATGATGACTCTCACTAAGAAAAAAACCAAATTTTACTTGCAAGTTGAATGTAGCTGAGCTGTACTGTTCAAAAACACAGCACCAGTCAGCAGATCACTACTTCCTTTGCAAAACTGGTTTCAGAGTGTTCAGTTCCCTTTGTCCTTACTCCCCAGCTCCCCCCAGTTACATCATAGCCATGTGAGCTTCCTGGCTGACAGCAAATACCACAAACCCCAGAAGAGTTGTCTGCTGGAATTATCAACAGAAAGATGCTGTCATCTGTCCACTCACATCAACAGCAGATACCTCTTGCCAACTTTGTTTCATTTGTTTTCCTTGCTAAAACTTGGGGTTTGGTGCAAGTCCAAAGGTGTATTTCTACAGAAATAAAGGCACTTTATATTCTTGCAATCAGCAACTCCCACTGTTGAGAGAGAAGGCGTAAGGCTGGAATGAGTTCATACCTGTGTAGCTGCGTCCAGTGGGTACATTTCTTTGATGTACATTTCTTTTCTTTGTGTCATTAGAGCAGTACAACACAGTACTGAGTGTGGGAGACACCTTCAGTAGTAGATCCATCTGAGGAGCATGTCGTCCAACACTGAGAAGTTATTTTCGAGTCAATTTTCATTTGGTTATTCACAAAAATTTTTACATTGGTAACATTAAATCTTTCTGATTAGCGTTCTACCAGAATATGTTCTACTTTTTTCTGTAAGCCTCACATTGGGCAGTTTCCAGTAACTTCAATGTGGAGCTTCAGCCTGCAGGGGAGTGAAAATTCTGGCTTCACTATAAAGTTATATTAAGTTTCATCCTGTCTCTTTTCTACTCTCGCCAGAATGAAGGGAATGAGGATGAAGTGCAGCGTAAATTTTTTGCTGCCTTAAAGGCTATTTGTAACCCATGAATTCAAGGGAGGGGTTGGCAGGAACAGTTTGATCCTTCCTGTGTTATGGGGAGAAGTCAGAAAGCCATCAGTGGGGAGGACACTGACCTGCTGCAATTCTTCCTTCAGGTTGCCCTGTACAAGTCGGTCCCAACTCGGCTGCTCTCCCGGGCCTGGGGTCGCCTGAACCAGGTGGAGCTGCCCACGTGGCTGCGGAAGCCTGTGTACAGCCTGTACATCTGGACCTTTGGGGTGAACATGAAGGAGGCAGCTGTGGAGGATCTGCATCACTACAGGAACCTCAGCGAGTTCTTCCGCAGGAAGCTGAAACCACAAGCGCGGCCGGTCTGCTGCGTGCACAGCGTGGTGAGTGAAAGGAAGGAGGGCTGTACCCAGCACTGCCAGCCTCCCGCAGCCCCCAGAGGAGTGGCACTGCTTCATCAGGCATTCATGAACTGCTAACTGTTTCAGTTTTTTCTCTTTGCTGTAGATTAGTCCCTCTGATGGAAAGATCCTTAATTTCGGACAGGTAAAAAACTGTGAAGTGGAGCAAGTAAAAGGGGTTACTTATTCTCTGGAATCTTTCTTGGGACCTCGCATCTCCACAGAGGAAATGCATTTTAGTCGGGGTGAGTTCTGTGTCAGTTCTACATTTATTCTGCTGTGCCCTTTCAGTGTTCTCAGAAATCATAAGACTAAAAGAGATGAAAAAAAGTAACATTTTCTTGCACTGTCAGAAACAAAAGCAGGTCTGATTTTTGTTTTGTTTTATTTGAGGGTAACCATGTCGCTGTTCTAGTTCTTCTTTCTCACCAGTGGCTTTATACAGTCACGCCTGGCTCATTCTGATTATCTGAAGTGAGTGCTTCGTTCCTACCCTTGACTCCAAGATCTGTTGCTGTACCATGACTGCAGCACTGCTGCTGTCACACTGAAATGGGCCTAAGCACTGGCTAGCAGAAACTGGATAAGCTACTCCCTAACAAGATCTATGCTCAAGCACTGCCCCACTGATGACTTAGAGGACTCTTCACAAATTCTGTTCTTAAAGGGTAGCTTTAATAAAAATTCCGTTGTACTGGATTTCAGTTTCTGCTCTTTTGCTTAGGGAAGGGCAAACTCCAAAAGAAAAATTTTCACTGTGATTAAAACAATCCAGGATCTAATTTTGTTGTAAAGGGAAAGGAACATTTGGACATACTGGATTCCTGGATGAAACCTATGTTTTTGTAGTCTCACCAATCCACGTGGGCTGCATTTAATCCTCTGCTATTGCACTGGCTCTAACATAGACTGCCTAGCTGTGGTAGAAGACTTCAGGAGGAATATCTTTAACCCCTTCTTTTCCCTGCTTTCTCTGCAGCCCCATCTGGTAACTCTTTTCAGGAACAGCTGGTCACAAAGGAGGGGAATGAGCTCTACCACTGTGTAATTTACCTTGCACCAGGGGATTATCACTGCTTCCACTCACCCACAGACTGGACGGTGTCACACCGACGGCATTTCCCAGGTTGGTTTCTGTTCCTAGAAAACAACTGCAGAGCAGCTATGGAGGGAAGCACTTCCATGGGCACTGCAGAATGAGACACACCAGTGCAGCAGTTGTACAGTAACATGATAGATAATGGTAGAAAAGTGATTTGTCACAAACACGAAAGAGTTTTACAGCTGTGTAGTTTACCAGAGCAAATCACATATAAATGGTGAAAACAGTCGTGTTGTCTTCAAACTGTTTGAGTTCTTTGAAGTAACCCTTGATGCATGCTGACCTGATTTGTTCCCAAACAGTGTTTATTCAGTTTGCACCTGAAATACAGATAGTTCTGCAGATCACACCAAACAATAGCCTAAAGTATGATCTCTGCTTGTGCTTGGCAAAGAAAATGCAACTGAACAGTTACACTACTGGAGCTGGGATTGGATGTTTTTGCAGATAACAAAAGTATTTTACTTCTTGGTATCTAGCAAAAACCCACGTATTTGGATTTGGTTTCAAACACCACGAGAGAGAGATTGACCCGCCACACACATCCTTCTGTGACCCCTTTGTTTTCACCACAGACTTCTCTTTCATTTGCTCTGCCTGGCACTTGCCTCTCTTCCTACAAATAACTGACAGAGTTGTTTACTGGATCAGCTCCAGTTATGCTGAAAACACCGTATGAGTGGCATTACAATATTGCTACAAACCAGACAAGCTAACCTGAATATTTTCTCACTTCTTCAGGCTCTCTGATGTCTGTGAATCCTGGAGTTGCTCGCTGGATCAAGGAACTGTTCTGCCACAATGAACGGGTTGTCCTTACAGGTGACTGGAAACATGGCTTTTTCTCATTAACAGCTGTAGGAGCAACAAACGTGGGCTCCATCCGCATCTACTTTGACCAGGTGAGTGGGATCATAGCAGGCACCTTTCTGGTGTTAATGCTTGAGGTTGGTGCAGCATAACAAAATTTAAAAAAAAAGCAACCAAAACTCATTACCCTGAAATTAGGGTGTTTCAAAGTACTGATATTCTAAGATTGATTTAGACTGTGTTGTCTCCAATATAGACTATTTTTTTAACATTCCTCTTGCACCTTTGAACTGTGAGTTCCTGCATGGAAAATGGCTGAGTATGTACAGTCCACAGCTGTGGTGATGAATGAATACAGAGCACTGAAACCCTCCAGTAAATCCTTCTGTTCTTCCTTCTCTGTACAGGACTTGCACACGAACAGTCCAAGTTACTCTAAAGGTTCCTACAATGACTTCAGCTTCATATCCAACAACAACAAGGAGGGAATCCCCATGAGGAAAGGGGAGCACTTAGGGGAATTTAACTTAGGCTCTACGATCGTACTAATCTTTGAGGCACCCAAGGACTTCAAATTCAACCTCAAAGCCGGACAGAAAATCCGCTTTGGAGAAGCACTGGGCTCTCTATAGAAACTGTCTCAGCAAGAAGATTTTCTATACAAAGGGACTCTTTTCACACCAGGTGTTTCACTTATCAAGTTTGTATCACTCAGCAGGACCTGGGTGAGGGGAAAAGAAGATGTCACTGCTGCGTTAGACTGGAAATTATTTGGTCTACATTTACCTGCTGCTGAATGTAGAAACTGAAGTGAATGATGATGGATGTATCGGGAACAGCTGCCTTTAAAGATGTTGCCCATGGTGGTTTCTGGCCCACTTGTGCCTGTCATCTTTCATGTTCTCCCCTGAATGTGCCACAGGATAATGATGTTCTTAGAGCCTCTAAGTCCCTTTTAAGCCTTCCTAGGCAGGTGCAGTGGGAAAGGGTGGAGGTAGAGATTACCTGTATTTAAAGGGACACTGACAGGCTGAGTCAGACCTTGTACCTTACATCTGCAGTATCTGTTTTTCAGACCTTGAGTAAAGAATATGCTCTCATATTTATTTTATTCTAAGAAACTCTGCCCAAATTCTTAGATAAAAGCAATCTCTGAATGCACAGAGGGCCAAGCAGTGAACTTTGCTGGTGTGGCTCCATGGCCCAAACAAAGCAAAATGTACAACAGTCAGTCAGTACAATGAATGACACTCATCCCCAGTTTTGTACTGTTAGACAACTTTAGTTCTTTTGTCTGACATTGTCCCTTTAAAAATGGACTTTGCACTGTATTTTAAACCTGAAAACAGTGTCTGCATTCCAGACAACAGAATTTGTCATCTTGCGATTTTCTTTTTTTCTTTTTTTTTCTTTTTTTTCTTTTTTTTTCTTTAAAGACAGACAAAGCTCTGTGTGCTCTTCCTAATCCATGGTTTTATTTTGCTATTCCAGGCCTTAAAGTTTTTGCCTTTATGAGAGACAGTTAACTTCACCTCTTGGATTAAGGAGTTAAAAGACACAGGGCGTATTTTTCTTGGGTGATGTGATAGCAACTAAAATATGTTTTTACTTTCTGCTATGTATCTTGTTACTTTGTCACTAAATTCTTGATGGATTAGTTCCTGTGTTACAAGACAGCTTCAGCTACTTCAGGACCAATTTTTATTGCACAGAGTGAAATGCCCTATGCACTGACGGTGTTTAAAATATTTATGGCTCTTTGAAGAAATCCCCTGTTGCTCCCCAGGTGCCAATCTGGCCCTCTCTTGACTGGCAACAATTTCATCTTATTCAAAATATAAAAAAAACCCACACTGGCTCTGACTTCTGCCCTCATACTTAATGCTAGGAATGTGCTGGGAGCTGAAGGCTTTGTGCTGAAGCTTAATCCAGTGTAAAATTTTAGAGCCTCTTTGTGACTTCACATCAAGAAGAGTTAAAATCTAACACCTTGGATCTATTGCATGTGGCACTGACAAAAACCACGTACAAAGTGAAGAGGAATTGAGTTTTAAAGCAATGTATTCATTGTTTTTTAAGAATAAACTCTTTCAAGTCCCAGCACTCAAACATTTAGAACTGATTTTGCTGTCCAGAGCTTGTTGGAGTGGACATGCTTATGAAACCTGCCTTTGTGCTTTCTGAAAGATTTCTCTTACTACTTCCTTGCTTGAGCTACTTTTCTGCTACTTCAAGGAGATGACAGGCTTTGACCAGCTCTGATCTCCTAAAGAAACCCTTTGTATGCACTGCAGAAAATAGAATTTTGTTGTACAGCGTCCAGTTTGCCAAGTCCTGTATGCTTAGCTTGTCATCGGGAAGGAAGGGATGATAAACTGCCTCTAAGTGATGTAGCCCAGCCATGAGTCAGATGAGGGTGGCTGTTTGGGTGACAAGCAGGAGAAAATTCATTTGGCTCCAGGAGTCAGTGTTTCCTCACTTTACACAGGGAGGAGTTTGAAAGCTTGAAGTGGCTCTCAGCCACCTATCTTGTTAAATTCTTGGCATTAGCAAGTTTACTCCTGCAGCAGTATAGTATCAGATTCAAGTCTTTTTAAACCTTTGAGAGTGAGAAAAGAGTAAAGTAAATATCAGCCCCGAGAGGATAAAGTTATGGTGAGCTTTTCGATTAAACTTCAATGTCATGTTAACAAGAGAAAGCAAGTTTGTTCCAGTGGATGAGAGAAAAAGACAACTGAATCTTTTCCCTCTTTTCCACTGGAGTCTGTGACATCCAGACAGAGCCAAAGGAAGTTTAAGCTTTAATTTCTTCCTACTCAGCAGCATCATCCATAGTATCTGGAGGTAACTATTAGCCTACTGATGGAGGATGGGTTGCTTGATGTTTGCTTTATTAGAAATCTCAGAGGGAAGAGAGGATTCAGCATGCAAGTGGCTGTTTTTATGATGGTTTTAATACTGTGCAGAGCGAGCTATTAAACCAACATTGCTTGTGATGCAGGGGCCAGCAATGCACCCCAGGAGTGAAAACAAGTTCCTCGAGGGTACTGATAATGCTGTGAATTTCTCCTGCATGGAGAATCCATTTAATTCAACTGTATCAGTAGCACGGTATTTTTGTATGTCAAAGTGTATGACTTACTGACATGAACTCATTTAATTGCAAACATTTTGAAATAAAGAGTCTTATCTGTGTTGCTTATCTTTGTGGCATGACAGGTAACCTAAACTAGGTATTGCAAGTGCAGCATGAGATAGAGGTAGCTCCAGTTTGGTTTTGATCAACTAGAATAACAATAAAAAAAGCAAAATTATTTTAATTTATGCAATATAAATTCCATACATAGAACTAAGGGAATGGATACATCTCTTCCATTGTCCCTTGCTATGAAAGGGGCAAAAAGTCCTACCCCTGAGCTGGGAAGTTGGTGGATGCACTACAGATCCAGGGCAAGCTGGATATCTCGCAGGCGGGCAAGCAGGATCTGCACATGTTGTCTCTCAGCTAGCTGTGCTTTGGTGAGAGTGTTGATCCTCACCTGCAACTGAAAGGGAACACAAGTACATGAGCATAAACATAGGTTTGTACAGTGAGACAGTATTTAGTCTTTTGGACAGCAAGCACTGCTCCAGCAGCTTTTGTATTATCTCACTTGAGGGCCAGTAAGTGCCAGACTGTGTCACTCAGGAACAGCTCAGTACTGGCTGGAGTGAGAGGTACCAGCACCCACACATGGCTGTGTGAACCTGGGGCCTGACAGCAGTGCAGGTGCAGTCTGCTGACAGGGAATTGTCTTGAGAAATTGCAGAAAAAAGTTTGTGATTGAGTCTATGAAAGCCTGATCCATAGCTTGGAAATAGCTTCAGAAAGATCTACTGGGCAGGAGTTACATTTCTGCACAAACAGGAAGATGCATCTACACAGCCTGTTCTGCTCCTCAGCCCACTTCTGACTACAAATTGCCCTTCTCTTGGCATTTTACTAACAGCTTCCTACACAGTTCCTCACAGCTACCATCAGCCTTTAGGCTAAGTGCATGGCACAGTGATAATCACTTCAGCAGCTTCAGTTTAAATGCTGTGTACACACCTGACCCAATTCTTCCTGAACTCCTTGCACACCATCTTGGGCTCCTGGTTGCATGCTCGTTTCCAGCCACTGCTGCAGAATCTGTGCCTGCTGCTGACAGCACCTGGTAAAATGGATTAGAGGGATTCTTATCCCAATTAAGAGCTCAACAGTCTAAGCCAACTTAGACTTGCAATTGATACTTGCAATAAGACTCATTTTTTTATCTCAAACCAGTCAATGGTTAAAATATTTTTTAAAAGGTTATTAAAAAAAAACAAAAAAACAAAGATGCTGGAAAGCAGAGGACTCTGAAAACTGTTGTCTCCTCCTCCTGCTTCTAGTCCCTGACTTCTTCCTCTCCTGACAGTTAAATCCCCTCCAGCTCCCATTTTCTTTTGAGCATTTCTGTTTTCCTGTTCTAGTAGAGCAGTTATCAAATACCAGCCATATTTAATTTTTTTAATTGAAAACTGGAAAAGCTCAGTCCTCACTCCTCTTGATAAAATAACTAAAAGCTAAATTTCAACTGCTCTGCCCAATTCATTTGTACTGTGTTCAGATTACACCCAGTGATACCTCTGACATGCTTCTCCAAGAGCTGCCGAAGGTATAATTAAACCACTTGGCTGACTACAGAAGCAGTTATGCACATACTCTCCTTCACCTGGAGTGAACTCGAAAGGAGAAAATAAAAGCCTCTGGAACTTTTCTCTGTTTCATTCACAGTTCTGCTGTGAACAGACTGATTATTTTCAGGGTAGATACACAGAAGAAGTGCAACAGAGTTGACAGCACAAAGAAAGGCTGGCTAAAGGGGCATTACTTGAGTTCCTGCTTCCTGCTGTAGTAGTACTGCATCTGCTGCTGGATATGTTGGAGTTCAACTTCCACCTTTCTCTCCAACACCATTTCTTCTCTGGAACTGTGCTCCCTCTTTTCCCCTTCAGCTGAATGGAAGATACAAGGCACAAGCAATGCAGGTAGAACAGACATCCACTCTTTCTTCTTATCGAAGAAACAGAAAATATTTTTAATGACAGGAAAAATGGAACCCTCCCGAGTCCTTTTCACATGTTTCATTACCCTATGGCATGTACCTGTTCACCCTAAAGGATCAGGTACAGTGAGAGGGCAGGAGTTCTGACAGCAGTACAAGCTCTTGAACACTCAGTCTGAACACACAAAAGACACTAAATGCTCTGGTGGATGGTTTAGTACTACAGACACTGTTTTGGCCTGTTCAGGATTTAGTCTTTCACATTTAGTCTAGAAGTAATTAAGTACAGTAGTCCTGCAGAACACATTTCATGCTCTGATGTCATTAAAAACACCAGAATGAGAGGTGCTTAGACACCATCTGTCCCCTTTACAGCCGTACTGTAAGTACAGGGAAATCTCAGAAAGCTTTACTGGGTGAACTCTTCCCTCCTGAAGCAAGTTCTGTTGTACATATGAACACCCCAGCACCTGAGCACATTCTTGCTAAAAGAAGCTGGCCTCAAGCAGTTCCCATCCTTCAATGCCTAGAGCAGGGCTTTAGCCCCCAGACTCAGCAGAATCCATACAACTGCATTTACCATCCTAGAAAGGAATCTGGATACCCTTCACCTCCTGATGCTGGCACACAAGATTGCCCTGTCTCCCACACATTTCGTGGCAGTGACTTGCAGTCTCATATAGATTACAGATGAGGATGAGCAACTTGCAACAGTTTAGATCTGAGGATGTACCTGCAGTCTGGTGACTCCCTTTTCTCACCAAGTCTTCAGGTGACAGCAAATGTGGCTGCAGATTTGGTCGCAACTTCTTCTCCACAGAATTCTGTTGCGAGCCTTGGGAATAGGCTCCTTTGTGACCATTCACTGGCTGACCTCCTCTCTAGAAGGTCAGAATGATTATTGGGGTTTTTCTCAAAGAGTTTTTTAAGTAAGCCCTACAAGTAGGATGTGCCTGACCTACTTAGTCCTACTCCCACTCAGACAACTCCTGTAGGCGCTGAGCCCCTCTCATAAAATCCCACAGAAGAAGCAGAGCTTAAAAGATGAGCGCTTTGATTTCTAGCATGGAGATACTTCACCAAGATTAAAACTTCCTATTCTGTGTGGAACAAGGAGTTCAAAATGCAAGCAGCTACTTGCAGGTTAAATGAATTTCAATTTTTTGAGGCACTCAGACACACCCACTGCTCCTAAACTGACTTACTCTTCAATCCCTGCAACCTGGACAGCAAACTGTAACTGCTCTGAACTCCGAAGAGGCAGCACCCTCACATCACTTGCTAGGAAGACCACCAGGAAAAAAGCATGAAATACAGAACAACACACGTGTATTGTTTCAGACTAGGGGTAAATAGTTCTTGGGCATTCAGAGGCAATTCACTTGGTCAGCTTTAAAGATGACAGCTAGAACAAGTGAAAAACAGCTCAATATCCAGGTGGGCAGTTCAGAAGAACCACAAGAAAACACAGCAATAAGCAACAGTCCTGCTGACAGCAGCCCAGTACACACACTAATTGTTCCTTCAGCAATACACTCACCTCTTCTGAGCCAGCTTTCATTTGGGACATGAAAGATGCAGGAAACCACAGCTCTGGCCCCTGCCCACCACGGTGCATGTCCTGTGTCCACAGGGGGAGAGAAACACAAGTGAGAGAGGGATGGGGATGAGCGGCACTGCCCACCTGAGACAGACATTTACAGGTACTTTCTTCCATGTGAGGAGTCAGCATGAAGTTCCCAGTCTGTGCAGGACATTTATTCACAGACGTTTGCTGAACGGGCACCTCTGACCTGTACAGGGAGAAGGATAAGGTCACCATACATTGCAACCTGTTGGTCTTGTCTTTTGCAGTCAGTGCAAAGAAGGGGAGACTCTTGTCATTCCCTTGCATACAGCTCTCCAATTAGCTACTCTACTATGCCTACTGTAAGTCACCCACTTTTCTTTACTTTTAAAAATAGATTTTCTACCTAGTAAAAGGAGGTCCCAGCAGTTCCTTGCTTTCTAGAGATTCCAGAGGGAAGTCAGGCTTCCGTGGTGGTAATCTGGCTCGTTGAATGGCATTTCTGAAAAGAAAAACAGAACGAAGAATGCCCCAGACTTATGATTATTGTGAACTGGCATAAGCTGGCACTGTAGCTAAAGAAACAGTCCTGTTTCATCATTCATCCCTGCTCTGCAACATTCTCCTTGCATGCAATAATGATTCTTAAAGATTAAATTTCAACCTGTATTAATGTGAGAATCTAGTTCACCATGTGAATGGTTGTGCCAACATGAAGAGTGGTGGAAGTGACACAACTGAACATAGCAGAAACTCTTCTTTTGGCAGCACATACTTGCTTAAAGCAATGTGAAATTACAATCTTATTTCACTGAAGGGTTCCTGTCCTGCGCTGAGAAAGTACATAGACAATTCTTCCTTGCAACTGCCCCATGATCAATAGGAATTTTTTAAGGAATAGCTTCCCCAGGGAAAAGAAAGGGGCAAGAAGGAAGTTCAGCTTCTGCACACATCAGGATCTTGACGTTTAGCATTTCATCAGATGACTTCAGTGAAAAAACAAGAGCTTCAGTGACAGTTGGTCACTTGGGCAAGATAAGCTCTCCCGGTGGCTGAAGCCCCATCAAAGGTATTTTTCAAATGTTTCTCTGTATAACTGTTCCTATGACAAATGGCCAGTGCTCCAAAAATTCAGCTGTGCCTTGAGAAACACAAAGTGGAAGGTCTATAGCTGAGCTGGTTCTACCTGTCACTGGCAAGTACAGTCACAAATACCTTCACCATGTGTGGGCTGATGCTTGCATTACACAGCAACTCTTGTATAACTCTGTACCACCTGTCACATGATGCAGAGTCAGAGTTCAGGAGAATGCATGGAACTAAGTCATCAATGAGAAAACTTGAAAACACAAAAATGAGACATGCATAGATAGATTACATATATGCAAAGTTACATATATGCCAGAGAAACGAGGGAAGGACTGGAAATTTACACTCACAGGCCATGGAGAACTGAGCCCCCCTCAGCAGGGTGAAGTGGTAGAAGTCTGTGTTTTGAAGGCCATGGCTCTTCCTCTGATGAATGTCCTCTTGTCTCAGGACTAACATCAGGCCTTTTAAATGTCACTTGCTTCTTCATGGGTGGCAAAAAAGAAAAACGCTCATTTAATTTCTGGGAGAGAGCCTTCTGTTTCCACAGCATGGCAGAACAATACACTGGCTGGTGAAGACTGTAGGCTGCCTACCAACACAAAGAAGAGCAGTGCATCTGACAGCTGAGAGCAGGAAGCACCACATCACCTAAGGAGAAGGAACTGAGACTTCTGATGCCCTCAAAACCATACCAGCTCTCTAAACTAAATCAAGAGGTCCACTGTGGTAACATCTGGGCGAGGAGAATTAACCAGGTACTTCTGCACCAAGGCAAGCTGCACATTAGCAAATGGAAAAGAGCTGGGAATGCTGCCCAGAAGCAGGAAGAGAGCAGTCAATACAGGCATTCTTTTCATACACAGGGCTGGGTTGATACTCAAAGGCAGAAGTGACACAGGCCCACATATGAAGGTATAAGCAGTGCGAAAGCTAAGACAGGATCAGATGTAGGCTCTAATGCTTCATTCTAGTACGGAATTTAGAGACCTGACCCATATGCAAAGGTTTCAATCAGAAATATTGTCTACAGCAGGAATTGGCCAGTTTTGAAATAGTTTCATTAAGAAAGATTCCCAGTGAGTCTGAAGTGCTCTAGTCTCATCTGAATGAAATGCTTTGAACCAGAGACAGAAGTGTATGTAGGATCTAAACAACAGCTGGGATGTAGAGCTCCAAGATACATACATGCACAGACACAAACACACATCCCACACACAGCAGAGACCAGAGCAGCCCAGTTCTGGATATATCTGAGCAATCACTCTTTCACCTCCAGCTGGTGCTGGGTATGGAGCTGTCCCTGGAGCTGGCCAGCAGTGTTTCTCAAGGCATGGCTTACACCTTCTCTCAAAGGAGTTGTGTGGTGAACTCCTGTGACTTCTTCAGTGCCATCTTTCTTCTCCTGCTGCCCCTTGGCAAACCTGAGCCAAGCATCAAATACCTGCAACAGGAACAATGAGAGCTGCAAGTATTATACAGACAGGTTCCCGGCCAGGGACTCCCCCTGCAGACAGCAACACTCTCCCTTCCACTGGATAGGAATAGAACAGCAGGACACTGCCACAATGACAAAGGGACAGAGATTTAAGTCAGCTGAGGCCAGATGGGGAAAAATGTGTGCATTTTTAAATTAGCTAAGAAATTTTAGAGTTTCCTAGCATCCCAAAATAACATACAGCACAAAAGAAACAGGCATTCAGTGTGCACTCCGCTGACTGCAGTCAAATCTGCACATGATCTGCACATCTACAAACTCACTTGCCTGCCCCTGCCCTGCACACCCCCTTACCTTTCTCTGCACTGAAAGGGACCAGTGCCATAAGGCTTGCACAGTCTTCTGCTTTTCCCATCGCTGCTGCAACAGCTATTAGGGGAAAAAAAATGCACAGCAACCAGGTTAGGAGTTCACATAGCCAACGCCAGGAATGCCAGCCAAAGCATCAAGCAAGGAGGAAGTGATGGTAGAGCCAGAGCAGAAAAACCTGCTCAGTTTACCCAGTCTATGGCAAGGTGTCTCTTGTGCTAGCTGAACCAAAAAATCCTGAAAATGTTTAAATAAAGTTTTCTTGGTCCTTGTATAAACAGAACATGAAGGAGAAGGGAGAATGACTAGCAAGGAGCCAGGTATCTACCCAGGGGAAAATTCCTTACCCGAGTTTTCCAGCAAGAGAAGGAAGCAGAGCAAAGTCTATGAGTCATTAGCTCATCTCCCCTTCTCTGCAGCAGCTGCAAGACAACCAAAACAGTGAGTCGCTTGCAGACAAACCCCATTTATCTGAGCCAAATGCTATTACAACAGCTACCAAACAGCCTTTATCACCCTCCCTTTGCTCTGTTGAGGCCACCCTCAGTACCCAAGTGCCCTACAGTGTAACCCCATTCGCAGATATCTATGAGCCCCGCAAGGACTTCATTCGCAGTAAATGGTCACACCTTGCAAGCTCAGGTTGTCAAGTCTGTTACTTCTATCAGTTTCTTCAAGCAAGACACAGCCATGCTCCTTCCTCCTCAGTACACAAAGCTGTCATGCTCCTCCTCAGCCCAGACTGCCATTCCCTTCACCAGGGAACACAGTGTGTTCCTCCACACCTGTAACTTCCCACAGGCTGGGGAGGTTGCTGATCCTTCTCACCTTTTTCCCAAGGCACTGCTGATGATAATTTTTCCATTTCACCAGATGCTTCTGGAGCAGGTGCTGCTGGTGGTGCTGTGCTGCCCTGTGGTGCTGAGCCCTCAGCATCAGAGACTCCCTTGTTAACTCCTTCCAGTGAAGAAACAGGGTCTGTAAATGCACTGTTAGGGGAAGATAAATTAACTCAGGTACCAAAAGGTGACTACTAATCTCAGAGTATCAAGGAATCAGCTACTCTTCCAGACTGTTTCAGCAATACTTAACTTGGACAACACTCAGCACTGACAGTATTCAGCATAGGAAGAAGACCTGTGAAACACTTCATGTAACAGATAAGGAGCTGTGACTTTCAAGTCTTCCCTGCTGCCACTGACATTCTTTATAACCTTTGGGAAATCATTTGCCCTCTGTGCTTCAGAGTCCTCATGTCAAGAATGTACCATGGTACCATGAAAATGCTTGCAGAGTTTGGGGGTGACACAGTACAAATTACTAGAGAAAGACTGAAGCGGTAATTGACAAAACTACTTGCGCTGCCCTCAAAACAGATGTCTGAGGTTCTCAAAATTAGTAATGGAAAATTCCCTCCAGGAAGGAAGTGTTACCATCCCTTATATAGTACAAGGAACAAACAGAGAAGCAAAAGTAACACGAGCAGCATTCAGCAGATCACTGGAGTCCCAACTCATTCTCCATTCTGCGGGGACATCCTTTGCAAGCCAACTGACCATGCGGTCACTTCATCTGTACAGATGACACAACACACTGCCCTTGGCTCATACACAGCAACGAGGTCTTTTGAGAGTTCAACATCTACACTGGCTCACCTAAATCCAAACGTTTTCTGGCCTCCACCACAGCTGTCGCCTTCAGATGGCGGTGACACGCTCGGAGCCAGGCAGTGTCTCTCCACTGCAGCAGCACCTAAAGACACAATGCAAACAGGAGATGGGACACAGACTGGCACTGCAATGGAACGGGACACAATGTACTCCCCCTCCCCCATTGCTGGTAACAACCATTTCCACCTCTTTTTTCACATAAAGCTCAGCAGGAGAGTGAGAATTTCCTACAAATTAAATGTAAGTATTTCAGAGGGTCCCCTTGGCATTTTTCAAGGCGTTCTTCTCTTCCATCCATCCCCTCCCTGCCTCCACCTCAGCAATACTACCATGCTATATCATACTACTGGTTTTCCCTTCCTTCTAAGAAATGAGAAGAAGAAGGAAGAGAAAAAGCCATGAGCTCACAGAGACAAGTTTCAGAAACACCTGTAAAAACAAGAGGAGACTCCCATTTTGCAGATCTCTCTCAGTACTGGCTCTTAGATTTAAGTTTCTAGTCCTTCCAATTGTACCTGACCCCTGCCTGAACCAGCACCTGTACTGAGACTTTGGCACCTGCTGTACAATCCTACCTTTGACAGGATTGCTCTCCTGTAGTGCTCATCTGCCCGAGTAGTTGCCTTAGATTCATGTCTAAGAGCAAGGGCATTTTCTCTCCATGTACACAACACCTGTCTAAAGGCAAAAATACACACAAAATTTAGAAACAGACAAACCCATTACGAATGATTCTTACTTGTTCATTTGGCACTTTCCTACTCACAAGGGAACCAAAACCAGCTGCATCTACAAACTCAGTAGTGCAAATCAACTTCTGCCTCTTCAGGTCTCTGCTGAAGAGTAGGCAGTGCAAAACAGAACACACTCTGAAATCCAGCAGCTTGAGGCTCTGCAAGTGACTCAAGTTGTATAACATTAAAACAAATAAGGTAATTTAAACTAAAGTAACTACAACCAATGCAATGTGATAATATCTTTAATCACTCTCCTCACTGCAATGCAAGAGAGCCTCTGCATCTTCTAGGCAGCCTTAATACCATAACAGACAGGGAATGATGCAGTTTGCTGTCTGATGACTCTCACAGAACTAAACAGAGATTTAAAAAACATTCAAGCAAAACAGATAGCAAACCAGAAGAGGCTGATTTCTTTTACCTGGATGACCTGCATGCAAAGAAACAGCAATGCATGGCAAAGTCAACTCCTCGCACTGAACATTCAAAAAGTTATAAAGGTGGCAGTGAAAGAAAGTAATGAATTTGACTGCAGTGCAGTCACTTCTCTCATGCTGCCTAGGAAAAGGCTCACCGCAGCAGCAGTTGAGTGTGCTGTTTCTCCTTCTCAGCTACTTGATACAGAATGCACTGTATGTTTTGTTGGTAAATCTGAAAAAAAATAGTATTGAGGTAAATTTAGCTCAACTGTTAACACCTGTGAGGAGAGGAAACATCTAGAAACTCTTAGTAGCAGCTCATAAGTAGCACTGGCAGTAGAGCACAGAGGGAAAAAATACAGCCACTGAAATCAAATGCTGCTTTTCTGTGACAAGCAGTCACTACACAATAGTTAATGCTAGCTGTGAGATACCATTCACCAGCACTACAACATCACCTTGGTTCTTCTGTTCCCAAAAGCAATGCTAGAGCTCATACAGCCCTACATACAAGAGCCTCCATTCTACCTTGTACACGTGGCGTGTACGTGCCTCGAGTGAAGCAGTGTGGCAGCTCTTCAGCTCTCACTGAAACGCTACAGAACATGCAGACAAGTGCCTCAAAAAGGCTGTTCCATCCTACCTTCCAAGCTGCCAAGGTCTTGCCCAGCAACAGGTGTCGATAGTGCAGGTCTGCTTGCACCAACTTCCTCCATTTCTCACGCTGATGTCCCACATACTAGAAGGAGGAAGTGGGAAAAACTCAAAAGATATGTACACATGAAGGAGGGAAAACAAGTAATGGCAGAGAGAGGAGGGAAAAGGACCATTTCCACTCTCTGGAGAAACACCAATCCATCACCTTGCTGTAACGGGTTTTCACTCAAACTGGTGCTGCACTCTGCTATGTTCCCAAAAGGCCTAGTTGAGGTGCTTTTTTTCCCGCCCGTTGTAGGAATCCTCTTGAAGACTGATGCAAACCACTCAAGTTTACAGGTCTGCACCAGCATAGCAGCTCCAACTATAAAATTTCTCATAGATTCTCCAGACACGCTGCAAGGCACATCTGGTACCTCATATTACAGTAAGGAAAAGGCCCACCATGAAATTACTCTGTGACAGGGTTTGCTACATCCTGTGCACAAATACAGGCCATACACAAAGGCCTGGCTGCAAACTTCTAACTTAAGTTTTGAGAAGGACACACCCAGTACTGGGGAGGGACAATTTCATCACACTAACTCTGGTTACATTCCCAGGTACATCTAAACTATATTCCTATTCTCACCATATCTATATACACGAACAAAAAGAATTCCCTCTCCTCCCTGCACAGTTCCTGTTCCACCCACACCAAACTGGTTTTATCCACATGAAAAGGGAGGAGAGCTTAGGAATGACTAGTGTTTAAAATAAACAATTTAACTTCTAGCCATAGAGGTACAAGCAATTCAAACGTAACAGAAGACTTCACGCTGTTCCCCATCTGTTAACCCTCTCACCTCTCTCCACTTGTTCCAAGTCTGCTGCATACACTTTGAACAGTGAAATCTTAAAGCTTCTGTCTCCTTGAGTCTCCTGTTAGAAAAATAATTATTTGTCCTACAATGCAATCCATGTTACTGGACACTTCTAGCACCGACTTGAGTCCACATTTGTTATTTTCAGTAATTCATTTACTGAAAGGCAACTCAGTAGATGCCAAAGCACAAAAAAGGAGTGAGCACCATTGTGAATTAAATACTGTTTGTCCAAAGTAGGCTGCCACAGGGCCAATCCAAATCACTGTTTCAAAAAAATTCTTACTCTGTTTCTCTCGCCTGAGTCTTTTGCTTCCATAGACGGAATGCCTTTAGCAGCAGCTGGTTACTGTAGTGATCTCCTGCACGAACCAAGGCCTCCTGCTCCTCCAAACACGCAGCTGTTCTTCTACGCCAGCAGCACCAGAAACCGCGCAAGAGCTGCCTTTCGAAATGAAGGACAGCCTGAAATGGACGGAAGGTGGCAATGAATGCACAGCACAGGCCAGCCACAAACAACAGGAAACAGCTCCTTAAAGATGACATGCATAGAACTGTCCAATGTTTGTTCTTCTGAGGTTGAACAGCAATGGACACACCACCAAAGCCCCTGGCTGTGAGGTTACGTAACGTGCTCTGCAGGTACCTGTGTGCGTGTGAATGGAGGAGCTGCTACCAAACAGCAGGCCAAAGAGAGGAAAAACACAAGCTGATAAACAGCACATGAAGGACTCCTAAGAACCGATAAGTCCCAGAAACCAGTCCTGTTGAATTTACAAGAACTGATAATCTCACACCACCAAGGGTGAGCCATATCTGCACAAGGACACCCACACGTGCTACCCTCAACTTGGAGCTGTGTAAGAGACCACATAAAAGGCCACAGTGGCTGCTACATGTAAAGACTCCAGGACTACATACATACACATATATATATATATATATAAAAACACACCCGCCTTAGAAAATGAAGGGCCCTGTAAAGAACTTTATGGACACCTACCTAGAAGCAGCTAATTTCTCAGTACAACCCTGCACTTCTTAAACAAGCCACTTAAATTGGCCCTTTAGTATTACTATTATTTCAACAAAGTAACTATGAGACAGTGTGAGAGAGAGAGCACACACACATTTACAGGGTGAGGGAATAAGTGAATGAACTATGTGAATGGCTATCCTCTAATAATAACTTGATTCTACTATTAACAAATTGCTTAACTTAAAAAAGGTGATCAGTAAATATTGGTTGTAATCTGTTTCCCCTGACTTGATCCCTCACCAGGGAAAAGGGAATTTATAACAACCATGTCCATCTCATGCTAACTCAAATTCACAGACAGTGACTATGAAATCACCCCTGCATTTCCTAAGCAAGGCATAGTTACATATACCTTCTTCTCTTCCATTCGATGTTCTTGCAGCTTGCAGGCCTTCAGCAGCCATGTGTCAAATACCCGTCTCATCAACACCCTCCTGGCAAGCAAAAAGGGAGAATGTCAGCACATGAGAGAATTCCTTCAGAACACATTGATTTTATGAATGTCACCTGACTAAATGAGCCTCAGGGCCAGGCTTAACTAATTGCCCTCTTACATTCCATAGAGAAGCAGGAGATGTAAACTGTTCATTACTCACAGAAAATGCCAGAGCAATTGCCATCGAGTCATGTCCCCAAAGGTATTACCATACTTTAGAAGAGAACCAAAGGCCCAAAAATTCCACATTTGTACAAGTTTGTGTCAATATTTCTCTGCATACCTATAACGGGCATGAGCCACTGATGTTAAGGCCTGCTGCTGCTCTTCCTCCTTCTCTTCCAAACGGGACTTCCAACGGTTCCAGAACTTCTGCAGCACCTGAAACAAAACAAGAAAGACACAACACCCCCCAGATATCAAGTGAGGAGAAGAATGCAAAGAAAGATATTATTAAAGTCCTAATGAAACTGCATACTGCAATGGTTGCCTCCTGCGCTGCTTCCAATACCAAACTTTATAATCTCCTACAAGTTTTTCTGGTAAAAGAAAAAATCCACCATAAACACAGGGAAATGCAAAACTAAAATAACATATCTAAGAGTGGCAGTTGACTCAGCAGCTTTTCTGTGGCTAGTAGTATTTAAGAAGAAAGCTACTGCTGTAATAAAAAAGTACTTTGTAGGTGACAGTGGAAGTCACTAGGACAGCTCAAGACAAACCAAAAACAAGAACTGAAGTCAAACTCACTGTAACTCGATGCTGACAGGATGACAGATTTGTTCTCATTCGCTGAAGACGAGTGTCCAGGACATTCTGCCAAAGACCCTTAAAGCTAAGCTCCTGTAACAAGAAATAAACACAACTTTCATTTGTAATCCAAATCAGGTAATTTAGAACAGATTTACAATCCCAGAATCCCTTGAGTGGGGGCAGAATATGGTAAATAGCACTACAAGAGCATCCTGCTTCAAATCACTAATCATCCTGCTCTTATAATCACTAATGCTTACGCTTCATGATCCACACCACTTTATTGGCATTCTTTTAGTGATCAGTACTGATTCAACCTTGAAAACAGTTCAGTTCCAAAAAGCTGGAGGCTTGCTCATGTCCACCTTTCACACAGCCTTCAGGGATTTCTTTTTTCTTTCAAAAAAACCCTAAAACCTAAACAAAACACCAAACCACTCAACTACTTGCACATGCAGCAAGCTATCCTTGGTCTGATGTGAAAAGCAGCATGCACACATTACTGTAGAGGAGAAAAAATAATTATTGTAGCAAACAGCATAAGAAAAAATAGGGGAAAAGGCAATCTCATGGTGGAAAAGCCAGGGAGCAGGTAACCCAACACCCTCAAGATGAATCTACTTCACCAGCTTCCCAGCTGGAAGAATAGCTGCTCTGGACATCAGCACAATTTCCTCATTTGGATTCAACTGGCAGATTCCAGAATAGCTGAAATTTAGAAACCTGGTGTGTCTCCCACCTAACATCCACACACAACTGTCAGTGTTACAGGGACACTCCACAGCCCCTCCCACCTGCCACATAACACTGCTCTTACCAACAGGTGACACTTGTAGTGCTTTTCAGCCAGCTCACACTGCTGAGCCTCTTCCACACACAGCACAACATCTGTCACTGAGTTAAAGTATCTTTTACACAGAAACAACCTTCTCCCACAGAGGGGCACTACATCTCCATTTAAATTTGCTTCAACATTTGAATTTCCAGCACTGTTATCTGCAGAAGTTCTGACTACAGTCAAACTTTTACATTTTGCTGGCTTATCACAATGTTTCTGATTCACTCTTAAGTAACAACCATAAATTATCTTCTGCAGGCTCTTAGCTGCTAATATACTGTAATTACAACAGTTTAATGAATTGTTAGGATGGCATTACATACACCTATCTAATGACATGTTTGTTGTCACTAGTGCTACTGCACAACATTCCTGCTTATTAACTGGATATTCTCCCTGCGGGAATGCTTCTAACTTGTCTTTGCTAGGGACTGAACACAGATTGGATACAATGCTTCCAGTGTGCAAAGGCTCTCCGTAAGGCTTGTTTTTCCAGGTCCTTTCGGTGAGCATGCATTCTTCTCCTGCACTCCCATGACAGCTGCCAGTCAGAGAAGCACCTCCGGAGTGTTCTGCTTCGGTGAAACTCTTGGGCCAGCTCTAGAAGACAAACACAAATCACTCGTGGCTTGTTCTGTCCTAGGCTCGTTCATATCAGATGAGATCCTGGCATCCAAGCCACTGGTTCAGAAGTGACATGAGCTCTAACACTGAAAAATGGTTACAAGAATTCACATTAATGCTCAACTACAGATCATATTCTTCCTATTGATCACAAAGGCAGTTTTAAAGCAGTAACCTACTGTACTGACCTAAGAACGGGAAGTTAGGACACTGTATTACTTGTTCAACATACTCAAGCTTGCTTACATTTCAGCATACTCCTATTACTAGTTCCTACATATCCAAGCTAGATTCTTTTCCACTGTCACCAATCAAAAAGCAATTCATACAAATATCTGAACTCATTCCCATTTAAGGGAAGAAACAAAAGAACTGGTTTAATAATCTTTACCATCCTACAGGAGTTGTGATTTGACTGATTACCAAGAAAATCTACAGACTGACTGGCCAAAGTCTTGAATACACCCTTCTCACAGATATCTCAGTCAAAATATAATAGACAATATGCAAGTTCTCATCAAGGGAACTGTGAAGTATTTTCTTTTACATCCCATGGAAAGCAGGTGATCTTCCTGACAGTTCAGCACATGAGCTGAGCTAGCCAGACCTGTCACAGTGTACAGCCCAAGTTGCATCTCATGTACTTTTGGGCAGAGACACTGCAGTGTCTCCTAGCAGAGAAAAAACCATCACTGTGCCCTAAGCAAAGGGGCTGAGCCCTGTTCTGTCCTAACTCACCATTCTCACTCACCATTCTGGCGTTTCTTTACTCTGTGGAGGTTCAGGTATCCCAGCCATGCTCCCATGCATCTCCTCAATTCCCAGTGCTGATGGTGAGTTACTGCCCTGGTGTCCTTCTGCTTCTCATTCTGGGTGTATAAATACAGCTCTCGCCACTGCAACCAAGCCTGAAGGAACAATTAAGGAGCAAGGGCAGTAAGGGGAAAAAACAGACAAGATTAGGGAAATAGAACAAAGTGAAGGAGAGGAAGAAGACACACGCAATAGGAAATTCCATGTAAGTTCTAAAGGTGAAAGCCATGAGCAATGAGGTACCCCCCACGAGACAGGAAAAAAAAACCCAACAAAACCCAAACAAACACCAAAGGAATGTCAGCCTTGTCAAAGGCAAAGATGTCAAAATCAAACTTGTTTTTCACTTTTTTAATACTTTCACACTTTTTCCCATTAAAATACCAATATAATACTTTTCTTTTGCAAACAGGCTTTCTTTCAGAGTATTTTCATATAAAAGGGAATCACATAATGAGATACTGTAAGACTTCCCAAGTCACAAGTTTCTTTCCTTAGCAGAATACTGCCCTAAAACAGACCATGTTACATCTTACAGTGCAGGTCAAATTAAATACCATCCCTTCTTTTTAATGAGATGGACAAAAAGCCACAGTTTCAGTGAAGAAAGAAAGAAAGAAATTCATGCTGTTTTCACTTCAGCTAAGATCAACCATCTGGACAACACTCTTAGTCATCTGATGAAGTTTTAAGTAGTCCTGCAAGAAGTAGGAAGTTGGACTTGATGCACCTTAAACTCTTGACAGGTTTGGTGCTGTGACCACTTCCCTGGGGAGTCTGTCCAGGGACTGACCAGCCTCTCAGGAAGATCCTTTTCCTAATGTCCAATCTGAACTTGCCCTGACACATCTTCATTCCATTTCCCCATGTCCTGATATGCTAGTCCATCATAAGTACTGCAATTTGCAGAGTAAAGGAGTACAAGGACTAATTTTTAGTCATCTGCAACACTTTCACATGTGTGCAACTTAAACATTAGAAATGGCAGTAGCTGAAGCTCCTGAGACTTACTCGACACTGCAGGCTCTGGGCCCAATGCTGCAGAGCCAAAATATTCATTTTATGTCCAGAGCATTTGTGGTAGTGTTGTCTTCTCCACACTGCCCATGAAATGCTGCCAAAACAATGTTACAGACAAGTTCAAACACAGGTGCCATAACTTGGTGCAAGAAATCACTTTCATCTCACTGGAAAAAGGTATGAACAACAATCTTTTCAAAGAACCACAGAATGGCTTGGGTTGGAAGGGACCATAAAGATCATCTTGTTCCAACCCCCCCCTGCCATGGGCAGAGACACCTTCCACTATCCCATGTTGCTCCAAGTCCCATCCAACCTGACCGTGAACACTTTCAGGGATTTGGCATCAACATCATCTCTGGGTAACCTGGGTCAGTGCCTCACCACCCTCAGAGTAAAGAATTTCTTCCGAATACTCGATCTAAATCTACCCTGTTTCAGCTTAAAGCCATTCCCCCTTGTCCTCTCACTACATGCCTTTGCCAAAGTCACTCTCCGGCCCTCCTATAGGCTCCCATTAGGTACTGGCAAGCTGCTATAAAAAACCTCTTAAATTCACAGTCTGTGGGTGTGCCAGAAGAATTCACACATCCCAGAACGCAAAAGAATTCTTAAAAAAATCGAACACTGAACAAAGTCACTGCAGGAAAAGATAACACAGATAAAAGCCACGGCCTTATGGTCAGTGCCTCTCTGCCTGTTTGTATTCCATCCTTACCGCAAACAGCTTGTTTTCCTGAACGCCAGTGCCACAGACTGCATCCCATGTTTTGTCCTTTGAGCATCAACATAAACCAGCCAGCGCTGCCAGGTCCTGAGCATAGTTTGCTTCTTTGCTGTGCACGACAAAAAACGGCAGCACCTTAAGTTCATGCAGTAATCTGGCCCATCTTAACCACTCCATCACAGATCGCCCCGACTCCTGGGTCCTCTATCCTGCAGGGACACCTTGTGGGAAACCCTGAAACGACAGGGACCCTCCCTCTGGTCGAGGGTGTCACAGTGAGAAGTCTCAGAATCGCTGACGGCACCGTCCATGCCACTTGTTCAGAGCAGCGTGAATTATCGGACAATGGCCGATAATCGCTTTGTCTTCAGTGCTTACAGGGGAAATAACTGTAGAACACCAGTCAGCGTAACGGCTGCACTGGGTAAGAATTGGAGGATTTTCTTTGGTTTGTTTGTAAAAAAAAAGTTCATCAGGTTCATCAGTTGCTTTCCAAGAGTTATTGTCTACTATAAGCAGAGAAATCAACCAGAAACAAGTCAACTTTATTTAGCAGGTTGGTCATGCAGCTAAAAACAGAAATGGTGTCACAAATTCCAGTTTACCACTTTATGCAGTGCACTGCTCTTTCTCACAGCATGCTGGCTTGTCAGAACTGACACTATTAAAGGAAAGTTATTAGAAAAAACAGTCATTGATTCTATGCCACTTCACACTTACATATGAAAAACCCCAAACTTTTCTTTTTTAGGATTTCGTTGTGAATCAAGCATTAAAGTACCTTGAAACAGGTCACCTTTTTCTATTTTTGACTAAGTAACACACAGCTTGTACTGTAAATACTCTGGCCTCACTCAGTAAGAAAGGAAGTCTGGATGGCCTGTCAGTTTGTGTCCAAAGGTGCCAGTCTCTAGGACATTCTGAGGCTACGTTCATGTGCACAGAGAGCAGTTAACTTATTCTGCAAATCACCACAGAACAAAACCACAGTATCATCTTTAAACAAGGGTCAACCTCCCTTCAGCAAAACATATTCCCTGAACCCAAGAAAGTTGCTACCAGTACAGACAGCTCCAAGTCAAATCCCTTGCAGAGCAAAGAACCTACACAATAAGACAAAGGGCACTTCAAAAGTTTGGGCTTCTTTCAATTGCAAGACACAAGCTGGAAGGAACAGTCAATAAGTGTAGCTAAAACCACAGGGAACTACTATCTAATGTCTATAACAACAGTTGATAGAGAATTCCAGTAACACATCCTATCAAAAAACATCTACTTGAAAACATATTGTGATTAAGTTTAAAAAAAAAAACAAATAAAAACCTCAAACAAAAAATCAAACCACCCCCTCAAAAACAAACAGTGCAATCCAGAGCAGATGGAGAGGCCCTTAAGCTAATTCCCTGGCATCCCTAAATAACTATACAGCTACAGCCCTATAACAGAACCCCCCTGTCATCTGCTCCTGCAAGCCCTGCACTGCCACGGGGTGGGGGAGCACAGGGTGCAAACAGGCACAGGGGACACGGATTCTGGTATTTCCTATGGAAACTCCCATCTCAGTATGTCCCCAAGTACTGATAATTACCATCACTTCACTTACCATGAGACTCTGCAACATAATACTTGTTCCTCTTTCCTTGCTGTTGGCATACATAGGCTCTCCAAGCCTTGAATATCAAATTAAGGAGTAAATGCCTGAAAAATGAAAGAAGTGCCATTCAGTAAAATATAAAAATAAGCAATGAAAACATTGCTCTTGGCCTAGACGTACCATGGACAGAACTTGCTCACTGGCATTAAAAACTCCTTCAGAACCTAAGGAAAATTTCTCAAACACAGCTCAATGGGAAGTCATTTCACTAACCTGTAATGGTTGTCTGCTCTGAGGCTGAGCTGCTTTTCTCTGCAAACTGTCCACTGCTCCTGCCACTCTCCAAAAGTTTTTTGAAGAATCTTCTGATCATAAAAGCATCTAAACAGTTACAAGATTCGGACAGGGGAAATGTCACACAGGTTTCCAGAGTGACCACAAATCAGTTTTAATGTCGATTACACCACCTCTTCTCCAGGCTTGCCTGATTAGCCTACACACGTCTAATTGCATTGAAAACCACTACCCTACTGTGACACTTTATTCCAAGACTCTGAAGTACTGCAAGAAGCAATCATTTCACTGTAAATACTTCACATAAAGACAAGGAATGAAAGACAGATGTTGTCAACTTGTCAAACATCAGAGTACCAGTTGACTTTAGACCTATTCACCACCTTTTATCCTCAGTTCTGTGTTCTACTCTAACAATCAGAACAGTAGATAACAATACATGTATTTTCCTTTCTAATTTTGTTCTTTGTTATTTTAACACAGAATATTTTATATATATAAATAAATAGAAAAGCTACATCAGATTTTATCATGCTTGATGTTTCCATCACGTAGTAACAGCAGACTTAGGCCCAGAATACCTAGAGGTCTCTCAGTGAAGCATATCAATCCTCTCACAAGTTTCAATTCACAGCCACCTACCCCAAGGCAAGCTGCTAAGTCATTCCAAGCACTCATGCAGAAAAGGAAAAAAAAAAAGAAAACAGAAATGAGCTATATGGGTTTTTTTTTTGATTTGGTGCATTAACAGTATTGCACATGCATTTACAGGTATTGCAAACTAAAGCTATGGAGAACTGGGGACTTTTAAATCTAGAAAGGCAATTCATTATTGCTTGTGCTCCTTGCTGGTCTATTTCCCCTAAAAAATAAATCCAACATTGTGCTGAATTTATAGACAGCCAAAGTAGTGCCAGTTCAGTAGATGGGACAAGAAGAACGATGAGGGTCACAGGACAACTTCTGTTTACCAACTAAGGCAGAAACAGAATATATCTGATACAGAAAAACGGAACTGAATGACTAAGGACCCGATCCTATTCCAAATGCAAGTCTTCCCACTGGGAACTGCTTCAGTTCCCAAGGGTGTGGTCAAGCAAGAACAAACATGCAAATTAATGCAAAACAAGAAATGAGTATCAAAGCATGGGGTTTCAGTAGCTCACAGAACGCTGACAGCAGAAAGGAATTATTTGCCACAGGTATTTCCCAGGCAGAGAGATACCAAACATATACAGATATACATTAAGAACAACAGTGCAAACAGTAATATTAACTGAATTTCATATTAAGAGTTGGACTCGATGATCTTTGTGAGTTCCTTCCAACTCAGAGTAGTCTGTGAAATCTCTGTCATCATAACTTTGGGAAATAGTTAAATTTAAAGCAGGTATCCCAATCACATCCCATCATTTATATGCATATACTGTTCAACTTTATCAAAACACAATTCCTATGAATTTGGTTAATCGAAGTTTAACCATGATTATTAAAAACAAACAAAAAAACCAAGAAAGGTACCCAAAGAAAACCTTCAAGTGATCTCAAAATACATCCAACTATTTTCTTGGCAAGCCAGTACTCTCTTAGCCCAATGGTTTACTACTAAGCCATAAAAAAACCAAAACAAAAACAAAAACAAACCACACCAAAAAAATCCCACCCCCGAGCTCTGTAATTTTATCTACCTGGCTTTGGAAGGGAGAACTTGTCCAAATGTTTTTTTTGCCCACAGATAGAAGAATTTCCTTGCTAGATATCTGGAATATAAGGAAAGGTTAGTTGCCTTTGTACTCCTCCTCTGCAAATTCCCAGGCAGCAGTGAAAATAGGAACTTTTATTCTAGCTTCAGTAATAAAAATAAGGGTCTGGTTTTCAGAGATTAATGCATATATGAAATATTTAGACCCTGAAATTAGTACCTGTAACAGAGCAATCCATAAAGCATAAAGAGGCACAAGCACCACTGCAAAACTTGAATTGGGATGTACCTTTAGGAATGCTGGCTAGCCAAAATGCCTTCCAAGCAGCCCTCTTACACGCAGTGATACTACTGAGCAGGCTGCGGGCTGGCTGGGGGCCCTCTCTGAGATTTCAGTGTGGTAACATCACTGTTTCCCCCACGCCAACCAGCTGAGTCCAGAATACTGGAGCCAATCTAATGTCTGGCCCTTCCTGAAGCCAGCAGATCTTCCTTCTTCCCACCTCCCCTCAGCAGTTCCACATCTCCACAAGTTTTTCCCAACACCAGCTCAGCTCACTAATGTGTTACTGTGACACTGTCACCCTTCCCCCCTTTCTTCCCAATGGATTTCAGAGTTAACTGGCACACGGAGGGCCCCAATAAGCACCAAAGGCTTCACACGGTAATTAATTAAAGCACACAGCCAGGAAGGGAGGCCTCCCTCTTTCAGCAGGTCTGAGCTGCTCAACAAATGATAGACTTTTAATCTCTAAACAATTACATTCCACCTTTGTCAAGATTATTTCAACAAACAAAAGAAGAAAAAAAAACCAAAACACTAGAGGAGGGCAAGAAGAAATCATTACACCTGGCAGTGTATCAAAGAATATTGTTAAATCATTTTAAAATTTGCCTTTGAAAATAAAAAATACATGAAATCTGACTGTCAGTCCTCGTCCTCAAGTTACCACAAGGCAACTTCTGAACTGTCTGCCATGGCCATGAACTAAAACTTCTGCTGTAACCTGTACTGGTACTACTAAACCCAGGCATTTTTATGAAAATGAAAAATATCTTTGGTACTTGTCACCTGCTTTGGAATTTTTTTAACATTCTTCTCTGACTCCGGGTACACCCAACCTGACGTGGCTTGTCATGACCTCTGTCCTGAAATTCATGCGCAGCAGACTGGGGAGCAACAGACTGCCCAGCCGCAGGAACTTGGTGCTCAGGTGGTTGCTGGATTTCATGCATCACTGGGGATTTTGAACTTAAAAGGAAAGGAGAAATATTTTGTGGAAAGCTGTATTACCTGCAAAGAACTGGCATTATTTCAATATCTTGGTCTTTAACAAAGGTATCTAATCACATACAGAACAGCTACAAAATGCTAAAACATTCATTGTTTCTTTATCAGGTGTTTTTCAGTATCTGGAATTTTAAACTTTCCCCAACACAACCAGGAAGCTACATTTCAGTGCAATCATGTCACAGACAACTCTTTTCTCCTCTAAAGCTGAAATGAAAAAGCATTCAAATGCATTTGTGTGTGCACACAGGGTGTCCTGACAGAGAAGATCTGGCTGTGGTTTTCTGCCTTTTAGTCTCAAACATACCAAGGTATTCTGTCGCCTGCTGATAAATTCTCTTGAGCACTAGTGAACTTAAGGGAGAATTTTCCATTTTAACATAAAATGCTCTTTTACAAGGAGCTCTTTCCTAGTTTTGTTCATATTTTAACTGTGTTTATCCTCAAAAAAGAACTCGTGAAAATCTCTTCCTGTTTTTACATATTCATCATTAAAAAACAAAACTAGACATATTTTTCCATCACACGGTTTACTTTCACGTGTAGTTTTAATCTGAAAAATAACAACTGTGCTTTTATAAACTCTAAATATTTTTTCTTGGTAGTTTTCTGAAAACAAGGATAAAAAAAAAAAACCTATGCAGATAAAACTTGCTGTACCGGTTCCATTGAAGCTTCTTTCCCAAAACAAATGCTGCCACCACCCTGAAAATTTGCACATTAGAACCACAAACACATTCTTGAATTCCAGAAGAGGCAACAGAAGAGGATAATCTGAAATCTCACCCTAACAGTCTCCTGAACTGAGCTAGGGAAAACATGGCTGCAGCCAGAAAAAAAAAATGTTGTTTTTACAAAATGATTGGAACAATGCAAGTTTCAAAAGTTCAGCTGAATAACCACTACTGACAACAAATCACTGGGAGGAAATACAGTATTTCTGGCTTGTTCCAGCAGGCTGCTAAGAGTTAAAAAAAAAAGTTAACGGAAGAAAACATTCTGTATTTTGTGTGAGAAATTCTTGTTTTTTAAATATTATCTGAATGTTTTCTGAAAGATGTAGGCCCTGTCCAACAGCCAAAAGAATTCTGTTTGCATCAAGACGTGCAGTTAAGGCAACTCTATGCACTTTTGAACACGAGTTTCAGGCACTTTAAAATTTATGCAAAACAGTTTTCAGCACAAGTTCTTGTACACCTATTAGGCCCAGCTGCCTTTAAAACAATTTCATCTGTTCCAAAGGTAAACCTGGTCTGACCACACGCAATGATAACCTTACACAAAGAAGTTGAAAAAGCCAAACTTGGGTAAAACATGCAGAAGTTTTGTATTAAAGTCTCAGGTGTGTGAATATCTGATAATTTTCCAATATATGTACTTTTAAACAGATTATTTCTCTACTTGAAACATTGTTATGTGCTGCACATATTTAATGATGACAGCCTATGTCCCCCAGAATTTATGGCAAGTGACCATGAAAAATAAGAGTGAAAGAAGGATCATTTCTCCCTTGTGAAGTTAGAAAAAAAAGCATGGGAAGAATAAGAGAACTAACACCACGGAGTAAATCTGTGTCTAAGTACCTTATGTTCCAGTCTATTATCTCAAGGTCAAGAACATCAGTTTTATATGTAAATGTTACGATAATGTAAATCTACATAAAATTGGTTTTCATGATCGATTTGGGGGTGGGGTGTTCGATGTTTTTTACTTTGCTTTTAAGAGGAACATTTTCTGATTAGCAAAGTTCCATAGAGACCAATAAGCCCTATGAGAATAAATCAACTTTCTTCTGTCCCATGGAAATCTTAAGATGTCATAAATATAAAATAAAAAAATCAGTTACAGCTGAGGTCTTTAACATGGTAGCTTCTTATTACTGCTTACCTGCTCCCTAATTTCTCCATTTCACTGTTGTTCCAAGCCTGCAGTACAAATGCAGTCTCTGCTCTGCAACATTCTCTTTTAACTTTGGACAAAGCATAAATTGGTGCCTGTTACTTGTGATGAATCCATCACATGGATCAATGCTAAATGCTGTCTGTATCATGAAAATGACATTACTTCCCCTCAGACAACCCGCACTCAAACAGCATAATTCAGTTCCAGGTGTTTAACATGAAAGGCATCTGTTTGTCTCACAGCCTCACTACCCTGGGCAACACTGTGCTGGCTTAATTTAGTGGTAATAAAGTTATAACCATCTGAATCCTAAGGCAGCAATTCTGCCCACCTAAACAAGAATGTGCTGTGAAAAGTAAACTACTCCAAGTAGCCTCTACTCAAATTAATAACCAAGAGTGACACAATCAGCAGCTGACTCCTTTTTACCCTCTTTTTTTTTAAATACTATGTTCCTCTCTTTCATGAGCACTTAGAAATGAAGAAAACAATGAGTTCCACCTAGCTCCAGCAAGAATTGCTCTATGCATGGAACCCTCTGACTTCCAGAGGTCCCCAGAAGAGTCCGACTCTGCAAAAGCACCTGGAATTACGGCCAGGCATCTCCTTTTAAAATCTCCAAAGCAGATTTTTCTATAAGCATTGGTTAGGGTGTGACAGAGAAGAGGGAAAAAAAAACCCCAACAAAAAACCAAACCGAAATCTAACCTAAAAAAAACCTCGAAGAAAACAAAACAAAAACAAACAAAACCAACCAAACAAAAACAAAAACAAAAAAAACCAACACACCAAACCCACGATTTTTCTGCAGTTTTACTGCACGAAATTCCTATAGGTAACTATACCCTGAACGCTTTTTGTGCTTATGGCCAAACACTGGAGACCCACACGACGCTGCTCCACAACCCCGCCGTGAGGGACCGCAGCAGCGGCTCCCGCCCCTCACCCGGGCCCTGCCGTCCCCGCCCCGCTGAGGGCGCCACAGATCCCGGGCCCGGCGGATGCGGCGCCGGCACACGGAACAGGCGGGCAGCGGCCGGGAAACCCACGGCAGCGGGGGGAGAAGACGAGGGAGGGAGCAGCAGCGCCTGAGGCGGCCCCGCCGTGAGGGGCGGGCACTCCCCGCCCGCTCCCGCCCTCACGGCCCGCCGGCCCCGCCCGGGC
>VWPU01000433.1:0-15219 GCA_013398955.1 Callaeas wilsoni
CCGCAGCCCCCGCAGCCCCCGCCGCGCTGGGCCGGAGCGCGGCTGCCCGGCGCCGCCTTCGCTTTCGGTTCCGCTCCGGCGGCGGCAGCGAGGGAAGGAGGGAGGAAAGGAGGGAGGGAGCGATGGAAGGAGGGAGGGAGGGAGGGAGAGAGGGAGGCCCCGCTCCGCCCCGGGGAAGGGCAGGTTTCCCCCCGGGCAGCCGCATCCTGCTCGCCCGCCCCCTGGAAGCGTCTCTTGGGGTGTGTTTTCTTCTCTTGTTTATTTGTAAATTTTTTTCCCAGTGTTTTATTCCCCCCCGGGCCGCACGGCCCCGCGTCACCTCCCCGCGGGATGCAGCGCGGGGTCCCGGCCGGTCCCGCTGCCGCCGAGCCCCGCTGCGGGCTCCCCGCGTCCTCCTCGGAGGGACACGAACCCCGGCGTCCCCCGCCGCCGCTGCCTCCCCTCGCCCCCGTGCAAGTACCGGGGTTCCAGCGTCAGGTCGGCTGGGGGCAAACCGGGTTACCTGCGCCAGTTCCCCCGGACTGAGCGATTGCCCCAGTCATCGCCTAAAGGGAAGGTTTGGAAACCAGTTGTTTGCAAATGTCACGGAGGCCGCCACCAAACAGTTCCCACACAAAGTCGCAGCTCCGTAGGGCTGAGACAGAGCTCACGGGCACGGCCTTTAGCACCCTGGCTGACACCAGCCCTCGGTAAACATACCCCTTGCTTTGTCCATTATTTGGGGTTTGTTTTTATTTCCATCCAGCACAATTTCTGCACCAAGCTCACCCGCAGGGTTTTTTTTCATGAAGCAACAGCTTCAGCCTTGAGTAGATGCAAATGCCACAGCCGGCCAAATCCTCTTCCTCATTTTGCTTCGAGGCTCTTTTGTGGGCACCACTTTGACACTGTAGAGCTCCCCAGACCAGAGCCAGGCCTCCATGCCAGCTTTGTGGATAAACATTGTATTTCTGACCAGAATCTTGAAAGCCACTCTAAAAATCAGTTTTATGCGCTTACTGTAATGTGTTAGGTGCTCCAAACATTTTAAGGATTAAACTCCTCAATGTTGGTTAAAACACAGTAGAGAGGGAATGAGGCACCACCAGCGTTCCACAAAGCTGGGTTCCCCTTTGCTGTTGGAAACATCGTTTTAAAATCAAGGCCCTGATGATCCGCCCACAGCTCCGATGCAGCACTAATTAATGGAATGTGTAAACACCGGACTATCCTTGTCTCGACCACACCTTAGTGCTTCTCTCTTCCTCCTTACCTGGCCGGGCTCCAGCAGAACCAGGTTTAGGTCTGGTCTGGCTTTCTCGTTGCTGACAAGGCCACAGTTAAATCTACTGCTTCCAGGCAGGGTATCTCCCGATGTTTAATGATGTTCAGCTTTTATGCAGCCACGAGGTGACTGGCACCCACAAAAGGTTTGCACTCACAGAACTGCAATCCCATGTGCCCTCACATCCCACACTACAGCCAAAATGAAATTATCTTCCAAAATGAGGATCTCACTGCTGCAGTCAATGCCAGCACATTACATATTCAGTTACAGAATGGTTTGGGTTAGAAGGGACCTCAAAGACCATCTCATGGGCAGGGACACGTTCCACTATCCCAGGTTGCTCCGAGCCCCATCCATCCTGGCCTTGGACACTTCCAGGGATGGGACAACCACAGCTTCTCTGGGCAACCTGTGAATTCCTTCCTAGCAGCCCATCTAACCCTGTCCTCTGGCAGTGGGAAGCCATTCCCCCTTGTCCTGTCACTCCAGCCCTTGTCCAAAGCCCCTCTCCAGATTTCTTGGAGGCCCCTCCAGATACTTCAGTCAGTTGTGATCTCCATCTATTCACCCATAAAAGCAGAGCAGGCGAATGACACACAGTGCTGAGAGGAGAACACACACAATAAAAACATTTCAGCTGAGCTGAGGCTGTTGTTTCCCACTCTTCACTCTCCTCATCCCCCCTCTGCACAAGGACACATAAAACAACAGTGCCAGGACTTTGCACTGTTACACCTCTCTGACTGAACCCTGTCTTTTTCCCTTCTGCCAGCACCATCTGTTTCTAGAGCGTAAACAGCAACTGCAGACAGGTTAAAAGCAAGGACACGTTTTAAATGAGACTTCAATACCTTTCCATACCACTTAAAAAGAGCACAAAGGAGCTTTGTCTACATTTTCCACTATTTTTTGTACCCCTGTGTTCATAAAGCCTGCATTGATTCGGGAAATGTCACTATGAAGAACAGAACACTACTTCTTCGTGACTGCACTACTCCCCTCAGTGTGTTTATAACACAGTCAAGAGGGTCTTTTCTCTTTCTTCCCCCATTAATTTCTTAATTTCAAGTACAGAATAAAAGTGAAATGGGTGGAAAACTACGTTTGTGTTAAAAAACCACAAGTTTGTTCAAGAGCAGACCATGATTTATTGGCAGTTATTCTGAAACACGGATGACTGAATACAATAAAAAGATGTTCGTAAAAAAAAACCAAACAAAACCAAAACAGGAAAACAAACAAATCTCATCTTTAAATGCATCACTTGAAGGCGTTGATTAAGGGGACACCGTGTGCTGGCAGCTCCTGGTGCAACTGACGGAACAACATGGCACATTTGTTCCTTTCCTGGGTCTTGCCGAGGGTGTGGAACAGCCGGGCTTGGAAGTAGAGAACGTCTCTGAGCTGCTCTTTGCAGTCCACTTTGGCAAAGTAAGTCTTGGCTTCATTTAGATTCAAGATAGCAGATTCCAAAGCTGTAGGAAAAAGGGGGACAGTCATATTTAAGAAAATATCACAGTAACAACTCCAAGCAAGGCAGCTCAAGGCTAAGGAGCCCAATTATAAATTCCTCAGCTTTGCAAAACCATTTGTGTCTTAGCAACATAGTCTCTCAGCTAGTTTCTATTATTCAGCCTTTGCTGCAAAATATGCGTGTGAAAGTATGCAGATAAACAATGTTCCATTATAAACATCTGTTGAACAACTAATTCCAAATTAATTTTGTATCCGATAACCAGGTAACACACTCTGGTGTAGCAGGACTCCAGTACAGACACTGCTTTGCACTTCTGAGCGCAGTTTCAGAGAGAATTACTTGTCACACTACCTTCAATCTTCTTTTGTGGAGTGTAGGAAGCCGCAGAAGCCACCTGACATTTGGCCACCAAGAACATGGCACAGCCTTTGTCCAGGACGGCTCCGTGGGCCAAGACAGGTTCTATTGCCATGTGCAGGATATTCAGGGCTTGTTCAGGAATGCCAAGGATCAACTGAAAGAGAAATACTTGCTGGTCTTACACTGGAATCCACTGGTATGAGCAGCTTCTTCAGGGAACACCAACACAAGCCATGTCTGTTTCAATAACACGATGGAACACATACAATTTTTTTTTCAACTTTTCCCCCATAATCTTCTTTTAAATCAAAACTTGTGAGTAGAAATGAACTGCTCTCTGAAATGATTGGGAATGGCTTTTCCACTCAATCAGTGCTGACAGTCACGTCTCTCAGAATAAACAATATAACTGAACTCATTACCAGCATTATTTTTAATACATAAGCCAACCTGTGCTATGAGGAAGCCAAAACACCAGCATTAAAAAATAACTGAAGACATTAAGACAGGGGAGATTTATGCTGCTTAATTATATGCAATAACTATACATTTTAGTGATACACGTGAAACTCGACTTTTATTAACTTCCTCGAAAGCTTTTACATTCAGAGTTTGCTTCTTCAGAATCAATAATTTAATTCCAACGAGGTTGTGTTCTTAAATCTCACAGGAATAAAAACAGCATCCAGATCCCCAGAATAAATGTTGCCCTGCAGCCCTGTGAAAACACAAATCAGACCTACCTGGGAGAAAGCCAAGTTCAGCACGGTTTCAGAAGCCAAGTACTGCAGGCTGTATTCCCGAGCGAGGGCCAGAGCCTGGAGCAGCACCGGCAGCGCGATGGTGTGACACGAGGATCTCCAGTACAGCTCTGCTATGGACAGCAGCACCCTAACCGAGCAGGGGCAAGCAGTTACAAACCTTCACTCTGGATGAAAAATGTCCACTTGTTTCCCAGGGAATTATTCCATCCACAGTGGTATTGGTTTTATTATGAATTACGCTGCTGCATATATAATAAATTTAAATTACACCCTTAAGAGGAGATGCCACAGACACACAAAAGATTAAGTAACACCGTAGCTCTCTCAAGATTTACACCAAAATAGAACTACACATACATGCATTTCCATTCCCTATTTATTTTAGATGCAGTGTTTCCTTTTTTCATGAACATTCATGGAACTTTAGGTTTACCACCTTTTAGTTTACATATTAAAAATAACTAGGTTTCAATGCCACAATATTTTGAGTATTCCTCCATACTGTGATTAATAATTGAAATGCCTCTGTAATCTCAGAATCACAGCAGGTAATCTGAAGAAGTGAAGTCTGAACACAGACAAATTGAAATGGCTGATTCTAATCACTGCAAAGTGGCTTTAATACTCTGAAAATGAAACATTCTTACCTAATCACCATCTCGGTGTTCTTGATTTTCTGGCAGTGGATCAACAATTTCTGCAGAAGTTTGTGTGCCTCTGACATTTGATTTTGGGCTTTCAATACAATGGCTTTTCTGTCATGGTAGGAAGAAAACATCACTGTATCTTTCCATTTTGCATAGAATTCTGCTCAGAACACAGTAAAACAGGTCTCTGTTTTGTGACCTGTGTTTCTTGTAGCTGCAGACTGGCACCCTGACAAAGTGTACACATGCTGCACACAGACAGGAGGAAAAACAGATCTCCCTGGTGCCAACTGGACAACTCCCAGGCAGAAAGGATCAAACTCATAAAACAGCTTTAGATAGAAACCAGGGATTGCCAAAACCAAAGGCCAAACAGGCAGCAGAAGTGGGAGGACATGCAAGCTAGAAAGCACCAGTAATTATCTGTGAGAAAAACAGGTATGAGGTAAAGCAGCTAAAAGTCGCCTGAGCTAACAAGGATATGGAGCAACAGGAAAACAGAGAACGGGGAAGTCAGGACCAAATGCACAGCAGCAGGAGATGGGTACAAACGCCCCGAACCAGACACTGAGAGGAGTATTTAAAGATCAGGGAATTCATGATCAGTCCAATTCCAGAAGGACAAGCATCAGGTCCCACAGCTTGAATACTGATCTTCTGGCTGACTAGCACTGGCTGCTTTTAGGTGTTTTGCCTCATTGAAAATCGACAAGAAATTCTTTTATCACTACGTTGGCTTTCATGTTCACCATATAATAAGTTTTAACTGTGACTATTTTTAACACGTCATTCTCATTTAGAAACAAGAACCCATTAAGGTGGGTGAAAAAAACCCACATTGTTCCATTTTGGAGATGTAGAAACCAGGCCACAGAGGAATTCGCTCAAGGCCTGAGCTCCCTCCCCAGCTATTTGACATAAAAATCCGCTTTGTGCTCAGGTTGGAGTACAGAGGATTTTGAAGAAGTTACCACAATGGATTCACAGCCCTAGAATAACACCAACTTCAGCCATTCCAGTTCTTCAAATGTTCAGAGAAACAACTACAAATTACTATTGCAAGACATGCCCTAAGGGAACAGCCCTCCAGGTTAGATGACAGGACCTTTACTAATTCTGGAAAGGGAAAAATATGTAAGCACACGTGACTGGCAGTGATCATTTTGCTAAATTTTTCATTATCTTCATGGAACACACCTGTGAGTGCATGAAGACCCACGATTTCTTACCTGTATACACCTTCAATGCTATTAAGTGCTGTAATTCCTGCTACAAGAGAATCTGCTACATGGTATCTGCCATCGTTCATGGCTCGCTCAAACTGTATTTTCTGATCAAACAGCATCCAAAGCTAAACAAAGAGCATCCAGAAACAACTTTTAGAAGTCATGCCTGCCCATTTTCTAATCCTAAATTAGAATTAAGTTTTTATTTTCCCCTGTGGGTATTTATGTCTAGACACACTAACTCCACTGTCCAATTACTGGATTTACTGAATTACTGTCCTCAACAGAAATGCTCAGATCTGGATTAATGTTTCAATATTGAAGCTCACCTACTTGACTGCATTTTAAGTAAAAAGGCTCTTTAAAACCATTACTAATGATTTGAGACTTGTAGACAAGTAGACTTGTTCTGTACAAAAGAGAAGGATGACACTATATTTAATGGGATCTCAAATACTTCAATGTAAATACTATCTTATAGACTCCTGCGGCAATGTTTCCCAGAGTCACACAAAAACCAGGTTATTAGCCTATTATCCCAGTTATTTCTGGATTGTAATATATCAAAATGAGCAGCACTAATTAAACGGAACTTTGAAGCTCCAAATCAATGCAGAGCATTTAACTGCTCTATGTGCTCATGAAGCAGAGGTATATTTCTCTGTTAATAAAATTTCTACTTAAACAGCTTCATCTTAGGAGGCTGTGGTGAGAGAAATGTCTCACCAGTCTGAAAACAACACAGGCAGCTTTTCCATGCTTTTGCAAAAAAGCTGATGCTGCACAGCTTCCCATGAGGACGAGCCAAGGGAAATGAGAAAACGTATAGCCCAAGGCATACAGAGGAAAATTCAGGAGCAGTGGGATTCAGATCCTACTGTATAGCAGTTACATAACTCAGAGGCTGAATGCTAAGTGTTCTACCTGTGCATGCTGACTGTTGGGAGGGAATCTCTCCTTCAGGTGTTTCAGTATTTCAGAAGCAGCTGCGAAGTACCCCTGGAACACAGAAGGACACTGATTAATGCACCAGGGTGGGCCCTGCTCCCCTCCCTTTCAGCACAACCCTCAGGGAAGGGATTTGCCAAGCAAACACCCTGCATTGTCTCTGCCCCCAGAGCAGGCGTTAAAGGCAGAAAAAAACTCAAGTCAAGTCTTGCACCCTCTGTCAGTAACACCCACACGTCCTCTCACCAAATGGCACTTTGTGCAAGTAGCCCTAAAGCTCACCTGCTCGGCGTGCAGCTCTGCCAGGTGACACAACACCACGGCGAAGGACTCGGTGTTGTTCTGCTGAACGCCCACGTTCACAGCCTCCAGACTGTTCATGCTCAGCAAGGTCTGGGCTTGTTGAAGTGCCATGGTGCTTGTGCAAGAGAAATATCTTTCAGTTTTTCAAGCAGCAAACAAGAACCATTTTTAATCTATGGTCTTGTTATGACAATAGTCTACATTGTCTGGTTAAGCCAGGGGCCTGGGGAGAAGGAAAACTTGTAGAACTTCTGTCCAAGGACTCTGGGCTGTGCAGGCACAGCAAGTACTACAGACTGAAAGCTGCACACAGCCTAAGCACAGAGATGCTGGAAGTGGGGGCACAGCAACAATTTATGATCTATTTGCCACTACTAAATGGAAACTCTATCTCTTCTTCAGTATGAGTTTTAAAGGAACACAAGAGAATGGAAATAATTGCACTCAGCCTGTACTGAATCACAGTCTGATTGCTTTATTTTAGTGCACTGGAGACACACAGTCACTTGTTATACCTATATAAATGCATTATGTGCTAACAAGTGCAGTAGCTAATCCAGGAGTTCCAAACAAAGCAAATACCTGCGGCCGTATAATCTCCAAATGGCTGTTTTCTGTGCTATGCTGATGTCAATGAGCTCTGACAGGCTGTGCTTCCAATGCAACAGATCAGAATCTTTTAAGGCATCCATTAGTTTGTTGGCAGCCTTTCCTGCAAAAGCTCTTTGCTGAACCAAGGACTGTATTCCCAAGGAAGCGAGATACTGGGAAGAAGGAAAAAAACATACCTACAGTGTTGGAAGACAACAGAGTACCTGAGGCTTGCAAATTACACTGGAGCAGAGTTCTAAACTACTAAAAAAGAATCCCAAAAAGACAGCACAGACAAAGGAACACTGCTCCAGGCATTTCTTTAAATACTCACTTATGCACACCCACACATATGTGAATGTCATTTTGTTGGATGTGAAAGGTAATTTCCACTCCCCCACACAGAAATCTTATGGAGGAGGACAGGACCAGTACCTGGATTTCTCCAGAACTGCTGTGAAAACAGAGCCTTTGCTTTGCTTCCCTTCCCCACAAAGAGGCCATGTCTGCTCCTCTCTCCCAACAACAGCAGTTTAGTCCATTTTAGAACAATTCTCTTAACAAAGGAATTGCGGATTTGGGGAAGACAGAACTAAACATTAACAGACAACAGATCCAGGGCAGAACCACCAAAAGGGAGGGCTGCCCTGCAAGATTTCACAGAGCTGTACAAGGAAATGTGTTCAAAGCCCTGCCAGAGGCATCAGCACTGAGCTTCAGGGAAGGTGGAGGCCTAAGAACCTCTCCTGAGAACCAGATTGTTACCAAAATGGTGCCTGGATCAGTAGCCACAGAGATTTTTTTTCTGCCTGAAAACCAAATAAGTTAGAAGCAAAACCAGTGAGCCTTGCAATAATGCTGTGGCATTAAAGCAACTGAACTCTGGCTTGTTAATATAAAGAATAAAAGTCGGAGAAACAGCTAGATTTTGGAGTGTTAGAACATGTTTGTTTAAATTCAGTTACATATTTTGAACAGACCAGCCACAAAACCCCAAACTCCGATCACACATGCTCCCATCATCACATGGGTTTGTCCCAGAATAATAAAGTTAAGGATTGATGAAATGGACTCACTGGCAATCCAAAATGTAAGGATTTGTTCACAGAGTGCTCCAGCAGAACACAGCTATCGAATATCTTCTGCTCCAGGATGTACAACCAGCTCTAGCAAGGAAAAATACCAAAATCTCATTGCAAATAGCTGATGGCTGCAGCACTTTTAACTTGGCTTGCTGTAGCACTTTTAACTTGGCTTGCTGTTACAGAATGCACAAAAACTCACTGGAAATACAAACCACTTGAGGACTGATTCTAAGGAAACTTCTGCTGAACGCTGCACAGCAAAACATATCAGAAGTGCAGCTAGGCTGGGATGCTGGTGTGGCACCAGCCAATGCTGGAGGTTCAGTGATTCACAAAAATACAGGGAACTGTGGAATGCAGCACCTCAGGAGTTTGATACCACTGATGTCAATTCATTATAATGTTAATTACCGGAAAAAGACAGAGAGAAATCCAAATCTTTTCCTCCCACTTTGCTTGCCCTAAAGGTGGTTGGTTACTCTTTGAGAATTCAACAGACAGGAAGGAGGAAGCTTCTGAAATACTTCTTCTTTTTACAACATCTAAGACTAAACTTTGAGCTTACTACTGAGATCTCTGGGATAACAATTCCTGCTTAAGAAATTAATCCTGAGCTGCAACAAAACATCCCATGATCCTGCAGTTTGTTGCCCTGGGTGCCAGGAGCGATGTCACCCCACTGCTGGGCAGTCAAATGTCCTGGGTGAGCTGCTGCTCTAAGAGAAGTTCTGCAACAGTTCACCGAGCAAAACGACTCAAGGCCCGTTTGAACAGAGCTCCTACCAGGCAGTGCTGCAGGCAGACGTGGTCGTTGGACTCCTGGGCAATCCTGATGGCTTCCTGAAGTGCAAGTTCAGCCTGCTGGCTATGAGCAGACAGAGGGAGAACAATTAGTATTCCCACAGTGCTTAAGATACAGCATCCTGATCCAGAGGAATATTGATCTGAATTATGCATAATGCACTCAGATCTCTGGTTTAACAGCCCGTGTTTTCCTCCCAGCACTCTGCAGTGCATTCTGGTTTTGAGGACAATAAACCTGACAGCATCTGCAAACCAGAATGCAGCTGTAACCCCTATGTGGGCTTTCAAATCCTGTACGTGCCATGGTGCCAAGTTATTGTTTGAACAGGGGCAACATTTAGAATCTGCCTGTGTAGAAATTGTTGCTCTCAACTTTGCAGTGCCCTTCTCTTCTCCAGTCCTTTCACATGATGCCTGCAGGCCGCAATCAATAAATGCAAAACATAAGTGAAGATGAGCAGGCCAGCTTTATCAACAAAATAAATCCCACCCATATGGCATTTTAAATTTTAAAAGCTCTGATGGCTTCGTTTTTTAATTATTCTTTTGCCAGATCATCAAAAAACCAACCACACTTTCTTGAGAATATGGATGAAAATAGGCATTCATGCCCACTGACCCTTCTGAGGTTATGGAAACCTAACTGAACACTTAAAATACTCAGGATACAGACAAATGTCAACTCTTTGATGGCTCAGTTATTACGGAAATCAAATAAACACCAAAACAAAAATGAACCCAAACAAATCAAGACCACAAGATGATCCCAACCCAACCACATCTGCTCTCAAGTTAGAGAAAGCGCCTGATGGGATTTTCAGACGGCAGGGGAGGTCTCTTTGTCAGCACTTTGAGATGCCCCAGGGTGAGTTCCTTACTAGTGGCCGAAGCGGCAGTGCAGGGCCGCCAGGTTGAGCGCGGCGTAGCGCAGGCTCCGCCCGTAGCCCTCGTCCCCGTTGCTTTTGCTCTCCGCCCCCGTGAGGATCAGCCGGTCAAAGTAATGCAGGAGGCTGTGTGTGGAACTGAAGACATCTTGCACTCTGAGGCTGTTTAAGTAGCTTAAATAATGCTGAAAAGCGAAGCAAAATCAGCTTTAATTGTACAGGTATTAAACCAGAGTTTTGTTCATAACTCTGTGTATTTTAGCCCAACGTGGAACTGTGAAATACTGCACGGCCAGGGAAGGAAGTGCTGGATCAGAAGCTGCACCAATACTGACACTACCTGTGCAGAATTTCTGGATAAAATTGGATAACTTCTTGGACAAAACTGGTTGTCTGCCTGAACAGGATCTGCCAAATGGTGAAGATTACAAGATCTGGCTGACAGAATGATCCCAGCCAGTCTGAGATCTCTACAGAGGTGGAATCCCTGTATTTGTGTGTGAAGCAGGAGTGGGAATACAGGCAGGACTCCCACAGTGCCTGCACTCAGGAAGACACTAAGAAACATCAGCACTGCTTCCAAGTGCTGTGCAGATAAGAAGGAGATGCTAAAATGATGTATTTTCTTTTTGGCACTGAGACCTGGGCAGGATAATCCTTTATGTTGTGAAGTCCAGCCAGTGACTACGGCAGCCCTTTCAAGGATACCTTTCCAAAAAGCAAGAGGTCACACCACAGGTCTGGAAACGCCCTCCAGTGTGAGTTGTCTATGGCTTTCAGTATAAATTGCTGTTAAGGACCAGAAGCAAAGTGAACAACAACCAGCAAAGCTAACAGATATTCCACTTAATACTGATTTTTAAGCTACAGGAGTACGAGGCCTGAAATTCCTTAGGAAAACGTGGGTAAAAGAAGTAAGTTTTAGATTTAGTTGAACAAAAATGCACTCAGTCCCACCAAAATTGACAGGCTTTTATCTGTGCATGAAGGGGAAGCACTTTGCTTAATTAAGGTTTCTGTACATTCAGGAGTTTTAGTCTGAATTACTAAATTTACATGCAACTCGCTCACGCTTTTATCATCTACTTATATTTCAACAGAGAATAAATTACTCCCAAATAATCCTATCCTAGAGATAAGAAATCCCTTTACAACCATTCTGGATGAAGAAAAAGATACTTACTGCTTCAGCAAAGTCTGGATTAAATTTTAACAAGTTGTTCAATTCCTTTTGCAAAGATGCTGGAGCAAGAGCCTTTGTTTCATCGTTCTTTAGTAAAGAAGCCTGGAATAAAATTTGAACAGTGCAAGTAAGATATGCAACTCCATAAGGAGGGTTATAAATGTATTGTGGTACAGGACTGTCAGGTTGGTTGTTATCTGCTTGGAGAGGACATTAAAGAAGATTTTGTAGCAGCTCTATTATGACAGTGGCAGTTTGATTCTATATTATATTATATTATAGACTTCACTTTCCAGGGATCAGAGAGACCAAGTCTAATAAAACCTTATTCAAATGACTGTTTAAAGGTACTTAAAGAATTCTGGTTGAGTTTCTCTCTGAAGAACTAATGCCACACACTGCTCACTGGAATTACATGTATCTGCTCATACAAAAAAAAACCCTCAGGAAAACAAATCAGTAAATTCACAGTTTGCTTTGGCAAGCAGTTCAATTAATTAAAAATCACAAAAATGTAGTTACTAGAATTAGCATTACTGACTATTGAATTACTGACATTTGTGTCCATGTGTATTTCTGTTCCCTTTTTTATTTACCAGCTGGAATAACCAACAAAACTGCACATTTTCACAGAAATGTGAGGCAAGCAGAGCAGAAGGACCTTCTCAGAACCAAATATCAGCATATGGTGACATGTCTGGATAAAACACTCATAGCCCCAAGTGCTCGTACTGAGCAACAACATGCAAAATATCAACAAATCTCTACGAGACCAGAGAAAACAGAGAAAACATCACGGCTGACACTGTGGGTAAAATTCAAGGTGAAATGCATGTTATGGAACATTTCCTCCACTTTAATGAGAATTAACATACCTGCTGAGAAAGAAAATACTCTGCTTGTTTCTGGGAAAGAGGCCCACAGGCTATCTCTTCTTCCCTGGTAAGAAACACTGGTTAGAAACAGGGGCAAGGAAAGACAGCACGGAAATACATTTCATCAGTCACCCCACACTTCTGCTTTATAAAGTTTTATGGGATTTTATAGCTCAAAGCATGAAAGAAGGCTGAGAAAACTTAATAAAGAATAAAATTTACTACATCAAAGTCAGCAATCCAAACGATTTCACCCAGTTCAGCTTCAAGCTGCAGAGACCACAGTCGAGAGCAACGTTACCCTAAATACACCCTAAAAAAACCCTAAAGAAAAACAGCAGAGAGAAGATTTGGGGTTGACAAATTCAAATGGCTTTGCTCTGTTTTTTCTGTCTTCTGAAGACATTCCCAAGGAGATGAACTGGCACTTTGGCCACATCCATCACTGCTGGAAACAGCTGTTCTGCAAGACATTGATTCTGTGGAAAGACAGAACGTCCAGCACAGCCAGACCCCAAGAGCTGCTGTCTGATTCACGCTGCAGCAACTCCTGCACAAGTTTATACAAAGACAGTTTGCAAAGTACATTTTAAATGTGTGGATACATAAAATATTTTCAGGATTATTCTTACAGTGGAGCACCTCTTTAGCAGGTGAAAACGCTCAGTACTTGCTTCTCCTTTTTGAGGTAAATAGAGGTTCTTTTATTTGGAGAGTGGTGAAAAGCAAAACAGAACCGTTCAACTTAACTTCTTATTGAGCAATCTTTCCTTGCTGGAAGCAGAAGTGACCTCTCCAACAGTTTTAGGACGTGACAACCAGAGAAGTCATTCAGCAGTGGGAAATTGTGGGCAGCAACCACCTTCGGGCTGTGGTTCCCTACGCGAGGATGAGGATGGGGCAGTGCCACCTTCACGAGCCACTGACAAATGTTACCACAGGGTGGCACCAAGGAAACGAGCGGCCACAAAGCCCAGCCCGCCCGTAGGAGGCTTTAAAAAACATAAAAGATTAATTTCCTTAAGAGGTGGGAAAGACTTTAACACGAATATATCACCTTAAAGGCCCATCGAGCTCTTCCTTCTCCATTTTCCCGCCCAGCTCCTCTGGATTTGTCAGCTCCATCTCATTCTCGTCGGCTCCATTCTTTTTCTCATCCTTTTGAAAGTACTGCTGGAGCGCTGTGTAAAGTTTATAGACCTGGCTAAAGGAAAGTTTGTTGTATGCCAGGATCATGTGGCGCAGGAACAGACCTGGAGAGGGAAACGCCTGCTGTGAGCACGGTCTGTCAGGTGCTGCTTCAGACAGGAGACTAAAATCATGGCCAGCAGCTTAAACAACATCGTTTAGTTCCTCATTAAGCAGAAATGAATGAGAAATGGAATAGAAATTACTGAGTCTCATCTCAGCCTACCAGATGATACAACTCAGTGTTGCAGGGTGTAAATCTGGTCTTAATTTAGCAGCCAGTCTCACAGATAAATTGCTAAAATCAGTAGCAACCTCACAATATGCAAAACTATCGGTGAATATGCAACATCTGAGCAAGAGAACAATGACATTCTGAAATTTTACACCTCCCCAGAAAAACAAAGCTGTATCCTGAGGGAATTACATCAGTGGTAGATATCACATCAAAACCAGCTTATGGATAACAATTATTTACCTACTACACTTGTTTTATGAACTTCTGGCTCTGTCCCTGAGAATGAATCTGAAAGGTCGTCAAAAAATTGTTCCATATCTTTCAGTTCTCCTTCTGCCATAAGTTTTAACCTAAATAGGGGAAGAAAATGACATTTTTTAGGGTATTAATATAGACATCAAATAAAATATTCCCCTGCTTCCTGTATAAATGAGTAAACACAAACAGAACCAAGTGGTAACTAATCTCTTGGGCCCAGGAGGTTTTAATACTGAGATAAAGACGATCATATTAAATATTGATAATAAGCTAAATAATAATCAGGTTTGGGCTTTTTAAAATTTTAAACAAGTCTTTATTAAAAGAGAATAATTAGACAAGACAGTTATTCTTAAAACAAATAGGAACCCAATTTTTTTCTTTAATTTAAAATTTTTCATTGATTAGATATTTGGAACTGTTGCTGTTCAGTGAGTTATCTGATACAACAGATCTTCTGTCCCACAGAAACTTTGATGGCTTCGATGCTGGTGCCTTTCAGAACTTAGCTAGGACAAGTAAGAAATCTGTCGAAGCAGAGTTTTGGCCCAAATGCATGCTTTTTAGAACCTGACATTTACAGGTTTCGGAGCACTTCTCAGCGCTCAGAGCGGACACAAACAGCGCAGAGGATTCACGCAGCGGCCTCGGCGGCTCTTCCCCGCCCCGCCCGCACGGACCCGGCTCGAGCGCCCGCCGCACCTGATGTGGACGGAGCCGGCCAGGTGCGGGCAGCACTCCTCGATGGCCTTGCGCAGCCGCGACAGCGCCATATCAGGACCCTGCGGAGGACAGCGACATGTCGCGACAGGCCACGACACAACGCGGCCACCCTTCCCCCCGCCCCAGCCCGGGCCCCGACCTGCAGCAGCGGCAGCAGCAGCCGGTTGAGCCGCCGCCGCTCCAGCAGGCCGAGCTGCGCGCCGGCGCGGCCCAGCTCGCTGAGCAGCACGAGCAGGGCCATCTTGTGCGGGGTGACCCAGTCGCGGACGCCGAACACGTTCGCGTGCACGACGCCGTTGGTCAGCATCGGGTTGAAGTACAGGCTCTCGTGCACGCTCGCCATGGCGCCGCCGGGCCGCCCGTCGCCCGGGAAACCGCGCGCACCGCCCCGCCCCGCC
>VWPU01000434.1:0-95403 GCA_013398955.1 Callaeas wilsoni
CGGCCGGCGAGGGGAGCGGAGGGAGGCGAGGGGCTCCGCGCACCTGGAGCGGTGCCGGCCCGGGAACCAGCCTCCCCAGCCCGCGCCGCAGAGACCCCGCGGCCCGCCGGGACCTCCGCGCCGCCCCGCTCCCGGCCCGGCTCCCCGCGTCCGCCGCAGCGTCCACCGAGAACTCGGCGGACCAGCGCGGAGCTCCCTCGGAATCGCCACCGGGGCGCGGGGGGCTGGGCGCAGCCTTACCCTCCTGCTCCATCTGCTCCCGCCGCCGCGCTCCGGCGCTCCCCGAGCCGCTGCGCGCTGAGCTGGGCCGGGCGGTTACAAAGGCGGCCGCCGGGCGAGGGGGGTGGGTTTCCTCTCCCTCCCACTGCAGCTGTAGAGCGCCATGAGGCGCCGCCAGCGGGACGCGGCGCCCCTGAAGGCGGCGGAGGTGGGATGCGCCCCCGGCCCGGCCCGGCCCAGGCGGCAGCGCGACACGCCGGAGGGGCCGCCCCGGCTGCCGGGGTACCAGGTGCTGCTCCCGGCCCGGGGGCGGCGGCGGGGAAAGGGCGCACCCGCAGGGGCTGGCTCCTCCCTAGGGCCGGGAGCGGGGGCCAAGGGGAGGGGGAGAACACCCTTTCCTGCCCCCTTCCCTCCCGGCCCTGGGGAAGCAGCGCCTGCCGCTTGCGTGGCCCCTGGGCAGCGCTACGAGGAGCTCCCGCTGAGCCAGACCCGTCCTGGACTAACCGAGGGCACCCCACTTCCCCCAGGTGAACCGCTGGGCCTCGGGATGCAGCTGCAGGCAGAAAGGAGGGCCCGAGCTCCTCACCACTCGCATGCCACAGGGAAGGTGTTTATGGGTCCCTTCGGTAAGAAACAGGATGAACCCAGGGCGAAGCTCAAAATCACATCACAAGCAATAGAAAGGGAAACCTAAGGGCTACAGGCTCTACACTGGCTGTTGCCCTTGGAACCAAAAGCTTCTCGGTGCAGCTGCTGTGGGCGGCTGTGGGACACATGCCGAGGCCCAGGAGAGACCTCGGGCTGTGCATGGTTTCTCTGACTGACCTGTTCTTTCATGTACGTGTCAGAGAGCAATTCAGACACGAGTTTTGTCTGAGGGACTCAAACCCTACCAGCCTCTTCCCACCTCCCAGAAACATTCCAAGAAACAAGAGCTTCTTAGTCAGACCGGAAGGCCCACCTGACTCACTACTCTGTGCCTGGACACGGAGTAGGATGCCGTAGGTAGCAGGGATTGCAGCTGAGTTGGTGGGCGATGCTGTCTTTGGTAGCCCTGGTGAAGTGCTCCTTCCACAGAAGTAAAACCCTGCCTCTTCAGGTGAGGCACACAGTTAAAGGAGAGCTTTCTGAGATTTAATATCCCAGCTTCTCTTCACAAGGAGTAAATAATACTGAGGAAAACAAATGTATTAAGCCTAAAAGTACCTATCAAGCAATCTATCTCTGAAAGCACAAAGTCATGTAAAATGGTCTTCACAGAGGCATTTACGTTCAGGAAAAAAATAGCAAAACAATAAAATGAAAAGTTATCCATGTTGGGCTTTAGTCTATTTCTTATTACCCAGTAGTTCACCATTGCTCTTTACCTTCCCCCTGAAATACCCAATGTTGATGCAGGCATTAGTATGGAAATACACTGTTGAGCACTTCAATAGTGTGGTGGAACGGAAACACAGTTTTGCAGTGACATTCCCAAAATTAATTTCCATGGACTAATCACTGCAGAATAAAAGAAGTAGCTGTTCTAGATCAACTCTATGAATAGGGTCTAGGTAAATCAGAGTAAGAAAGCAGATTTATCAGTAATGAACCAATCTGGATTTCTTGTCACTTTGAAAAGCCTACCTGTTACTTTCAAAATCCTACCTTAAAGCATTAATATACATACACAAATTTAATACACAACTAATGATTTCAGACATTTAATGCTGTAAAAAATTGATATGGCTCTCTTAGATTAGTCCTGTCCTTTAGGACAATGAGGTGAGTCTTCTCTACAGCATTTTCACCGGAAGAGATCCAAGCTCACCAATCATTGCTGCATGGTTATCAGGTATAATGGGGATTCAGCAGCAGAAACAAACTTACAAATTGTTGGAAATTTCCCAGGTTCTTTGCTCTCATGAAAGCAAGGTCCATGCTATAAAGTGTGAAGCTGAGACAAGCTTTATTTTAAGCATTTAAACTTGTTAGATATAGCACCAGAACACCAAATAACCAGCATCCCTTAAAATTACCTCTTTATTTCCTGTCCAATTCTTTCCCCTCTCTAGCCAGCATTTTGGTTTGGTTTGGTTTTTATGGTTTGTTTGTTTGTTTTTGTTTTTGTTTTTATTTTTTTTTTTTCCTAGAGAATTGGACCATGTTTTATTTTAGGAACTCAGTATCTACAGACTGGGTATCTGCAGTATTTAATTTGTATCTCTGAACAGAATCAGTTAAGCTATTCTGGAGTGAGTTAACAATTTAAGCAAGTTGTAGCCATTGCTTTTGGCCAGCAAAATTGTAACAGAGGGCCAGTGTCAGTTTCCTTACATGTGGGAAATAAGCCATGTCTCCAACCAAGGTAAATCCTGTGGAGTCAGAGAGAAGTTTCGGTAGATAAGCAACAAAGAAAAGACGGGCTCTGCTTTGCAGCTCTGCTAGAGATTGGAAGGAATAAAAGCTAAGAAGGAGGTGGTCTGACACTACCAGCAAAAGGGCAAAACACTAAAAATTTGGGTTTAGAAGACAAAAGAAATTGCTGGGACCTCTCCCATGAATACTGGAACTTTCTTCCCGCCTGAATTGGGAGGCATCCAATCCTTTAAAACCATGAGGAGCAAAATGATTCTGGGATCATTTATGGCACAGTTTGTGACTCTTGAGTAACAAGCATGGGATGCTACCTTTCATTGAATTGCAGACAGTAGATACATATCCAGCTCTGTTAAGCTCTTTTCTGCCCTTTTCTTCTAACCTGTCTCAGGTATCTGAGCGATTTCCCTTCATGTCTTATGAAGGAAGTAATAATAGAAGCAAGTCTGCCTTGCCAACATCTCTGTCATTTCTGCCATTCACAGTGTTAGTCTCAAAGAAGTTGAAGATCCTCTTTAATAGATTAGAAACTGGTTGGAAACCTGCAATGAACTGGACCTTGCTGAACACCTGAAGGTCTTAGTTTTATTAAATCTTAGCTGCGAATTCTACTTTCTACCCAGTACAATGAACTTCTTTAAGCTTTGAAGCACTGGGCAATGTCCATTGAATATGGTCTTTACCTCAGGCTTGTTTTAATTGTTTTCAGTCCCTTGGTATCTAATGCACATGTGTGCAAGGGTAAGAGTAAAGGGCCAATAAATGCACTGTGAGTGGTTAGCGAAGTTCATACAAATATTCTTTCTCTCAAAAAATAAAAAAGTTGCCTGTCATATTGCATTAAAATTCTGTTACAAGACAAGCTCTCTCAATAGAAAGTAATTCTCCTTCATGGTAGGCTTTGCAGTTCAATGAGGATTACCACTGCATGTCCAGGAAAGATAGATTTAATGAGAGTAAGAATAACCTCTTCTAGATTTAATGAGACATTGGAGACCAAAAAGTCAAGGCTTTGCAAATACATGGGGTCTGTCTGACACGCTTTTTCTGTAGGAGATGCATGTTGTGTTTCATTCCAGATCATATAATCATTGGGGTGACCCTCATGTGCTTGTGCCATCATATGACACTCTATGGCAAACACAGAGTTCCTTTGTGCACAGAATCCTTATTTATAAATCTTGTAATTTTGATTGGAGCTTTTTTCCTTCCTGAAAAGACTACTTTTCATGTGAAAATGAAGATTTGAAGATTACTGTGATGTCTTTTGAGTATTTGTGCAATCTCATTCTCATGAATTTGAAGCTGGGCCTTTGAATTTGCAGATGAAGCAGAACCGCTTTATTTCTCATTTACAATGAGATTAAACCAGTAAATGCAATAAAAACAATTAAACTTTATGGCAGCACTGAGACTTAGTCTGTTGCTTTTAAATTTGAAAAAACAAGTCAGAAAGAAATGACTGATCCAAGGCAGTTTTCAAGGGAAAATATTTTTAAGCCAAAACCATACTGAGGAAGGGTTGGGGGGGGCGGGGTTTAACAGTATCTTAGGCAAAAGTAAGCCTATTCTATATTCACCAACCCCACTGGCCACAGCAGCCAAGAATCCAGAGGAAAAAAAAACCACAGAACAATATACAGAAATAAGGAACTGCAGATAAAAGTAAAGCAGCCCTCCATCTGGGACACAGTTCCTCTGGTAGCTTTTAAACTCTGGCATGAGATTTTTATAGCAGAGTGGAATAGTATTTTGGCTGCACATGATAGAGTAGTTGAACTTAAATATTTACTGGGGCCTGAATGTTAATTTTTCTTAACACAGAGGCATTTCCAATCCTGAACGTTCTAATTTCACTGGTGTTCTTTATACACTAACTTACAGGTTTTTTCATTTAAATTGATTTAGATCTTTTTAAGGTAATATACCTCCGAGTTGTTATTTGGGTTCTCTGAAAGCAGAATTAGGTTCACACAACAGGTAATGAATGATCAGTGCACCACCTGTTTTCGAAGCCTGATCTTCACAGCTGAAAATATCCTCTATGTCCAAGGCGGGCACAAGAGCCATTCTTCATCTTTTAAATGGTGGGCTGGGGAAAACAGTAATCCCATTGCCATTGCTTGACAAAAAACAATGACCTACAAGGGTGGTGGATCCATTCACTTCTGTCTCTGGGGTAAAATGAGGGTGAATTATTAGGGGACTCATAATATGCTGACCAGAAAGGCTACACTTGATGTGTGACTCTCCATACTCACCGGAGAGGATTGAGGAGGTGTTGCTGACCACTGGCTAACAGCCAACATTTGTGACAGCCAGCAGACTCCTCACCTGTCAGTGGGTGTCTCTCTGTTTACTGGCTGTGACCACAATACCAGGGCTGAACTCCAAGCACAGTAATGTTATAGAAACCTCTGTGCATAAATTAGGTTCTGTTTACTGTGGGTTTGTATTTATAATTTTAGATTACTTAAAGCTGTAGGCTTGTCAGATGTGCACATTCTTTTGCAGCAGTGGGGGTGAACTCACTGACCCAGAAGGTCCTTTCAGCTCCCATGTTCATCATTTATCCTTGTATCACATTATATAGTAAATGAGGAGCTATAGCTTGTCACCGTTCAATTAAACACTTTCAAACAACACTGACTTTCATATTACCTTCAAAAACAAGATGTGCTTTTTTATTCATTGAATCATGGAACATGGTACAGATGCATCAAGGGTGATGCATTTCACAGTCAATGTTTTTCAGGAACACAAATCCCATTATTCAAAAGTAAAAGCACAGAGGTACCTAAGCGCTTTTAACAATGAGCAGGATTAGAGTTAAGCCCTTTCAGAAATTAAATAATCTAAAGGGCATTGCAGATTTTACTCAAGATTTTCAGTACCCTGGAATCAGCCAAACCAAGATTCTGTCAGATTGCTGCTTTGATTAGAAAGGTACTAAAACTGGAATCTCTGTCAAACAGGAGAGGGAAATACTGTTTTTTTCTGGGCACCGCTAGATTAGAAATTTACTCCAGAAATATTGACTTCTAATACATGCCACAATGGTCTGGCAGACATAAGGTGTAGATTTTAAACAGAAAGAGAGAATTACAGCACTTGATTTTTGTCACCCTTGTCACTGTTAATCTGGGTTCAGAAACAAACACAGACTCATTTTGAATTCTGATAAAAGAGTTATCTCTTTTTTTATGTCACTCTACATACATTTCATCGATTATGGAATTACGCCGTTACTTAAGGGTGACCCAGCAAATTAGTTGAAGCCAAAATATTTTGTAAAACTTTATTCTGAAAAAAAAGCCAAAACAAAATGGTTAGTACAATATTTCTGTAATCTATTATTAAATTATCCAGAATACAAATGTATGTTCTTTAAAAACAGATTCTCTATGACTCTTCTTGAAACTACTCAAAGGTTCACACCAGCCATCATCAATTGCTCTACTCACAGACTTGGTTGGTCTGTGTGTTCCCAGGACCTCGGTGACTGCAAGAGTGCCATGAGTTTCCCACAAGTTACTCCTGCAGCCCCCAGAGCTGCCCTCACAGCCACACGTGCTCCGGCCCAGGGGAATCACCGCAGTCCTGCCCAGCCTGGGCTGGGCTGAGTGGAGTCATAAAGCAGAGGCAGCAGGCAAGGTCTACATCCAGCTCCTGGCCTGCGATGACATGCCTGTCTTCGGTCACACGGGAGATCTCATGTCATGTCTGTCCCCAGGAAAGCAGGTAAGTAAACCTCACTCACTAAAGCAGAGTCATTTTGCATCTCCTATCTTCAAGGAGTCAGTGGGCCAACCCTCGCACAGAATGTATTGGGTATGATGGATCAGCACAAACACCTTTTGTGACTTTTTCCAAAAAAAGTTTTTGAAATCAGAGAACGGTTTGGGCTGGAAGTAATCTTAAAAATAATCTAATTCCAACCCCCACATATATATATATATGTATATATATGTGTGTGTGTATAGTTATATAAAGCCTGAACTTCCTCAAAAGTCAGAATCTGTGAGTGGCTTTTTAGCCAAAGCACTTTTATTTCTAGATATTTATTTACAGAAATATATACTAGATTTAGTTTTTACCTTGTGCAGACATTTTGGATATACTTAATAGACAGGAGATGTTAGACTGTTTGTCTTTGTGCCTATATTTTCTTAGCTGTCACTATGATGAGCAAAGGCAGGCTTTAAGTAGTGTGGTCTTAGTTAGGAATCCATTTGTGAGGCTTAAATACTTTTCCACCAGCAGCAACTGTTCCACCATATGACTTTACTCACAAGTCAAAAAATACAATCAGAAATCAACTGCAGATCCAAGAGTGGAGTTTCTGGCGGATTTCATGCAAATCTCTGAGAGAAATCAAATCTTTCCAGGAGTGCTACTAGCCTTTAATTGCTGATTAAATAATGGAATTATTTACTACTTTTCATGTTGCAGGTTGATCTGCTAGTGAGAAATTACACCAATTTTAGCAGGTATGCCACTAGGCCTAATTACGGTAGTTTCCACATTAGCTCTTGGCAGCAAAACTTCCTAAACTAATGAAACTAGGCTTTTCATTGCAGTACACAGAAATCAGTCCACTCACTTTGTTCAACTTAGGTTACTCAGTTATAAGTAATAATGGGAAGAAAACCAATCTCAGACTTTTCTCCACCAGTCTCCAGAAAGGAACAAAACATGTTCCTCCTGTGCAGAAGAGAGGAAGACTCCACCTCTTTGAACACTGAATCATTGAAAAATGAAAAGGTGGCAGTGGTAGCGCAAGCCATTTAGGTCCTTTCTGGGTATTTATCAAACTCCCTTGAAACATTCATGGGCCAATTTTTGCCCACATCTCTATGCACATCCACAGCTTACCAGGACTCAGTAGCAAAGTTTCATCCACTTTTTCTTGCCTTCATACCTGAATGCTACCCACTGTAGTCTAGGTGTTCACCCAGTCCCATCACAGAACCAGGTGGTTTGGCACTGGGAAATGTTTTACATCTGATGGTAAAAGCCTCTATGCCATTACTTCTTTTTGTGAAGGCTGATAGTAACCAAAAAGGTACACCATTAGCTCAGGTCCACTGCAAGAGAGAGCAAACAGCCAGACACATCTTTGTTCAGAACTTCTCAGACTGGTTGATCATGTGACCATAAGCAGGGTTTTCCTGCAATCACTGAAAAACGGAAAAAAGGATTTGTAAGTAAGAAATGCCATGGAAGGCATAACAAGTAGGCCACAAGCAAAACCAAAGCAGCAAAGCACATAGCGTTCCATAAGCAAATCTCTTCTTTCTCCAAACGGTTCCAAGCATGGCAATGCCCTGAGCTGACAGGTACACCCTTCACAAAATGCATGTTAAAGGAAGCTAGAACAGAAACAGAAAGGACCAAAAAGCAGAGCAGAGATGCAGGAATTTACCATTGCTACTTAACAGGAAGCAGCTCAGCCCAGTGTTCTCTCATCAGTTCTAAATCCTTTCCCATTCAGTTGCAAAAAAAGAGCAGATTCCTGGTTCTCCAACTCCTAAATACAGTGTGAGATCCCAAACAGTGATGACAGGACATGGAAGACAGACAAAGCACAACAACTTCTATAAAATTCCACGTTTAAATTTCTCCTACCTGCCATGTATGTAGCATGTATGTGGCCACGCTATTCATTACATAGTGAGATTTTTGATTGATTTCAGTAGTTTTAGCTTTGTTCCTCTCTGTACAACAGGATGATGTCTGCTGCAGGACCCCTGGCATTGCCTGCCTGGTTTCTTACCTTTCACAAAGCCTCCCTGCAAGCTGGCAATGCCAGTGAGTGGTGAGCTGAGAATGTGCAGAATATCCACTTACAAGTAGCCACATCTCCCAGCCTGGCCACTGGCTGCTGGACTCAGCCAGGATGCAACCTTGGCCAGGCTGATGGAAGCAGCGCTCTCAGATGCGGGGTTACGGATGGGCAAAGGGGAGGATGCAGACCGAGCTCTCACTGGTTGCCAACCACTCTGTCGAACCTGTGACCTATAGCACACAGCTGAAGATAGCTTTTGCTGCCCCAACCCATTCCTGCTAGGCATTGGAATTAATAAGCAGGGCAAGTTCTGTGCACAACAGATCCTGCACAAGCCCAGAATAGTTATGTGACACGGATGAAAGGTGAGTGGTCAGGAAGTGAATTGGGTTACCAGAGTTACCAATCAAAAAAAAAAGGAGAAAAATAAAAATTTCTTCACAATTGTGGTTCCATTTATTGTCTGTCATGTGACTCGGGGTAATCGCTTGCAGGACTGGTATCCATTCTTAGAGCTTCATACTCCTGAGCTGCCAAGCCAGTGACTCACTGAGAGAGCAAGAAATACATCCAAGCTGAGGTGTACAAACCGTAGGTAACCGTGGCAAACCTGAACGAAAGGGAGACGGGCGGGAGTGGAGGGGAGAATTCTTGAGACAGAAGTCAAATCGTTCAGTGTGGAAGAAGTGTGACCAGCTTTGATCTGCTCTCAGCTCCCATTTTCCTTGAAGCAGCAGAGGGTCCTGCGAGCAGACGAGCCCCGCTGGCTGCTGCAGCCCAGCCCCGCCTGGCTCTGTCTGGCTCTGCCGGGCTCTCTCTGACCCTGTCTGGCTCTGCCGGGCTCTCTCTGACCCTGTTTGGCTCTGCCAGGCTCTCTCTGGCACTGCCACCTCGTGTTCTCTGCCAGAACTGCTCTCTGATCACACACAGCCGCCAGCAATTCTATTTTGCATGTTCAGGCATAAGGGTCACACCCCTTTTATGTTTCTTACTATTTTTCAACTCCCACCACGGATTCTCCTCCCTTCATGCAGACCACAGTCAATGTTATTTCTCTGAGCTGACTTCCAAAGGGAGCTGCTCTGGACATTCAACAACTGGGTAATTATGTGTACTGGTGAGAGCTGATACATGGGAATTCTGTCCCTATGGAGAAAGACAAATCCACAAGGAACTTACTTTTACAAACTGAATCTTATTTTTGAGACTTGTTGCTAAGCAACCTCTTGACTACCAGCTAAAAAGAATGAATGCTTTTCCCATCTCAATAAGGCAGGGTAAGATGAGGATAATCCTTAGAGCCAGGTAAGGCGACGCGATAAAGCCTCTCTCTGGCACTACGCATGGCACGGCAGCACTCTGCTCCCTGATGGAGACATCGGGCCGCTAAACAGGAGAGAGATTTCTGCTCCGCCTCCAGGAGTCTGACACGTGGCTCAATAAAGGTTTGTTGTTCATCTGGCAATAACAGGAAGCTGATGTTTCACTGCTGGATCAAATATTTCATTCTTCATCCCTTGATAAAGCTTTGAGCTGCATTAATTTGAATTCCAGGGTAGAAGCCACAGAGGAAAAAAAGCTAAGGAATATTTGATTAGTAGAAGCTGCCTGAATGTTTAGTCAATATAATTAGAAATAACTGTCATAGTTAGGAACAGTCTCACCACCAGAAATTAAGGGAAAATTGTTTGTTATTATGGAACTGCCAAATTGAGTGTTTTCCCTAAATTTCAGTTAGCAGGTATCTGAATGCAGAGACAACGTTGAACCTAAAATATCCGCGTAAAAAACAGGGAGTAAGGTTTTGTGAAGAAGATATAGAAGAAACTATGTCAAGCAATATGAACAAGTGTATAGTTAAATGAATTGTTTCTTATTCTCTCCTTAAACTTAATTATGGAGAATTGCAATTCCTCAAATAGATTACTGTTTGAAAAGCAGAAATGCTCTGTTTCAAAAAAAGATTTTAAAATGCTGTTATTGAGAATGGATCATGTAATTGCTAGTGAGAACTTATTTTTAAAAGTTTTGCTGTTTTAACATTTTTTTTCCTCTTATGATTGCTTGAAAACCATATAGTAAACCATCAGTATGGAAGTTTCTCCTGCCTTTTAAGCCTGCTACAATATTTTAGCCTAGGACATCCACAGCCCAAATGTCCACCTGCTGACATTTATTTTAAAAGTAACATCAGAGATGCTTCAAATATATAAAATTGTTCAAAATTCTTGCAACATAAAGAGAATCACACAGGTACATACTTGGTCTACACAGAGTGTCCTTCTAATATGACACTTGATTCAGTCAAAAGCCACAGTATTTGGGTGTTCTGCCCTGAAAGTAATTTTCAGCTTAGTTAAATTCTTATTCTCACAAGGCTGCTGGAGGTCTGGACATGCACTGACTCACTTCAGCCTGCCTTAAACTCACCTCATCTACACGTAGCTAACTCAAGCTTTGCTCATGTATGTAAGTTTCACCTGCAAGTAACACATCACATACGTTGTCCTAGTTAGATATCAGTGTAGATTTGGTCTAAATTTTAAAATTTTTCTCAGGTTTTCTCCAGCACAGTCACAAAAATCAGCTTTCAGTACATTGCTAGCACTCAGTGTATTACCTTTGCTTCAGATGTACTCCAACATCTAGAGCCAGATCCAGCTTGTTAGTTGGCTTCCATGGGTTTTTTGAGTTTTTTTAAACAGTTGCTGGACCTAGGGCATTTTACAACCCCTTCCCTTGATAACTATCAAACCTGATGGCTTAGTTGAGGAGCAGCACGTCCCAAAGCCACAGGGCTAGGTAAGGGAAGGGGCAGGTCAGCTGTCAGGTTACCTTTGGAGTACCAGTCTCAGTAAGGATGAGGAAAAACATTCCCTCCCCAGCTGTGATAGTTCCTTCTTGGGGAAATTTGCATTTGCACTGGGAAGCAGCATCCTCCCCTCCTTTCCTGGGAAAGGACAGATGAAGCTATCTTTTGAATGCTTTGTATATGAGTGATTTTCCCAACAACAACTAATGAATGTCTGCTTGAAGCTTTTACAGATAAACATTCAAAACAACACTCAAAAATAATAATAATAGAATAATCACATTAACTAGCTGCTTTGTGTGGTTATGAACTCCTGGAGGTGATCTTTATAATTGTTTATTCAAAGTTCTTAGATGCAAAAATACCTTTTCCTGATCCTGTAAGTCCATCTACTACATCAGCCTTTGAAAATCACAAGAATGTGAATATATTTTTGAAATTCTAACTACTGTTGATATTTGTCTAGCTGAATTTTACCATGTTATCTAGTGAGATCTCCAAAAAGCACCTCTGGCTTAATTTTCATTGCCTTCATCCCACAAGACCAGGTACCCGGGAACTTCCAGGTCTCCTATCTTTAGGCATCTCAGTACACCCAGAAATCTGCCCTGCTCTTCCTTTGGGAAGTGAGCAACTTGTTTTCAAGCCTCACTTGCAAGAAAGAAAGGATCACTGCTGGATTACTGACTTCATAGCAGGCAGGAGTGTGACATTTGCTGGCAGATTCCTCTCCCAGAGACAACTCCAGCCCCATCCGCGGCTGAATGCCAAACTCATCCTCTATCTCTGCAGAGGCAACATTTCCCCCAGGGCTTAGGGAGGGGACAATATGAAGTCATTGATCCAGGAACATCTTCATATTGATGGGGCAAACCTCAGCCTTGCCCTCAGAGTTTTGGCATTCTCCTTCAGGGGCTTTTTGTGAGTTCATTCGCTAATTCTACTGGACAAACATCAACTTAATGCATGTTCACAGAATCCCTGGCCGGCTGGAAGGGACTTCAAAGACCATCTGCTTCCACCCCCCTGCCATGAGTAGGGACACCTCCCACTAGACCAGGGTGCTCAGGGAACACTGCCAGGCCAGGAAATACTTCCAGGGAAGTGTTCAGGGCCAGGTTGGATGGGGCCCCAGGAGTATGTGAGTATTTTGGAGACTATACAAGAAATTAAGATGTAATTTCAGGATGACTTGTCACCACTGACACCATCGCCTTAGTCCTACCCTTACCTTCCCTGTACCAGCACAAGCATTTGAAAGGCTGTTCAATGACACACATTAAACCAGTCTGATCCAGGCCAAAACTAACCCATGAAGATCTCATGGAATAAGAGAGGATGGTGCTCTCTGAATGTGAGCATTATAATGAATAATTAATTTTCTAGTTCTGCAGAAAACTTCATGCGAAGTATTCAGTTTCTTTCAGATAAAAATCAGTATTTATTTGGCCCCTGGCTGAAAATCCCTTCAGCCAGGCTACTTAAACCAGCACCTTCTGAAACCACAAAACCAACAGGCAGAACACGCAATTCCTTTTCTCTTTTATTGCTCCTGCCAAAGTGACTACCTTTACGCAGGCACATTGCCTTCCTCGATTAAAAACTGTTTTATTAATCTGGAAGCAATGTTTTTGCCCTCTACCCCTCCTCCTAAGGTTATCCAATTAACACACGGTTATCCTTTCAAGAAGTTTAACTTTTTTCTTTTTCAGATCTGTGTAAAGGTTGCTTGGCAAGAATACATGCACAGGACGTTAAATGGAGACCAACCCACCACTAAAAGGTAATGCACATAGAACATAATACAGTACTTTGACATAATTTCAAATAAATACCCACATACAAATGTAGTAATTTTAAATGCAACAATATTTCTTATGAATCAATACTGTAACAGAGGATGGAAATATAAGTCCCCACATCTAGGAATAATAATGCTTTTTCCAGCAAACAGAAATCTTTTCCGCGCTGTCAATATTAGTTCAATTTGTACTTTTTTTGAGAAGTGGGAGGGCTCCCCTCCAGCAAGTACCAATTTAATCATCCACATGAGCCTCACCAGGCCCTTGAGAGTGTGGCATGGCTTGTTGATGCGCTTCTCTGTTTCTGTTTGCTGAAATCACAATTAGATACAACATGCAAAGGAGATCCCGATGTGCTGCGGTTCACATCTGTGCACGGCGCTGGGGCTCCTGCACCCGACACCGCCCACAGCCAGCGACATTCCCGACGCATTCCTGGACTGATACCATAAATGTGGTCAATACACTGCTCATCTGTTCAACGTGAGTCCATTTGGTTCCCAAAGTGTAGTCGGGTTTGTTCAGGTTTGTGGTTTTGGTTTTTTTCCCCTCTATACCCCTGAATTTGCAAGGATTTGCATGATGAAATATCATTGACTAACAGAATTTTTTACAATTCCTTGAATATATAATCTCTATAGCAAGACTACGATTAAAAATGTGCGAAATGGGAGTTCACTTTGCACTTATTGCTCCACATCTTTAACAAATTCCAAACCAGCCATTCCGTTCCTCCTAAGTGACAGGACTTAGCCTATGCTACTCTAAGAGTCTCCCTTCAAATGATCAAAGGCACTACTGGCAATAACGAGTGACAGAAAGGCGCTGTTAGATAACACCCTATCACTGACAACTTTAGAATTTTTCTTTCTAAATGTACCATAATTTGGCACAATAAAATGAAAAAGTAACAAAACAATTCCAATTTGGAATTTAACTGGTATAGTTGTATAAAATTCTGTTAATCGATAATACTTCAACTTCCTAAAACCCAGGAATTCTGGAATTTATATGTAATACTACTTATTTAATATTTTTCAAGTGCCTATTACTGTTTTAACCAGAGCAAAGTCAAGTTTTCTTCTTGTTACATTGAACTATTCCTAAGAATAATAATACAATATGAAAAAAACCCCAGAATTTGAATACCCTGGATTTCTTAATGAACATGGCAGTCAAAAAAAAATCAGTAATTTAAACATATAAAGTATAACATTTTAATAAAAAAAAAGATGCTGAAGCACAGCACATAGTTTAGCAGAGCTCCTGCTTTTTGTTGAAACTCTTTTCTAATCACAATCTAGAGCCCCCTCAAAATCTCTGCCACATGCTGATATATAATTCGTAAGTCACAAGTTTCAAATTGGAGAGTGACTATGAGCACAAACCACTGCATTTATGTAACTCTTCTACATAAGGAATTAAAGAAGCTAAAGAAAGATATCAAAAGTGCACAGGTTTAACAATCAGGTAAAAAATGAGCATCTGCAATGAAGTAAATTCCCCCATCCGACATTTCTAGGAGAGCACGGACTAATATGGTGAGTGCTACATTTGAAGTAGGTTTCTTCAGCACTTGTAAGGTTTCTTACTGCAGCAGCACTTATAGGTAAAGCTTGTTTGTTTTATAGCTTCAGGCAGAAAGGGAAGATTTCAGGTAGTATATAGGAAAGGATGTTTTCAAAAGTTAGGATCAGGTCAGTGGTTTCCATTCTGTGTTCAATGGGCCACCACTTTGAACCAGTGAGGAGGGCTAAGAAATGCTGTTGCACTGTTGAAAAGGCCTTCTCCAGGGACTACTCTACAGCTGAAAAATGGAAAAATAAAATAGCATTAGAAAAAAAAAATCAGTGTTTATTTCTCAATCAGTTGAAAGCTTAACCCCATGTGCTGCACAGGCAGGTTAGTTGGCTGAGGGTCTGTTAGCTGGCTGGGGGAACAGCAGCCACTCCAGCTCGCAGATGCCTTCCCACTGGGTGAACAAGGCTTTGTGGGCCCAGCCTGGAAGCAACAGCTTTGCAGAAAGAAGGATTCTTACAAGTACTGAATAAAGCTTTGCTCTTCAAGCATAAGTTAAAAGCAGTGAGTGTGCAAGAAAAGTTTTCAGTGAAGCTTTAGGTTCTCCAGAAACATGCAGGTCAGTGTATCATGCAGGCCTATGCAGAGGATCATTCAGAAGAGCCTGCTTGCAGAGGTAGGTGACGGCTTAAGGAAGTTTCCATGCTTTACCCCAACCCATTGAGTTCGATATGAAAGACTTACAGCGAATTAACATCTCAATAAATTGTTAATCAAGAATTAAAAGACTCAGTCTTAAATATTACCGAAAAATACAAACGGCAGGATCAAGTCACTTTACACCATTCCTCAGTTCTTTTTCTAACAGGATAAACCATAACAGTGATAGACTCAAACAGTAGTCAGGCTGGCTCTTAGGGCTTTTCAAATATATGCAGAAATGACTGAAGATGGCAAATTATCTCTTATGAAACTTAGTTAAACAAACTAAGGCTATTAGGCTAATAGCGAAATTGTTCGTACTCGGAACTGAAAGAATAAGCCAAGTCTGACAGCAATAGTCACTGTCTGGTAACACCAAAATTGTTACAGAAAATTCCAACTAATTTGAAAAAAAACCTACTAACGCATTCAATTAGTTTCTTCAGTTTACCTTTTTGCCATTAGTATTTCGCAAAAGTACTGTCATTAGAGACACGGAAGCAGTGAAAACTCTGTTAAAGCTCCCTACTGTGGTGGAAGCATAATTGTTACTGAGTCTATTAGAGCAGAGAAAGTTAGCACTCAAAAGCCTGCTTTCACCACATACTTTTAAAATTGTATTTAATGCAGGAATGAGAATAAAGGCCTTTTGGAAGATTGTGCAGCAAAGAGAAAAGCAGGATTGAAAATTACAAAAGATGTCTCCTCTAAAATATCAAACCTGCTATTTAGCAGTATTAAAGCTCAAATTCAGGAGAATCCAGTATTTTCTAAAAGAAGTAATAACAGACACACAGAGCCTAGTTTCTAAAACCAGAACTGAAATTTGTTTAAACTCCAAGCAGTCATGTGTTACAAATTTATTAGAATTGAATCACTTGGGGTTTTTTTCTTCCTCTCAAGATGAATAAATGCAATTCTGGCTCTGGGCTGCAGCATTTCCATGGTTCCCATCTTTGTAGCAAAGTTCCATTTGTTTAAAATCTCACTGTATTAATTTAGAAGACTTCCCCCCAACATGCATAAAAATATCTGGGAAGCCAAAATCTCCCATGGTTTCCCATCAGTGGGAAAACCAGCCATGCTTTTATCAGCTTCTCTTAGCACCGGGATATCTCCTGAGCGCGCACGGGCAGTGCACGGAGCAAGCTGTGAGAATCGACAGGGACTGCAGGGGAGCACAACCACAGCACAGGCTTAGAATGGCTTTGGGAACCACACTACTGAGCACTCTCTGGCACAGGCTCGCATTGCTTTTAGTAACACTACAGGCACACAAAAGTATTTGAAAGAGTACAAAACAAACAGGGCCTTACATTAAAATAAAGTCTGAGGCTAGGCACTTCAAACTCTGGGTTAAACAAAGAACCATGCCTTTCAGTGCTCCACAAATTTTCCACAATTTTAGAAGAAATATTTTCAATCTTTTTCTCTTATGTAGGCACCAATTATAAAGTACACTTTTATATTATCAAACTTACTGTAATTAAGTGGGTAAAAAGGCCCCTTAAAAAGTTCAGTACCAGACAAAGTTTATTTGTTTTTAAAGATTAGTATGTGCACTAAGCTACCTCATAAATCATTATTATCAGGATAATCTGGATCAATTTCCCGTGCCTCTAATGTAGAGCCTTGTGAAACACATGGCTTGCATATGGAATGCAGTATCTTCTGTGTACTTAAAAAAATGATCAGAGCTCTGAAATGCTACCGATTTAGGTTAATAATGAGAGCTGAGAAAAACTGTTTGTGACCAACAATGCTAGACCATAGTCACATTAATTCTACACATACATATTGTGTGGCTACAGGTTCTTTCCTGTACAGGATATCTCACACAGGTTCTTTCCAAAGTGTTACACTTGCAAGGAGCAACGTAAGACCACACAGATCCTTTCAGGACTTAACTTCTTAAAGAGGAACTGTCTACCAGGTAGGATCCCAATTCTTAACATTTTAAATTTTGTATCAGACAGAGTTAATATTGCATATTTTTAATATAAATGTGCAAGTTTCTTCTGATTATCCCTCTGAAGAGAGGGACGCAGAGTGTAAATAATGTACCAAGTTTTTTGCTAGCTTTTATAGCCTATAAAAGCTTTAGGACTTTGGTTAGTGGTGATACAACAGCAAGTATTTAACCTCCACTACAACAGGGAAATTAAGTTTGACTCCAGTTTCCAAATGCTCTGCATTCCCAAGACATAGCTCTAATTTTAGCTTTTGCTTTTCACCACTTAAGCCACAGTAACAAGGAAGGATTTCTGTTTGTTTCTGCCTATGAAAGCATTTATTGAAGTATGCTGCAACCCTGGAGAAAGGATCACATCTGTGCTATACAAACTACATTAAGTAACCCTAGATATACCATCAGGTGTACTCTTAACACTTACCATAAACAGCAAACCCCAGACATGTTAATTGTGGAAAAAGCTAATTGCTTTCCACTATTAACTTGTTAATAGCATCCCCATACTTACGCATTAGTTACAGTTAAGACCACCATAATACAACCTGTATTACCTGGTTCAACAACATACTAGTACAAGTCAACTCACTGCGACGTTAGATAGTGGGGATTTATGCTGACAGTTACAGCATAAAATAAGATGCAGAATATGGTTTTTTAGACATGTGTCCTAATCACAATAGATTTTATATTTCTCACTACAAAACACCTGGTTGTTCAGGACAGATCCTTCAGACCTGTCCCCACAGGACCGAATGTGACTTACACCGGGGTTACTGCCCTTGGCTTTGGAGGCAGACTTTGTGCGCACCCTTTTGGACTGCTCGTGGTCCAGTTCCAAATGTTCCAGGCGCTGGGTCAACGCCAGTTTCTGCTGGATAGCCATCCGAAGCAAGGAGTTCAGAGTCTTCTTCTCATCCTCGGCTGCTGCAAGTTGCCGCTGCATTTCATCCAGCTGTGTGACATATTCATCGCATCTGCAATGAAACACGTCAATCTTTAGCAATCCTGGTTCCATTATAAACACCTTCCGATATAAACCCTTGTGTACAGCCTATACAGCATTGATAGCTTTGCAGCTGCTTACATACACACTCTTAAACAGCAACTTCAACCAAACTTGTAGAAAACCACAACTACTTCTCACTGGGGTTCTTAAAATCCCATACTCAGCACTTAATGTTCGTGCCTTTCAAGATGGTGTATAATTAACAGCCTCCTTGGAGAGCAGAAGTGTGGAGCCTGACATAACTGTACTCACGTCTGAATGTCAGTGAGATGTCCTTCCATAGCAAGTAGACTCCATGCAGTCATGCTACTTTTGTCTCTGCTTACAAAGATCACAGTGGTTCTAAGCTTCAGGTTGGAAAGGGTCTGAGGGCAGCAGCAGGAGTGTTGTGGAATGGCCAGTGCTAAAATGGCCATTAACACCAGCTGATGAGCACCTGAACTGTGCCGTTTGTTATTTTACACAAAGTCCAAGTAACAAATCTCCAGTGGTGACTGAATAGCACTATTAAAAACAAGCATCTTTCAGAATTCTACTTTAACCTACTCTGATTATTCTGTAAATAGTGGCTATCTTCTCAATAGCAAGTGGCCTTTATACAATTGTTCTCACCATCAAAATCAGTTTAAAAACAATTAAAGGAACTGAGTTAGTGGGAAGGCTGTGGTAAAGCTGTATGAATGCCTCAAGCTCTTCCATCTACAGTTATTGCCACTGAGCCTGGGAGCTGCTTAACTTGCACCATGAACAACTTAAAAAATTAAAGTCTACATGCAGGTGCATATTTACTGCACAGAGACAAACATTTATGCATATGGGTAGAGAAGTAAATATTCATAGGTATGAGCTGGAATATACCATCTGTGAAATACAGCTTCTTCATAAAAGCAAAAATATCAGCAGAGAAGTTCCTCTCAATTTTGAAATGGAAAAGTCTCTGACTTTAAGGGACATTTATTGTTAGGTAATAGAAAGCAGACTGGGAAAAAACCCACCACAAAACAAAACTGCATTGATATGCAGATTCATCAGCTGTGCTTATACTATCAAGCCTCAAATTCTGCTCTCTCTGACTTTAAATAGCAGGATTAGGTCTATATTCCTAATTATATTTGCTTGGTAATAGAAATAGGAAAAAGAAAAAATCAGATTTTTATTTTTTAATACACAGAGAGATTAAACAGTAACTCAGAAATATAAATATAAAACTGCATGAACTGTAACTGCACAGCAGCTTTACAGACCAGGAAGTTTGGACGAGTTTGGGGCCCCCAGATGCACAGGAATCTGTCCCCTCACATCTCTGGGCATTCTGCTCTAGAGTTCCTCACAGCCTCTCCCACACAGTGCAGCACAGGGGAAACCAACATGTGAGGTGTCTTTCTTTTAAAAAAAAAACCCCAGGAACCTTAAACTTGTTGGAACACCAACACCTGTCCTCAGCGTGGTCAGATGGACCAACTGCTACACTCCAGGGAGTGGAAGCCAGACTCAGGGCCAGATGTCGTCCCATTAACCCATTTCAGCTCTAGAGATGAAGAGAGATTGAAACAGCTCTGGGAAGTTTGAAAAGACTAAAATAATCTTGAAAGCCTAAGAGTATTCCCCTCTGAGGGAAGGTGTCACCAGCTCCAGAAGGAGGGCATGGTCACAAAACTGAACAGCTCCCAGCATCCTACTGACCCTGTGCCCTGCTGCTCCAGAGTGTCAGAGAGGTGTTTTCTTCCCTTGGGGATGGGAGCAAGACACAGGCCAAAGATTCCTGGGAGGTCAGAGAGGCTGTGGGGCTCCCCCCAGCTTTCAAATACACTCATGACATCTGAGGTGAAAAGCAAGGTCTGGTTATATCAGAAGTGACCCTTCTGCTTTCTTTTCTGCACACATCTCAAATCTGATTCCTTCCAAGCTCCACTACTGCAAACCAGGGGGATGTCCAGAATAGCATTACCAATTCCTTGAGGAACGAAATGCGGTTGCTTCAGCAAAATATGATCTGGCACTGGAGTGACCTGTCCCTGTTCCCCTTGTTTCATGCTGAGCATTACCCTCCCAAAATTCAGGCAACGTAAAAATATGGGGAGGTTCCCCCCTGCCCTTTTCTAGCTGCTTTCTTGTGAATCAAAACATATCCACGTTTTTGTACAGAACATGAAGTTAATGTAGCCCCAAAACTTTCAGCTTAGTGAAGCAGTGTCAGGATTGCTGCTGTCTTGATTTGACATGCAGCAGAGAAGTGTTAATCCAGGCCAGCCAAAGCAAGGGCAGCAGATCTCTTCACCCCCACCCCATTTGGAACAAAAAGAGAAAAGGAAGAGAAAACAAAACCATTGCAGTAAAGCAGAGCAGGGACTTCCCACACCGTCTTACTTATGTTCTGGTATCACTCCTGCCTCTTGACCAAGCACAGCCAGTTGTGCCAATGCCAATGGCTGACAGGTGACACAGACAGATGCTTGGCATAGTCTAGAAAGTAGTGAAGTCTTTCCCATGCAAGCCAAGCTGTAATTAAAGCCAGGATTTTGACTCCAAAAGATTACTGTAGCAAGTCATTATCTCATAGAGTCTCCTGTTAGTACTAAAGTTTACAGCATCAACTGACTGCCCTTAGAATTTACAAGGTATTCACAATTTCAAATACCTAAATTGGTTGTTTTGGTTTTTGGTTTTTTGTTTTCCATAGAGCCCTATTCAGGGAGTTTTTCCTTTCTTCCCCACAAAAGGGGAAGTGTTGTCAGTAGCATATATATAGAGCTGTAGTTTTTAACTGTACCTGAGCGACTGATCCCTCCTATAGAAAAGACGACTGGGGAGAGGCAGGAGTGTTAACTACTCTTCCTACACACCATCCTGCATCCTGAACCTGCTTTCTTGAATCTTTAATCCAAAAGGAATCATATAGCCTCAAACTCAAATCTTGTCCTGGTGCAAGCATGGCTGTCCAGGGTCAAGGATCATCACACTGTACAAAGCGCAGTGGTCATTTACTGGAATGAAGCGGCGAGAAGTTTCCTATAAGTGGCTGTAGATGTTGCATACAGAGGTGGACTGTCACTTGCCCCACTTTCTTCCTTCATGCTGCTTGCTGACTCTCAATTTAATTTTCTCAAAAAAACCCAAACCAAAACCCAGCAATGTTGCCTCCCTAACCATCTAGGACGACACAGGCTCTGGACCTGCTTTAGCTAGCAGCAGCAGCTATGGCAGCATATCTTTGTGCTCTGTGTATTTTTACTGCTTTGTTTGACAGAACAATAAAGGCTCCTTTCCTTTTAAAATTCCATTTGCCATGTGATAGGCTACTTCCCAGCTATATAGACAATAAAATCAGAATAGAATATGTCTTTCTTTTAAAAACACCTCTGAAAGAAAATAATTTAGCTTTCAAGCTTTTAGGAAGAATACGAAATTAGTATAAGCCTGTTGTACTTTCACACATTCACAGCTTTAAGTAGATAGTGAGCACAAGGCTTTGATGCTGCCCATTTTCTTACTAATGGTAATTAACAACAAGAAGAAAAGAAGCTTAAGGAAACATCAACTAGATTTTTAAAAACAACACCAGCTATATACAAATATCTACACAGAGAAAATAAACAAACACCAGCTATATACAAATATCTACACAGAAAAATAAACAAACACCAGCTATATACAAATATCTACACAGAGAAAATAAACATCCTGAGTGTTAAATATAATGATGAGAAATATAAACTAAATCTTCTAAAACACTCTTTGAAGCCAAATTATTGAAAAACCTAACTTGCCATTTTCCAAAGCTGCATACCACTGCTTCCCACACACACTGGTTTCGCTGTAGTTCCACAGACCAGTTTATGTAAGGGTCAGCAGGTAATAGTTTTAATACCATTTATAGCTAAATTCACTAGTGTATCAAACTCTGCTTCAGGAAAAAAAAAAAAAAAGAAAAAGTGATGTAACCAAATGCACCTGGGCATAACTGTATTTTTCCCCTCTTCTCTGCAATGAATGAGGACCATGTGACAACTTCCAAGGAAACAAGACAGGTGACTCAACAGACACTGAAGGAGGCATTAGAGAGAAGCATCAACTACTTCTACCTCAAGAGATTAAATTGTCAACCCACTCAGGAAATTCAAACATGCAGGATTAAAATCACAATTTCTCAGCTTTATTAAAAACTGGGAAATGTATTAGCAGAGACACAGTCAAAATGAGATGTAAATGAGCACTGACTGCATTCAGCTCTAAGAGATCAGCCACCTGCTGTTTCTAACTCAACTTTTATATTAGAAATTAATACTAAAGAGAGATTTTTAACACCTTCCCCCAACCTCTTCCTTACCCCAGGATCTAATTCCAAGCTCTTCAGCTCTCTCCACCCCACACCACCCAAGCTGTGCATGTGCTTTGCTTTTCACAACCTACAAGCACTGACACTTTCTATGAATTGTCAAACAAAACCAGGACTTGTCAATCTAAAACACCATGGAGACAAGTAATTGCTGCTGCAGTAATCTCTCATATTTTAAAGTAGCTCACTTTCCACTTTGATTAAAACCAAAAGGGCAGACAAACTGCCAAACAAAAGCTGGCACAGTCTAATCTGAGGAGCTCTCTGCACCACTATTATTTCACAGGAATGCATCCTGTGGTTCACTCTCCTTAGCAGCACTGTTCAAGCAGAGCACCAGGAACACGGGAAGGTGGTGTGGACATAGCCACTTCAACAAATCCCTGGAAAAAGACTCTTACAACCCAGGTCCAAGGCCTATCTAGCGGAGGCACCTTCACCAAGGTTGAATCTCAACATATGCAGCATTACATTTTAATTCTCAGACACAGAGTCTAGAGCAGGCACCTCAGTGCTATAAATCTGTGTGTGCACAACATCATTTATGGAGTTTTGTAGTATGCCTATAAGATTGTGAAATGCCTTTGTCCTGCCTGGACATCTCCTTGCTTTCACACGGGTGCTGGCAGGCCAGACCTTTTTTTGTCTCTAGATGCCATTCATCACCTCTAGATCTAGCACCAGGAATAGTAGATAAATGCTGTTACTCCCATCTGGGAATCCCATTCTGGAAATGCTCTAAGTCATATTTTCTGTGTCTGGCTCTTCTGAGCATTAATGAGGAACAGCTGAGGGAATTGGGTTTGTTTAGTCTTGACAAGAGGAGGCTCAGGGGGGACCTCATCGCTCTCTACAACTGCCTGAAAGGCAGTTGTGAGGTGGGGCCAGTTTCTTCCACTGTGCTTGCAGTGAGAAGATCACAGGAAATGGCTTTGAGTTGAGACAGGGGAGATTCAGAGTAGATATTAAAAAAATGTTTTCACTGTTCAGGTGGCCAGGCATTGGAAAGGGCTGCCCAGGAAGGTGGTGGAGTTAACCTCCCTGGAGGTGTTCAAAAAGCATCTGGATCCAGCGCTGGGTGATGTGGGTTAGAGGTTAAGCGGCAGTGCTGGGTTGACAGTTGGACCTGATGATCTTAAAAATCTCTTCCAAACTTGATGATTCAGTGATTCTATGTGTCAGCAGGGTTTTATGTCTGATAACACCACAAAGCACAACTACGAAGCAGAAGCAAGTTCCAGAGACAAAGCAACCAAATCAGCTGACACAGGTCAGTGAAATGACAGATGCCAACTGCAGGATGGACAACCTAAGAATACCAAGATTTTTGCAACATCTTTACCTTTTTCTAGATTGTCAAGGTAAAGCAGAGTCCCATCCTCAGTGGACAATAAATGTTCAATTTGCATTGTTAAATGTCACTCCTTATCAGAGCTAATGGCTTCAAGAACCAGGGATAACAGGTAATCTCCCAGCCAGCTTGAAAAAATACAGCCACAACAGCTTTATGTTTAGTAGCAGCACACTACATCCATGCATGTTCCTCATCAATAGGAGCATATCACAGACACACTGCAGGCAATGATCTTGGGAAAAAGCACCCACCGCTCTACTCTCTGCAGGCTGGATGGGAAGGATGTTCAGCTCTTCCCCACATAAGCAAGGAATTAAATTTTGCAGAGTTCATTATACTCTTTACCTTGTAGCAAACATAGCTCTCAGGGAAGAGAAGGTGGCAGCATCTTCTTTCAAAGCCTTCAGCTCATTTCGCAGCTTCATCATGGTCTCCGTAACCATCGCTTTCTCATTCTCATACTTGCTTTTTAAGTTGGCAAGGGCTACTTCTGCAGTCTGTTGGTTACCAGGGAGAACAGAAACATAACATTTAATGAAACTCTTCATCAAATGGCTGGCTAAAAGATTTTTTATCACTATTCACATAATGAAACATTTACTTTGTACTGAAATGTTAAACTTGTGGTCAACTTATTTCGTACAGATAAAATAAAATTTCATTTCTGAACCCTGGGAACAGACATAGCTGTCTCCTACTCCCATTAACCATGCAGCAGCATCAAGGAAGTTACAGAATATCGATGCAGTGAAACCTATCTACTAGCAACAATATACTTAGTATCTTGATACTTAAATGCATTTGTCAATCACTAGCACAGTTCTCTAACCCTTACAGCATTTTGCCTATCTTACATTTGGGACACCTTTATTAGAATGTGCAAAAGAAAACCTAATGTGTCTATTTCATTCTTAAACAACACCATACCTTTTTTTAAGACAATTTCAATTTAATAGTAGAGAAGAAGATGAAGCACTGCTAATGTTGTTGAATGTCCAATCTCAAAGACTAATTTTACCTTTCACCTCTGTTATTTTGACCATATTCTTACATCACATTCTCATCTTGGAAGGCTCTCTTTTATTTTGCAGTTTGAAAGAGAACAGTACTTAAATTTCAGAACTCTTTTAAGGGTAACTACTAGAATTCTTTCAAGTAGAAAATAAGATTACCTCTTCATTTTAGGTGTCTTACATTAAATATAACCCCACCTAATTCAGACAGACAGTAGATTGAAGCTACCTTAACCTTAATAAAGTCTCAGGAGTATGTGAGAAGCTGAAGTCAGTTACGGCCCCAGTGCCTGGTTTTAAGTGGGACAGCTGGGTGCCTCTAATGGAACAGCCAGCTTCAGCCTTGGACAAGCCAAATACCAGCAACAAAAGCCCCACAGAGCTGAGGGAATGGCAGAATGACCTCAAAGATAAATTCTCTTGTGCTTATGACCTAATTCCCTGACATTGTAACCTTCAAACCTCTAAGACTTGGTTACCTGTTTGTTGGCTTTCAGCACAGTTCTCAGAGTTGCTATCTGTTCCCTCTTGGTGCTCAGCAAGGACTTCAGCTTCAGGATTTCTTCCATGAGAGCCTCCTTGTCTTTGTCCACCACCGGCCCAAGTTCTTGAGTGGCAACGCGCTGCCTGGACAGCTCGGTTGTTCTGTCCACAGCAGCCTGCAGGTGTTTGATCTGATCCCGAATTATAGCAATCAAGTTGTAAATGTTCATCGGTTCCTTCCGAGGATCTGACACAGGGGATGGCAGAGATGACACTGGGGATGGACTGCTGTCACCACTTCCATTCTCTGCCTTTCCAAGCTCAATAGTTAACAGCCCTTTAGAAAGAAGAATGGGAGACCTTCTTCCCTTGGCCTCTGGACTACTGCGTCCACCTTTACCTTCCTTGTAGTAGTCCAGCATCACTCTGTTTGGAGTTTCATTGTTGCACATGCAGACATGGTGGTACAAATTGGCCAGCTCTTCACTGAAGGTGACTAGTTCATCTTGGGCCACGCTGAGGCTGCCCTGTGTTTCTCCAGCAACATCACTGACTTTCTTCAGCTCCTTCTCCAGCCTGGCCATCTGTTCTCTATCATGCCTGCTGGACTTTTCCAGTGAGCTGATCTTTTCAGTGAGAGCTTGGCTCTCAGTCTCATATCTAGTCTTCTCTTCCTCATACTTAGACTCACATTCTTTGTATTTTGCCTTCAAATTTTTGAGCTCTTCTTTCAGGTCAGTAATTTCTGCCACAGCCACTTTGTACTTGCACTCCAGGATCTCTGGTCCATTGATGTCAACTTCGTAATAGTCTCCATCTTCATGGCTGTCTCGGTCCTTCTCATTGTCAAGGGCAGACTGACGCTCCTTACTGGCCTGGAGCTTCTTCATGGCGTTCAGATTTTCAGTGAGCCTGCCAATTTTCTCATGCTGCTCTGAGAGGGCCCCCCGTGTATTTTCCAGCTGCTTCTGAGATTCCTGTAGTGTTGTTAACAAGTTAACCTTTTCTCTTTCCATCTGAAATGCAGGAACACAGACATCTGTGCTAAGGGAACTGTATCACTTAAACGGTTTTACTCTAAGAGACAGCAACTTAGCCAATGGTCCATATGGTTACAGAAATCCAATCACTTGCACGTTATGGGAAAGGCTATACAACGCACTCTAAAATTATCTCAAGCACAGTGTTCATTGCCAATTCCTTCTTATCTCCTCTTCAAAATGCACATTTTTACACATTTATTCCCTAGCTGATGGTGTCATTGCGAAAACTTCCTTTCGGCTAAAGACAAGCTAAAGTTTATTGCTATCTTCTAAATTATTAAGTAAATTCTAGAAAACACACAGCTACTCTATGGTGAGAGCTTGGAAATTCATGAAAGACTCAGAAATAGCAAAACTTTTTCAAGTTTCTCCTCTTAAATGTCTCATTTTTAAAAATTCTAACAGTTTTTTGCACAAGGGTTTTTTTCTTATAGAAGATAAAAACACACTTGACAAAATATTAGTAAGCAACAGAAATGTGCACCTTGTTCTAAACTCTCCAACCTCCTAATTGCACAAATACAGCACGGAGATGCTTGGTGCTCCTTAAGACTTCATGCTCTTTGAACTAATTACAGAAAATATAAGTACAAAACTCCTTTTGATGAAGGTGACTGCAGTAACTTTCAGTTTTGAAACAAACTGCTATTGTTCTCGCTAATGACATAATGAAGTGGACACAGCCAGTATGGCACAGAAGATGCATTAGAACTTTCCACCAAGGAAAGGACATGACTGACAATTCCATTGCATTAAAAAAAAAGAAGGGAAAAGATAAAAGCTGTGGTTTTTCACTGACAAACATTTAACATTCTCAAAGTCTAAATCAATTGAAGCTTTTAAAAATACAGTACCACGCGAGATACTGAGAAGACTCAAATTACATCCTAAATGAACTTTAGGAGCTATTTGGAAGCGCACAGCTCTTTAGGAAACCTATTTACCTGCAAAAGCTGCTGTTTCAGCTTCTGGATTTCAGAAATGTTTAGTTCGCTCAGAAGATCTGAAACTAGACTTGGGGCTGGGGGAAAGCTTTCATTTTTCTTGGGCGTTGAAGTACTGTTCTTGCCATTGCTGAGTTTGCTGAGGCAGTTTTGTTCGAATCCATTCATGATTTCATCATTATTGGGTTCTGTGGCTTCATCGCTGAACTTCAGCCCATCCAAAGAGATGTTCAAGTGGCTGTTGTACATGGAATCATTGATGTTCATGTAGTGAGACAGCTCCTTCCGAAGGTTGTTCTTCTGCTCCCTCTCTGTCTTCAGTGTCTCCAAGGCCTCCTCAAGCTGGCGCTCAGAGATCTCCTTCAGCCGGATGGCATCTTCCAGCTGGCTATTGAGAAACTCTGTTTCCTCTTCCAGCCTTTTGATTTCATGTTTCAAGCCTTCAAACTCCACCTGGAGATGTACAAATGGGGGAAAAACCTCTAATGAAAATGTCTGCCCGCAAGGCACCAAGTCATTTTACTTTTGAATGTTTGATTTCACTTGAATATTGTAGTAATACAATACTTTTTTCGTTTCTGGAGTCTAGTTTTAGCACTATGACTGTAAACATGGCTTATGTAATTTACCTCCACAGAAACCACAGAATAAATTCACTAAGCAAACTGTCAAATGAGCTCATCTATTGCAGCTCCATCAGGACAGGTGGGAGATACAGTGTGTCTGATACAGAAGCATCCCAAAACAGGCTTTCCTAGCACTGCATGCAAACACTTGTTTGATTAACAAATTCCCTGGCCAGCCTATCCACAAAGTCAAGCTTCACATTTCCAAAACCTGGCATGACAAAGGTACACTTGACACTCTGCTTCACTGCCATTCGAATACACCACCAGGTTAAAACTGTGACCGAGCTCTGATTTTATACATTCAAAATAAAACGCTTTAGCATTTCTCTCATCATCATTTAAGCACATCTTGAAAGGGCTGCAATTCAGACTCTACACTTGAGACTCACATTGATGAGCTTGATGGCATGCTATCTATTACCTCTAATACTGCACTTTTTTAAACCTCTCTTGCACTGAAACTATGTACAGAGATGATTAAAGCAAAAATTTTAATCACCTGGGGGAAGCAGGGAGGAAGCAAACAAAGAGTATTCTTCCTTACCCCGAAAGAAAGGAACTCATACCACATGATATGTCACATTATATATTTTTTGCCAATTGCTAAATGAATTTTAGATGCCAACATAGAGCAACCTGGGAGTGCGGAACCACACCCAACTTACAAACCAGGAATCAAGCATGTTAATTCTAATGTGTTGCCAGGGAAAACTTGATGGCTGCTTCTAGTTACATCAGTAACTAGAATAATTAAAAACAAGAATAATTAAAAGTTCACCAAGTAGGATTAGGATAAGGTAGAAAATTAAGTAATCCACTGCCACAAAAAGAACAAGCTCTTGGTCCTGTATACGTGCACTGAGATAAAATATTTCAGATTGTAGTCTGTTTTCAAAGTTTCCAGAATACAAATACAGCAGTCAATAACTACTAGCAAGTATCAAGATAGCATCTGAGGTTAAATTTAGCTCAGCCCAGAATGGCAGCATTCTCCAGTATTGTCACTCTAGAATGTGAACATGGAGCTGGGAACTTTCACCTGCTGCTCTGAATACGATGAATGAGGAAAAAAGGTGAAATGCAAAAGTAACCAAGTACATAGGTTTGATTTTACCAGCTCCCTCTCTCTTCCAGCCTGCATCTAGAGCCCCTTTTGTCCCTACTACAGGATGTCAGGGAGCCCAAAACTGCATAATTAGACCAAATATATGCAGATGAGAACAGGTCCAACCTGGAACCCCGTTTTGGGCAGTGGGGCCCAAAGTAATAAACACTGACACGGGGTTTCACTTGGAGAAAAATAAAATACATTTGATATCCCACATATCTAGCTTGGCAGGGCAGCTTTCATTCAGAACACTGAAGGAGTTCTGCAGCAAATCCTAAAGAGATTTTACGATGTGCTGACTACAATAGATGGTATTAACATTGAGCTTTCTGAAGAACTTTTATTTTAGCAATATTGTCATGGAATTGTAGAATCAGAGAATAGTTTGGGCAGGGAGGGACCTTAAAGTTTTTCTCATTCCTCCCCCTGCCATGGGTATGAACACCTTCCACTAGACCAGGTTGCTCCAAGTCGTGTCCAATCTGGCCTTGAACATTTCTAGCAGCTGCAGCTGCTCTGGGGAACCTGTGCCAGGGCCTTACCACCCTCACAGGCAAAAATTGCTACTCAATATCCCATCTATCCCTGCCCTCTGGCAGTGGAAAGCCATTTCCCCTTGTCCAAGGTCCCTTTCCAGCTTTCTTGGAGCCCCTTTAGGTATTGGAAGGTCCTCCTGGAGCCTTCTCTTCTTCAGGCTGAACACTCCCAGCTCTCCCAACCTGTTTCTAGAGCAGAGGGGCTCCAGCCCTCGCAGTGTCTTTGTTGTCTATGTCCTTCGCTTTCCCAATCGAACCCTGAGCTTTATTTATGCAATGGGACTGACGGCTACCTGAAGAATAAAAATAGCAAGTCCCACACTGATAGATGAAGATAACTGAACTATGCCAAAGACCACATCTAATCTAATTAGCTCCACAAATGATAACTCACGGAAGTTCTTAAGAAATTCCAAGAACACAGTTTTCTAAAACTCTGGAAATAGCTGGAACTGCACAATTAAATGTGACCTTTCAGACAAGCAGTCACACAGATGTAACAGTGTAAAGCAACTATAAGAGCATTCCAAGTTCATTGAAAGTAGCTAGGAGAGAAGAGGATCACAGAAATTGAGAGAGAAGGTAAGGATCAAGTAGCAATTAAAACATATGTTTCAGAAACATCCCCATTTCCAGATACTGTAGAAAGAGAAGGATGGAAGACGGATGGATGGAGGGCATTGTAGAGAGACACTGAACAACTACTGTAGCAAAAGGACTAAACCAAGTAAAAAAGCAGAGTGATAGAGACTTTGCTTCCATCAGAGGAAGAGAAGGCAATGGAAGGACTTGGAAGTCAAAGTAGAAGCAATAAAGTATTATGACTATGTATAAATAGAGTCAGAAAGGAGAACTCTCGGTGCTAAAAAAGAGAGCTTATAGTCTCAAAAGTAGTACAAAGGTAGAAAATAAGTAGTTGGATGTTCAAATGAGACAGAACCACACTGTAACGCAGGAATTAACTGGTGCTACCAAAGCAATGCTCACTGGTTGAAAAACTTGCCTGATTTTGCTTCAGGACAGACACTTGTTTCTGGAGACAGATGTTTTCCTCTTCAAGCTCAGTATAGTCTTGCAGCAAACGCGCTTCTCGGAATTTATATTCCTTAATATCATCTCGCAGGCGAGCCCTTTGGATCTCCACATTCTGGTTGACCTGGAAAAACAAACAAACTCCCAAATGACGGTGACTGGGTCAACTACAATTATATTCCAAAATTTTGTACCTTTTATATATTTTCTTACGTGCACTAATTAATTAAATTATATTGAAACAGAAACTCTTCCCCTCATCCTCTGAAATTACAGAAAACCAAGTCATTTACACAATAATTAGATTTTGTTTTCTTGCTTTTCTTACAAATTCTCACCATTGACTCAGAAAAAAGTCAAGAAACAAGCAGGGAAAGCAGCATTCACACCTGTGTTGTCTCACTGGCTTTAGTAACTAGCAAAAGTTTTCCAGACCAGAAGTCAGTGCTCAAATCTGTTTCCACTTTAACAAGAAGGGCCTTTTCACAAGAGAAAGACAGATTCAGATGACTCCAGATGTTCTTATTTGGACATGTATTCGCTGCTGCTTTTCAACAGACATTTTCTTTATGCCCAGAGCAAAAAGTTGAAAATATGATACAATGAATCCTTTTGGAGAGAGACACTGGTCTTAAAGGTTGGGAAATACAGACAAGAGTTGTGTCTGTGTTTCTAGGAACTGGTTCCTTGTCTATGGACAAGGCTTGATTCCAGCTCTGGTCCACGAAGTTAAAGGAGAAGTTGACTGGCCTGTTCAATCACTTGTGACAGTTTGCACCACAAATCTTCTCTGTCATACCCCAACACGAGGCACCAGTGAATCCCCACATCTCCAGAGAAGTAACCCACATTTCCTCATGGATTTTACCACCAAATATTATCCACATATTTGTTAGGATGTCCTAAAGAAATTACACAAGATTTGCAGCTGAGGTTACATGGAATAAGTTGAGATTCAGATATGAGCTCTTGGATAGCCTTCCCTCCTGGCAGGGGAGGCCAGTTGATTATCTTAGGACTAGACAAGACTAGTCCCCAGTGCTTCAAAGGAAGGTGCAAGAAAGCTCAGGAGTAATAACTGCTGACTGTTTTATCCATCTATCTGTGGCTTACAGTCTCTGTAGTTTTACCAGTCTGAATTTAAGCAATGGTTTGAGCTCTAAAAACAATCATTTGTGCACCAGTGCCACAAAGACTTCTGCTGAGCTACAGATTTTCTAAGTAATTAAACTCTTTCAGTAACTTCTCAGTGATTATTTCCCCTTAAAAATATGTGCTTTCAATAGTAAAACAATAAGAGGTCAGAGCTACTTTGAGGTATTATGTTAAGCAACCTACATAAATGTAAAAGCCATCACTTCATGAGAGAAAACACAAGACTACAAACTTTACTATCCCTCTCTTTGTGCATTTCAGTGTTTTGTTATAATCCCATACTTTCAGAAATTTGGGAGGAAAAAGGGATAAAAAGGGAAATTAGGCCACAAATATTTTTCAGCAAGAAAATCTGCATTGGGAATGAAGCAGGAAAAGTACATCCAAGGGTCTCTGTGCTTGGCCTAAACAGGTTCCTCTGCTTTTTGAGGCAGCAATTCTGGAACTGAGGGAACTGATGTGCAGTACCCACAGCACCAGCATGGCCAAACATGCAGCCATGTGTCTGTCAAATCACCTTTCAGCTCAGGAATCTTCCCTTTTTTTCATTACATAGCACCAGAAAATGTAACAAATCCAAGCTGCAGTGCACCCTGTGCATCCTCACTCACCTCCTTCAGTTCCTGTGCAACAGAATTAAGGCGTTCATTTTCAGACTGTGTGTTGGCAAGGACATTTCTTATCTGCTTCAATTCTGTCTGCAACTCCATAACCTTCTTCATGTAGTATTCTTCTTTGGTAGCTGATTCTTGAATCAAGGTCTCCTCTCTGCTCTCCCCATCTGCTGCTACCTTCTTGTGGTTGGTATGGGCCTGTCCAAAAGCCTAAGACAGTCAGAAAACACATCTTTTATCAGTAAATCTAATTCTGCATAAGTAACTTCAATTTGAAATAGTTGAAAACATTTACCCTCCAATTCTGGGGTCAGAATTACAAATGCTAGTAAGTGGCCAACAATGTGCTCTTGAAAGTAAACCGCAGCACCCAAACAGTGTTTTGTGATGCAGAATGCTCAAGTAGAACCTCATATAAACCCTTGTGGGAGGGAACAACAACGCAGTGACTCAAGTCTGGTGTTAAAACATGACTGGCTTTCAACCAGATGACCGCAAGATGATCAGACACTGCTGCACATGCATATTCTCTATAGTGGGGTCAGATTCACTTCTGCAAATCTAGAATCACTGAGTACACATTTGGTATTAGCAGCCTGTTCCCCTTCCCTGTTCCCTGTCCCCCTGCTCCTGGCTGGAGATTACAGCNAGGCTGGGAGCTCTCAGCAGCTGCTCCTGGCTGGAGATTACAGCCCTCTCCCCTGGGCTCAGTAATGTCGGCAGGGCTGCTCTGGATCCATGCTAAGCCAGTGGGGTCACACCGGCTGAAGTGGGTCAGCGGACGATCCCTCAGCCAGTTTGAGACATCAATCCCCAGCAGTGTGCCAGCAAAGGCACTCAGAGGCAGGTCAGAAATCCAACCCCCTCGGCACAGCCTGCCTCTGGCTAGTCCTGACGTTGGCATTATTTTGCCTCCTCACATTTCTTTTTGGGGGTCTTCATTTTGCTTGAAACCCTCCCAGGTGATGGTCTCTTTGGCAGTGTTCTCCAGACATGCCCCCAGCCCACGCAGACAGTCCAGCTGCTGTGGTACTGAACAGCCTGGGGCTGTCACTGGCACACACCGGAGAGCAGAGCTGGCCACTTCCGCTAGCTGTATTTGTAACACACTGCCTGTCAGATCGGCCATATTCAACCAGATTAAAAATGCCATCTTCTAAGTGTTGCACACACTGCACCAGAACCAACCTAAAACGTATTTGGAGCTTTCAGGTGCCACAGTATCTTTTTGGGATGCCAAAACATGGCAGATTTTCCTAGTCAACATTAATATCAGGCCAAGTCAAGGACAGAGAAGCATGTTATTAAACTCCTTATTTAGTCATGCATTTTCAACTGATCATCTTTTGCCAGCTCTTCAGAAAAATACTGACAGAGAAAAAAAAAATCTGCTTTGAAGAGAAACAGATTTCAGTGTCTTATTAGTTCTGTATATTACAGCAGGCACATTAATAGCACGGAAACTACTGACTCTACCAGGGTTGAAACAGCTGATCAAGTATGCTAGCTCTGCCTATGATTAAAGGTATCCAGATATTGCTCCTATCAGACTAAATTTTATTTCAGATAAGCAAGTTAGAGATACAGGAGACAAATAGCCATTGCAGAAATTCTAGCCAGATTCATCAAGATAACCTACGGGAAATTAAAAAGCGTCATATTTCAGGCAGAAAGCACCATCTGTGCAAGTCCTTGTCAAATGAATTTCAACAAAGCAGCTTAAAAGCCTAATACCCAAGATCTCCATAAATGTTAAAGGGATAACAAAAAGCATGCCAGCTCCTCAAATACACTATTTTTTTCCCCATAATAAATTAAGATCCACCTTTTACAGACCAGCATGTATTACAAACCTCTGGCACAGAGAAAGGGACAATGGGCATCTCTTTGCCCAGTGAAGTAGCACCATTTGCTCAGCTGCAGGATGCCAAAACAGCAAATGGAAGCTCAGGACACTTAAAGCCACAGCTGATCAGCCAGACCTCGGAGTCCAGGCATGATTGCATTGAGGAGCTCAGTAATGCCACTAAGGGAGGGATTCTTAAGAATAATGACTAATTTGCTCTTGAAAGTTCCAAGGCAGATGTTAGGCCTTGGGTTTCTTTAACATCTGGAAAGAAAAAGTCATCATTTTGCCCAAGTCACAATTGACAGGGAGTATTTAAACACAGAAACTGCCATAGAGAATGAGACTTTTTTTAAAATCCAATATCCTATCTTCTGCAAAGGCTAATGCCAGATGCTTCAGAGAAAGGTGCAAGAAACCACATAATCACCTCAAGCTGCAGATTGCCTTAAGCCTCAAAGGAGAATGCCTAATGCAAATTTGGAAGAGCTACTATCATTTAGCCGCCCATGTAAAATATCACTGTATTTTTCAGAGGTTTATGCATTTTTGGCCTCAGTAAAATCCTACAACAATGAATTGTATACTTCACATCTTATTCTTACACAACAATTTTTCATCAGTTTACAAGCTTCTCACATTTCCATAAAAGAATGCAAATTTTTGTTCAGAGGCTTGAAAGTGTGTTGTTAATTCCATGGTCAACTGTCAATCATTCACTATTTTTTGAGACATCAATCACAACTCTCTATTCTCCAGTGATGGCAAGGTGAAGTTCAGTAAGTCAGCACTACTTTTATGTGCGAGAGGTTTTTCCATTCACTGCAACAGCCAGACTCTCCTTTCAGAAACTGCCTTTTACTATGGCTTGTCCCAACTGGCACAGCTGACCCAACCAAACGGGAACTGCTCACACACACTAACTGCAGAAATAAGCTCATGGTCACTCCTACCAAAGGATGCTGCTGCTCTCTGTGAGCTCCAGTTATTTCTGCAGAGTAAGGTTGTTACTTGCTCTTAGCCAGCATGCTTGCAAAGTGTCAGCAGAAACCCTGCTGTCAGCTTGAGTATTACTGTCTGGAGTACAGGACTGTGCGCAAACGGATTCTGACACACACAGAACACGAGAAACCTCCTTAAGAGCCATCGTCATCAGGACAGGCAGCCTGGGACAACTCAAGCTGTGTGCATTTGTAAGAGAACACTTGAAAAGCACTGCCATTCTAACCAAGCTTTGTTCTCTCTCTTGTATGTACTTAGAAACACCCTCAAACATGACTGTTACAAGCAATTTTCGTAATTCCTGTGTAGAATAGGAAATGTAACTTTTAACAAAATTGTGCAAAATTACAGGGCAATGCAATTACCTGCCACAGCTACAGCCCAGATATGTCTTAAATCAAGCTAGTAAAAGGAAAACTGTCTTTTCACTGCTATGCATGAAACCCCTAAACCTTCATACATCCTGGAGTCCAGCATCTGCCCATCTACTTTTGCTTTAACATTATCTAAAACACAGAAGCAGAAGTCAAAGTTACCCTGCTCTTCTTCCTCTTCTAAAACCTCTATATCCATCTACTAGGGAAGAAAACTGTTCACAGCTATACTGGAATGATAGACTTTGGAGTATCTCTTCACAAAATAAAAGTTCCTGACATGAGGGCTGCAAAACACCATGTTCTGCTCAACAGCTGCCTCTAGGAATTACAAGACACTAATGTTAAGGGATTATCAAAGGTTCTTATCTTCCAGATTCCCAAGATCAGGGCAAAAGCAAAATCAAAGAGTTCATGAACCGAAATGCTGTCTTGCTATTTGCTCATCTGTGCTTGCTAGTGCATTGGAAAGCACTTTTCTGGACAAAGGTACAATTTACTCACAACTATCTCCTCAGAAAGCGGCACGAGACACACATCAAGAGCACTCCTTGGGTTTAACACCATCTAAAATCAACATAAATGAACCTCTACCCCCCAACACACAACCTCAAATTCTGTAATACACAACCCCAACTTTTGTATAGCCATTTACCTCTGGACTAGGCAAACATGAAACACCTCCCAGCTAGGGGCTTGCAGCTATGTGGTGTGAGGGCAGTGAGCTTAGAGTAGTGCATCAATTCAGTCGGATACTAATTTTTGGTTCTTGCTCATAACCTGCTGCCAAAGCTGCAGGTCGACTGAAACCCTGACAGGTTTCCTTTGGTCAAGCTGCCATCCCCTACCAATCATGCCAGTCCATGAGGTCCTTCTCTCTTCTTTCAAATACACTAGGCAGCATTGCCCAAAGGCCAATTCTAACATCCCTGAAATACATGGAAAATTTACCATAATTTGGTGGTGAAGCTTTACTAAAATTAGTACCGAAAATGCTATTCAATGCTATTAAATCAACTTTCATGTTTGCAGAATTGCTTACATCAGCAGAGTCAAGGCATGTAGAAAACACATGCTATCATATTCTTAAATAGCCCAGAAAACATCGTTCCTAAATTAAGAAGATTACTACAAATTTCAGATGATGATATCTTAAATCTCAAGAATTCAAAGCTCTCCACAACAATTATGAATGGAAAAAAGAATACGGTCAGCAAATGGATGAGGCAGACTCATCCAAAAACTGCAATGTTATATAAAATGGTCAAACTCAGCTCACTTCAAATGAAGCCCTGGATCAAACTACATTTAGACTGAGTTTAAAGTACTGATTTCGAAAAGAGACTTAATAAAAGGTGAAGCTTCCTCTAGGTTTGATGATTACACAGATTCACCTGTTTATGTTGCAGGAGGAACAAGATCTCAGTCGTGCAGATGCAGATAGGTTTTTGCATGAAACCCAGTACACTGAAGGATGCTTTCATATAAAACTCCAAGCTCTGAGAAGAAAGTTTTCCCAATTCTGTGACGTTTAGCATACTGCTAAGATACCAAGTTCTTAAAAAGACTGTTAAGATTTTTAACATGACCTTTTGAAAGAAGCTCTTTATCACAGCACAGCTGTTCACGGAACACATGAAATGTGAAGAATCTCTGAAACACGCTTCTTGGAGAATTCCAAACGCTTCTCTCAGAACAGCTGCTGTGATATGGGGGATGCACAGACTGATCTCAGTCATGCTCAAAAGCAAGACTCCAGCACCTTCAGGACAGTTCTGTCTTATTTGCCCCTATAACCTATCACTCCAGACCTCTACTTAGCCCAAAAATAATCTAAAGTATGCTGGTTATGCTTCCATATTTTCTGGGACTTCCTGAACTAGACTGCTAAAAACAAGAGTAACACAAAATACTGGGATGCCACTATCAAATAAAACCCCCCAAAGAGATGCTGGAAAGGGCTTTTTCTAAACAAACCCAGTATGATCTCAAACCCTCTACTAACCTTTGCAAAGAGCTGGTGTCCCTAAAGGCCTGTTGAGAGCTGATCAGAAACCAGGCACTGCACAGGGACTGTTAGAGACTCTGGAGGCTGCCCTGCACTGCCTCTAGGGCACTACCTTCACTCTGTACCTGTCTTCTTACACACATTGAAACATAGCAACTAGGGAAGGGCAAAGAAAGAGTCTCATAGCCGCTTAAAGCAGAAATACTGACAAGGAAAGTCACAGCCCACCTGCCCTGAGATGGCACAGATGAACAAAGAGAGGAAGTGACATCCCCCTCATACTCAGCCAAAATGACAGGGAGGTTCCTGTGCCATGCAGGTACACACCCAAGCAAACAGAAAACAACACAAATACTTCAGTGAAGGAGTTTCATGAAATAAATTGCTTACAAATTCACTTGTCATCTAAACCTGACCTTGTGTTCTCCATTTAGAGAAGTAGGGAGGGGGCAGAGAGAGACAATTGCTTATACATGAGCTGAAAAAATAAGAAAGAGGGAGGAAAACCTTTAAAAGAGTGCAGAACTCCACAATGCTAATCCGCTTCTGGACATCATCGACCTCCATGCTCATTTATTCTCAAATGAAGCCTCCTTCACCTGTGCATGTCCTCATTTCTTCCCAATTTCCCAGGCTGCGCATCCAGCCACATACGATGCTGAAATGTCAAGCATCAGGGGCAGTCTTTAGTAAATGCCACACTGGCCTTTTCTCTGCAGTGAAACACTGCTATATGATGCTAACCATCCTCAGCAGATAAAGCACCATGAGGCATTAACCCTTTCCTTCACTCCCACAGTGATGTTTAAGAGATGCTTCAGCCCTTCTTGCTATCACAGTCACATTAACACGGCTGCTGCACTACCACAAGCAGATCAGGACATGCACATGTTCCTCCAAGAAGCACGTTAGGAAGAGGAATTAGTTTCAAACTCATTGACAAGAAAAGCTGACATAAATCCAGAAGAAAGGCAATAAAGGAGAGCTTGTGTGAGAAGAGTCTCTCGACTTTCTCAATCAAGTTTGAAAAGCAGAGTGATGCCTGTGTGCATCCATGCACCAGGAGAGCAGTACCACGTACACACACAGAGGTATTCACCTTTGTGGTGAGGTTTGAGAGCACTCTAGTAAACGTGTTTCTGTTTCTTTTGTGCTGAAGATCAAGAAGGATTTGCAGAAACTGCCCATTTTAGAAGGCTGTTATCAGCTACTCTTGCAGTGAAAGAATGGTTTACCCATCAAAATTAAACAGAACCCAAGCCCTCTCCCCGCCAAAAAAGGTGCCATTAATCAAGATGTCCTTTTTTAAAAAATAAGGATAAAAGTCATGAGACTAAACATCAAGCAAGACATTTTCCTTCAGTCCCTCTCTACCACTACTCAAGAGAGATTCAAGTCTTTTTTCAGGAGGCTTTGTATTGATTAACAGAGAACAGCACCCATCCTCCCCTCCTGCAGTTGCAGGCACCAAACTGTGATCACGGTAGACATGCTCTCTCCCTTCGGTGTAAGGGAGCAAAGCCAGCCCCGGCAGGACTCATTACCGTCCACTCTGACTTCCAAGCAGAGGTCCTGGAAAGCTTGGAGTTAAAAGCCAAGGACATTAGTCACAAGGTATTTCATCCACCACTGTCATTCACCACTGCCATGAAAGACTGTGGGCATCTCTGCTCTTGAAGATGTGAATGCTACTTTTGTTTCAAAGCTCGTGCTATAAATTAGCTAAATACATATCCTCCCAAAATGTGGTCTCTGTCACTCACAAACGCATGTGACTAGTGACGTCAAAAGTACTTTCACTGACAGTGTGGAGCATTTCCTCATCCTCAGTGTCCTGCTCTGGAGACAGTGGGCAGGATGGTGTCCCCGTGGCCACCTCAGAACCTGCTGCTGGCCTTCATCATAAGTCACCTTCCCAGGAAAGCCACACAGCCAGCAGCCCCCTTGCACAGCGCACCAGCAAGTCCAGCTGTTCTCAGCGACTGCAATGGGCACTCAGCCAAGGCCGGGGGTTTTGGTTGGGGTTTTTTTGGAAAGAAAAATTACTATAACTGTAACAGGAAAGGAGCATTAAAAAGGGCACAATTGCATTCTACTGTGTTTAAACCAGAGAGGAATGGAGGTTTTGGTGAGCATACATTTCTGCTTTCTTATAAATAAAGAAAAGGTGCATGTGAGGGCAGAAATGACACACAAGCCAACAGAAAAAAGTACTCCTTTCAGGATAACTTCAGGTCTCATGGGTTAAGGAAAAACATAAAACAAGCTATCCTGAGGCATCTTTCTCGGCTGTGCATCATAACAGATGAATGAACTGCTGCCAGCAACATCTACACAGCTCCAGACCAGGCCTCAAAGGAAAGAAAGATGGAGATGTGCATGAGAAGGAGTTAATGCTGCTGAACATCAGCACTGTTTAGGAGCTTAACAGCAGTGGAGACTTTTACTTACATGTACAAAGGGTGCCCTTACCTTCCCACTGTGGTATCAAAACACAGCTCAAACTCACTCTTCCCAGAAGTCACACTGCAGGAAATTTGATCATCAATTCCTGATTTTTAAACTCTTCTGCTAAATTTGATAAAATTATTTATTTGTACAGGCTAGCTCACAACACCAGCGGGTCCTGTTAAGCAGGTCATTGGGTCATCTTTCCCTGCATACGAAACAAGTGACTGCAAATGGACTCTGAACAGTGGTGTCCTGTTAAGACTGTCGCTCCTCTGCAGGCACTCAAGCTAAGCACCTGTCAGGACATGCATTACAAATGATAGTGCAGAAACTTGATGCAGGTGTTACCTGTAATGAAATAATTTTTAGAAACTGAAAACCAGAAGCAGTGATCTCTAAGTATTATGCTAGATCTCTAGCAGCTGACCTCAAAGAATAATTTCACTAAAACCCATAATTAGTCCTGAGAAGGTATGTTATGAACCTTCAAAGGGTGCAATGGACACTAGAAACTTAGAAGTATCCTGTTCCTTCTTAAAATGCTAGCTCTTTACTTAAAACTCAACAAGATCTTACTGAAATTATACATTTCATAAAGGACAATGCAGGGTTATCTTAAGTACGTGCCTCACACAGCCTCTATGGTAATAATTCATAGAAGAAAAAACTTTCATCTAGTGCTACGAATCAAAAGATAATCATTGCTGTTCAGTAAGCACCTGATCAATAAATCACTGGAAACTGAGCAAACACATCAGGAAGTTCCTCTGCTGACATCTGCCTTCCTTCTCACCCTCACCTTTGATAAAGATAGTTGAATAGAACAATATTTTTTTTACTCTTATCAAATAAAGGGAACAATGTAGCCTTGGAGAAATAGATTTGGCCGACAAAGCAGAAGCCATGCAAAACAATGACATTGAACTTCCTCAACAGCAGGGGTTGAAAAACAGCCACCTAAAAAGGACACCAGAAATTGAAGACCACCAAAGAAGACCCCAAAGAACACATAAGAACTTCCAATATGGGGTGCAACTACGTAAAGTAAAGTAACACATATGAATCCAGTAAGCAGGGATAGCTAATGAATATGTAATCAGTGTGTATGATAAAAACTCTGTTTACCAGGGCACTCCGATTAGAGGAGGGATCCTCCAAGTGACCACGGCTGCAATAAAGAATGCCGGCTTTCTAATACTCAAAACTGTGTTAGAAAGTTTCTATTTGGCCAATTTCGGTATCACCTTAACCTATGGACATAACCTGACGCTGAGGTAAGTACTAACTAATGCTCAGTAACACCAGCCATGCATGTGCTAATTTGCCCTCTTACCTGAGCCTTGTGTATCATAATGCTATCTTCAGGGTCAGCTGAAATTTCATTATCTGTGCTTGTTTCAACTGGAGTAAGATTTTCAGCTGCAGTAGAGTTAATTTCCTCCACAGTGGTTAGTAAGGGGCTATGTTTTGCATTTGTGCTGAACACAGGGTTGATATGTTTTTGTTATTGGCGAGCAGGGCTTACACAGGGATGAGGCCTTTTCTGCTTTTTGTACTGCCATACTGTAAAGGGAGTTGGGAGGCTGGGAGAAGACACAACTAGGACAGGTGATCCAAACCGACCAAGGGTCTATTCCAGACCATGTGTCATCATATTCAGGATATAAAGCTGGGGGGCAAGAAGAGGGGAGGGAGGGACATTTGAAGTGATGGCATTTGTCTTCTCAAGTCACTGTTGTACAGGATGGGGTCCTGCTCTCCTGGAGGTGCTGAACACCTGACCAGCCAGGGGAAGCAGTGAATTAATACCTTGCTTTGCATTGCTTGTGCGCACAGCTTTTGCTTTCACTGTTAAACTGTCTTTATCTGAACCTACAAGTTTTCTAGCTTTTACCCTGCCGATTCTCTCCCTGATTCCACCGGTGGGGGAGTGACAGAGTGGCTGTGTGGGGCTTGGAGGCTGGATGGGGCTAAAACACAACATTACCACTACAAGATTCTGCAACAGCATGAAAGAAAACTCGAATGAGATCTCAGTCCTCTAAACATGTATGTGGCTGTATTTAAAGTTAGGGGGAGTTACACTTACCAAAGAGAACTTACAAATTTACTAAAACCAACTGATACTTAACAAAGCCAGTATATGCATTCTGTCCTTCACATTAGACCAAAATGGAAATAGTTTAACTGCCTCACACACGACTTGCAAGAAAAATCTTTTTTTTTCTATTTGAACACAATGGTTTGTCTGGAGTCTGTCAGGCACATGCACTAGGAATGTGTGTGGCCTTCCAAGCAGCAAGTGTGACCGAGTTCCTCTCGCCAACCTTGGATCTCCAGCCCAGCACCACCACCTCCTTCATTCACAGCCACAGCTCATGCTTAGCCTGTGGCCAGCCACCACTTGGGTGCCAGTACAGCCACACAGATCTCAGCTCCTCATTTGCTCCTCACCATCGCAAAAGCTCTCACATCTCCACAAGTTTGGGAGTAGGCTCTTTCTCCCACACTCAAATACCCCCAGGGCCCAAACGCAAATCTTCACTAAGCAGCAGGCATAGATTCACAAACAACAGCTCGTAGGAGATCTGGTACCTTCAGGGAAGTTGTGAGGCTTTTCAAAGTATTACATCACCTCCCACCATATCAGCCCACTCCATACTGACATCAAGCATCTTCCAAAAGGTCATGCAATGGTGAAGATTTGTGCACACTCCAGGAAAGAGTCCAGTCCTTGATCTGGCTTTCGTTTTGTTAAAATAATGTTTTACACTTTCTTTGGAGAAGGCCCAGTTAACACACAAAATAATTCTAGACTGCCTTCCATAAAATGTTCTGGTGTGAGTTGGAGAAGGATTACACCTTCCAGAGCGTCACTGCAGCGCAACCCTATAGCAGGGCTCACTTATCCTTAGGTGCCTCTTCAGTAATACACTGTAAGGACACAAAATGACATTACAGAAATTTGGAGTATCAGGCTGCCTATCTACTGCTGTAAAAGCCTGCTGAGTGTGCTTCGATGTGATTAACTCCAGAACTAAGAAAAGTTGCTGCAATATTATAAACTACTTTTCTATAAAAGGAGCATAAAAATAAAGCACAACATCCTTGTTCCCACACAAGAAAGATTACTTATTACATATGAGCACAATCCACTTATGCACCCAATGTTTAAGTGCAGGCTTCTACAAGGTCAACCAAGACTTTAAGTTGGCACCAAAGGAACTGCTCCCTGGCTCAGCAGCCAGTCCCAAGAAATTAAGTTTAACCTCTCTCTCACCTCCTCTGCCCCAACCCAGCATTTGAAATTAGAGAACCGAGAAGATAATTGTTTTAACTGGGAGCAAGATTGAGAGTTTAGGGATGAAAAGACACAGTTTCCACTCACTCTTTAATTATTGGTAACCAAAGGACCATGCGCGCGCGCACACACACACACAGAGCAGTGATAGAAAACACTTTCCACTCTCTTCACTGGCTTTGCTCCCCAACCAAGGATGTTTTATCTGTACGGATAGCAGTAAGCATGAAATCCTCCAGTGATACTCAAGTAAATGTTTTCCTTTTTTTTTTTTTTTTAAATAAAATAGCTAATAGCAGTAGCATCTCATTGCATGAGGACTTCTCCTAAGAACAATGCTTGCCTGCTGCGCCGGCACACCCACTCTAGAAATAACATGAGGAAGTAGGTTGCATCCTGCAAAACATATGTAATGTACAGCTTATTACCCTGCTGCTTGTTCACCAGCAGATTGGCTTCCTCTGATGTGACAATAATAGAGGCTTCCGTGAACAAACTCTGCCCTACAAGGAGTCAGAAATATGGCTGCATAAACACAGCCAAGTACATATAAATACCTGCTAGTTGTTGGTACCAGAATGAACCAGGACATGAGGCACTTTGGGGGAAAATAAAATAAATTTTAAAAAGCTCAGACTAATTACTTAAAATACCTCAGCAGATTTTTATCACCGAAGTATTGAAGGAGGCTAATGCTAAGTGTGGAATCACTTCCTGCATATGTCAAAGTTACCTGTGCTCATGTGAGCTCTGTTGTTCATGTACCTTTATGCAAAGAGCTTTATAAAAACCAAAACTACTAGTCAGGCTTTCTGGTTTTAGTGGTCTTCAATCATTCTCACACACGCGTGCACACACACGCGCACGACTGCACAAAGAATTTCATCAAACGCACCATTGGTAGCTAGTTATGCATGGCAAAAGCAGACATTTTCTTTTTATCTAATTGCCCTTTCATTAAGAACTCATTACACCTGAATAACAAATTTATTTCCCCCCTAGAACCTAAGCAAAGGTCCAGAAAGTTTAGCCCAAATACAACTGCATAATCTTTTGTGTCCTACTAGCACAGTATCTACGACAAACTCCAGAGGAGTCTCTCGATTCCCTCTGATGTGTTCCGCTTGCAGCCTACATCCAGACTTCACACTGAACTACAGCATGTTCACTTACCAATGCCCATCATGGTTGTGTATTGCTTAAAAAAATAAGTATTAGACAAATTTGAGCCTCTATTTTAAGGTTTGGACAAAGCAACAAGGGAGAGGGACAAAATCCAGCCTTCTTCTCATAATGCAATTTCTACAAACACCCTGTAGAGAGCAACTGCCAGCTGCAACAGCCACATGGCCAAGTCACTAGTGTGCACCAGTTAATACGGAACACACAGTTCAATCGATACTCAGTTTGGCTGGTGAGGTACTCCCCAGTGCCCTCAGATGTCTGTCTGCCAGTGGTGTCAGTATCAGAAACAATTCAAGGACAGGGTTTTACCATTGCTTAAAAAAGGGAGGACAAGTGCATTTCCATCTGCTCAACTCCATGAGACACTTTCTGGAGTAAAGGGGAGGATTAGGAAAGAGAAAGCTACAAAATACAGGAGGAAGTTAAGCCCTAGTGCATGACTTAAACACTGGCAAACAGGAAACAGAGGCTTCCCTTAGGGCCCCATCCCTGGAGGGGTCCCAGCAGCACTGCACAGGAGGGGAGGAAGCCCCCCAGCACACAACAGCACAAGCACTCTGGCAGCTATTTTTACAGGGCCCCATCAGGGTTACAGCAGTCACTGCTTATTTTGGAGCAGAATATCTGTCAAAACAGAGCCATAACAGGCACTGTCCTTGCTCACAAGAGCAAGAATTTTGGCTAAAACAGACACCACAACAGAGAGACTTGCACACCGTCACATATGTGCTGAAGATGTTATGGAGCCTGCCCCTTTGTTCAAGCCCATTTTAGCAGCATCCAGCACACTTAAAGAGACTGCAGGTTATCCTGGGATATGTCACTGCTCTGTGGCCATCTGAGAGGTCCAACATCACCACATTCTCATGACACTGTCAGCTGCAAAGCAAGTGCCTCTTCTCTTCAAACATTCAGACACTTTTCACAATTTAAGTTCAGTTTTGTTTTCTAACTTATGAGCAAATCCACAGTCTCTAATGTTCAGGCCTGATGGTACCACGGGCAGCCTCAGTGCCTCTAATGTAGATTCTTTCAAGTGCTATATTGTTTTAATAATTAAAGAATGTTAGCAATTACTATAATCAGAAAGATTCCTGCTTGCTTTTTATGCTCCTGGGCCATTCCCTGAAATATAAAGTAAATTCTTGTTCTGTACTATAGATAAAAAAAAATTCCTTATACCGGTTTCACGCTCATTTACCTCCATTTTGTAGATACATGAACACTGGATTTCCAGATACTCACTTTCCAACTACCTGAGAAATGATAAACAGATACACACCCACCTGGCATCCAGACCTCAGACTTTATCACACACTCCACTCAAATCATAAATATGTCCACATTTGACATCAAGTAACAAGCAGATGCTTATTTCCTGTTATCCCTTAGGCAAACAGAAACAACCTAACCTTCTAGCCCTGGGCTTTGCTTATCAACACTAGGTTCTTTGATTACGACAAACAAATGCAGTTCTGCAGAATTTCAAAGATTTTTTTAGGAACACCAAGATACTGATGAAATCAAGAGTAACACAAGCATCTTTCTTTATTTCCTTGATGTGTAATACCATTAAAATGAGCCTCAAAATTCCACATGAAGCCAGAATAAAATGCATCCCTAATCTTAACCACCTTGACATTCCCAAACAAAACTTGAGGTCTGTCTTTACAGCATGGATAAACTACCTTTCCTCTCTAATGCCTGTCAGAGCAACACATTAGCTAGCTGTGCCACTGTGAGAGGGAAAGGCATACCTCCTCGGTCTGCTCAGGAACTCCACAGCCACACAGGAACAAAAAGCAAGGGCCTTGCAGTTAACTATTGACAAGTACCATTTTTGCCATTTTCAGCCATATTTGCTGGCTCAAAAATGCAACGTTAGGACAAAATCTTTCCTGTTTCCACCACCTGCCCTAAATTTTACACCAAGGGCATAACTTCTGCTTTCATTTACAGGAATGTAAGTGAATGATAGTAGTGATTTTGACTAATAAACAAAAGTATAGAAAATGGACCATATAAAAAGAGATACCTAAGCCATTTTGCATGCTACATAGTTAGATCCCATTTGTATAATGGCAAAAAAACCCCACTCAGTATATTTGAGATCTTTCTCAGATGTGCAAGTATGCCATTCTGTTCAGGATTTTTTGAGACTTTTTTGGTACCATTGCTGGTTTTAATAAAACAACTTAAACACACTCAAAAAACCTCACTCAATACAGATACTATTTTTTTTCTGTGGTCAGTGCTAAAAAACAAAATATTTCAAAACAAAGTCTTCGTTCTTCAGCTCTTAATGATTTTAATAAGCATCATGTGTTGTTCAGAGTTACAAAAGACTACCAGTTCCAGGGAGTGACTGCAGAGGTCCTGCTGCTACGAATTACAGATCTGCCATAAAGAGCTCTTAGTGCTTGCCCCTCTTGTGCTGTGCAAGGCCCTTGTGTTTACATGTCAAGCATTCCCTCAGTTAGAACTCTCCAAACAACCAAAACCGTGTCACTTTACGAAATCTTGCAGCCCCTTCAGCCAATTTATGTTTCTTCAATCAGATCTACACTTAACCCAGAATCTTATAAATTTCCAGTTTATCTATTACCCCTAAGTGTAGAGGTCTCCTCACAAGGCTTTAGTCACACACACAAAGATTGCCATCGTTAATACAAGACAATCTTCACCAGCACAGAGCTGCTGCAAAAGCAAAGCTGAAGTAATAGGAAGTCATCATGGGAAGCTGCAGCCAATGCTCAGCCTGTGCTCTGCACACAGGCTGCCTCACAGAAGTCTAAACTGTCGCACTGAGAGATCAGCAGCCAAATCTAGCCCAAAGGCAGTCCTCCCTACTGCTGAAGGTTCTCCTCCCTGACAATTAAGCAGCATGGCATTGATCCAAATTAATTGCACATTAAATACATTAAATCTTATGTTATTTTATGTATCCTGCCTGAACTACAAGGAAATAAGACTGTTGGACACACAAAACAGGCTAGAGGAAAAATACAGACGAACAGCCAAGGAAGCTACAAGCTAGAATGCAACATACACAAAATCCATGCAGCCAGGTGCAGGGTGCGCCAAAGAAAAAAAGAGTTCATTAGCAGTGCTGGATTTCTAGTTATGAAATGCAGCTACACCAGCAATATGCTTGTGTAACAGCAATCAGCTGGCAATCAAAGCACAAAGCCCTTCAATATCAGTCCTGCAGTCTTAAGCCTCTATTAAGTTAGAGGAAAAATGGTGACAGACAAGTTAACATAGAAATAAGGAGAAGGTAAATTAAAATCAGCATGTTCACAATAATTCTGTGACAAAGGCTGATTTCAATGCTGCTCTTCCCTGTATTTACAAAGGAGGACATGTCTCCCTGGAGCTCAGCCCCGTATAAACAGTCAGCAAGTAAGAGAAGTGACTTCTGCCACTGCAGCTGATCTTTCCTCAAAACACCGTAATTAAAATTGATGAGGAAAAAAACAGACCCCGTTCCTCAAAACCAGCCAGTTTCTCAGCCAAATATGAGTTAGAATGTGTCCTCGTGAGTTACATGGCAACATTAATTCATTTAGACACTTCCCCCTTCCACAGAAAATGTTACTGGAAATAAAGTTCATCTTCTCAAAGGCTTTCCAAATTTCTTTTGTTTCTTTATTTCTTTAAAATAAAAGACCAGTCAGCATGGTCCACACGCTGAAAGTCTGAGTCCCAGAGTTTACCCAGCACCATTTTATATAGATGCAACTCCACTGATCACACCACACATTGCAGATTTGCCCTTGTGCAAGTAAACGTCAGATGATACCTGTAATAATAGAATACCAGGTCGGAAGGGGCCTCAAGGATCATCTGGTCTAACCCTTCTTGGCAAAAGCATGGTCTAGACAAGACGGCCCAGCACTCTGTCTGGTCAAATACTAAGTGTTCAGCATTGGGGAATCTTTCACGTCCCTGTCAAGATTATTACAATGGCTGATTGTTCTCACTGAAAACTATTTTCCCCTTGTGTCCAGTCAGAATCTCCCCATGTGTAACCTGTACCCATTACCCCTGTTCTTTTCCCTGTGACTCCTTGTAAGAAGTGAGTCTCCATCTTCTTTATAGTCATCCTTTAAGTACCAGAACATGGCAATATGGTCTCCCCTCAGCCTTCTTTTCTCAAGGCTGAACAAACCCAGGTCTCTCAGTATTCCCTTCTATGGCAGCTTCTCAGTCCTTGGATCATCTTTGTGGCCCTTCTCTGGACTTTCTACAGCCTGTCCACATCTTTCTGGTATAGCATAACATCATTTTTGTACAGTAAGAGAGTGCAGACCTTCCATCTGATGGGCTCCTGTAGCAAACAACATGCCATTGGGATCAGACATAACAGTTTCCACACATAGCAAAACAGTGCCACTTTCATTGCCATCACTAAGTTGCTAACTAGGAGCGTGTGATTTAAGGACAGACACAGAAAAGGATTTGCAAAGGATTTTGCCTTGTGAATGCCCAGAATTACAGTCAGGTTCAAGCAATTTGTGGAAAAATGGGAAGAGGGCAGAATGCTAAACTGCCTCTATAAGTGAGACTTGGTCTAAGCTTCCACCTGCAAGCAACTACAGTGGTAAGAAAACTGAAAGCCTGGTATTTCTTTCAAGATTTTAAAAAGGGCTGTTTAAAATACAGCCTTTTTTACATTCAGAAGTTTCTCATATTTAAGCTTTGCCCAGGGGAAGTCAATGAGTCTTGTTGCTTGCAAGACAGAGCTGCTAACTGCAACGGGAGACCTTACCTCAGCAAGGCCCAATGTCCGGAACCCAGACAAACTTGGGAATTTCTCTAAATTGGATGCAATCTGAGAAACCCAAAGATAGCTTCTGAACGCAGTCTGCTCCTGACTTTGGAAAACTTTCACAGAAACTATCATTAAAAATAAAAAATACAGATTTTAAAAATCCCCACCAAAAACCAAAATGGGGCTTCACGAAACACCCAAGCAAAGTCCACAATGTTCTGTTCTTGCCAGCAATGCAGCAGCAAGCAAGCAACAGCAAAGGGTCAAGAAAAAGCTGTCCTCAGACTTCAAATTAATCGTACACAATTGCTGGCTACTGAAAGCAGAATTAGTTAAAATAAATTACTGAATAATAACAGGACAAGAGCCTTATTATTATTGGACGTGGCAAAGAGTAGTCTTTTTTTGTTAGTTAGAAGATTGTAAAGAGAAGTCATGTAGATTTTTAAATTATTGGCTGAACTGTAAAGCAGCTTGTCAGAGAAGAAAAACATTTAAAAAATTCTTCAAAGTTAAAAGATGCGTCAAAACTTGCAGGATTCAACATAGAAAAGATGGAATTACCAAACTCTTCAGAAAATTGCTCAGCAAACATTAATTACACACAAAGAGCAGTTAACTACAGTTAGAAATTAACAAAAATATGGATCATTACAAGTTCCAAAAGATGTCTTGAAAAAGTCCTGTCTTGGGAGTCCAAGGCCAAAGTCTGAAACCTGAAATGACAATAGTGCTTCAGAGTATCCAGTCAAAAGCAAGGAAGAGTTGAAACAGCATGACGGATTCACACATAGTAAGAAACGGCCAAAAAAAATTAGAAAGGAAATTTGTTCAAGATTGTCAAAGACAAGAAACCTGAACAATCTACATTGCTATTTTTTATCCTGAGGCCTCAGATTTAAAAGGTAGCAAATCAAGTCTGTGAATTTTGGAGACTTTGAAAGCAGATCACGGAGCTCCTAAAATAGCTCTACATAGCTAAGTCAAATCATAAATAAATCTTGTATTTCATTAAATAATTAATTTCCAACTAATAATATTGACACTTTGTAGGTGCATCTAGGGAACTGATTTTCTTCCCCCTCCAGACAAATTTAAAAATAATTACATGTTTTTCATCATTTCAGGAGACAAGAACCTCCACGGTTAATTGCTTCCGACTGCAAACCCAGGTATGATGTGCTACTGATGCAAGTCTTGTAAAGGTGACCTGGAGTAAAGGTGTAAAGGTGTGCAGAACTCTGTGGTTTGTGTGGTAGGCAATACGAGGAACAGAAAATCCTGGCCGCAAATAGCAGATCCCAAATTGTAACACCACAAGACAGAACTGCGTACACAGAGGTAAGCGCAAAGTACAGACTCTCTTTTTATAAGGAGTACTAACGAAGAGACAATAAAGTATTACTCAAAAATAAAAAGGAAGCATTTTTCTTCCAAAGAATGGATCTAATTTTATTTTGTGCTCATAAGTTCATCACACCCCCGATTTCACCAGGGCAGGACACTGCAGCAAAGCAGAGGTGAGCAGCAGGAAGCAGGAGGAATGTTTACATTCCTGAGCAGTGCTCTCATTGACTTCCAGATCCACTGAAAAGAAATCAATGTCATTATCCTCTTTGAAAAAAATGCATACAGGAAATTTCATTTGGGATTTTGGATATCTAAGGGACCATCACTCTTTAACTGCTCCAAGGATTAATTCAAAGGCCACTTGTTACCACAACAGCTGTTTGGCCAGCTCTTCTGTTTTGCCTACGTTTTTGTTTTCTTAGATGGGGAATGTCTGTCACAGATTCATTCAAGTCTGTCACCATCCTCCAGCCAGGGGCTCTTCCTGTGGTTGCTAACTGAAAAAGCATCTTAAAACAAATAAACACATCTTGACTTAAGTTCTGACCTCATGTTCAGTAGGAACATAATGCAGGTTTTGTTGCCTCTAAAAATAATTTAAACATCTCTATGAAGCTTCAGTTGCCCAAGGTCACGTGCCTGAGGAGGTGATATGTGTGGACCCCTCTGCCAGCATCCAGCCAGAACCCAGAACCACTCACTCTTGCACTCGGTAGAGGACCAGACTATTCAGGAGTCATCTACTCCTGGGCCGCAGACAGATCAAGAAGGCCCACACCAGGTCTGATCTTTGTAGTAATGCTACAGACATTGCTATATAGAATCATAAGTGAACAAGATGGAAAAAGTGTTACATAATAAAGATTTAAAGAGGATTTTATATAATAGTATATTTCAGATCCTATTCCTAGAATCATCCCACTGAAATTCTCCAAATTACTTTTTTCCCCTCCAGGAACTTGTGTAAAAACATGGAATCGAAGCAAGCTTCTGTATACGTTTCACTGATGAGCTGCCACAAACTTGTGTCCCCATTACTGCTCCCTCCCTCCATCCTATTTGACTGCATTTTCTTTAAACAAATCCAGCAAATAACCATTTTGACTGTATCTTGCTCTATAGACACAGTAGTTCCCCTAAGGAGAGGCATAAAAGTCTAATCCTAACAAGGGCTCAAAAGGCAGTCTCCTCCTGTCCCCAAAGGTGAAATTTGTTGTTTATTAATCCAGATCAGCAATTCCAAGAGAGGTGAAAAGTTAACCCCCCCCTCATCGATTTATGTTGTGGCAGTAGCCTCATACAACAACAACAATTCAAACTACAATTTTATGCACACAGCTGCCTTGATTAAAACAAACCAACCCATACTACCAGGACTGTTTGCTTTGATGCAACACTTACACAGTACACGGCTGGTGGCCAGTGAGTGGACAGTCAACAGCATAGACTCAGCACACACCATCACAGGCAAAGTCATCTCCCACCACCACAGCACACAGGGTAAAGACTTCAGCAACAGGAAACTTTCTCCCAAGTTTCATACCAAAGACCATACGAGGAAGTGGTAAATAACTCCTCTACTTTTCTATACGCCCCATAGGGGACTTTGGAGCTGGATCTACAGGCAGATCGATCAAAAAGTCTGAGTCCTCTCCACAGATAAACCATCCAGGACCATTGTTGTACCGCTCGGTTGGACAGTGGCCCAAACAATAAGCTGTTTTCAGAAAATCAGGGATTCATCCTCTTATGTGGCATGAGGGAGGGATTAAGCCTTAATTTAGCACCATTTAGAAAAGATTACCATTTAATTGCAATAGGAGTTGGCAGACACTGGCAGCAATGAAAAGCCTTTATCCTGCAAAGCTTCCAAGCGGTCAGTGACAGCTCTCAGGCCAGCAGCAGAGAGCCAGCCCATGCTGTCCCCAGTCAGCTGCTCAAGGCCACCAGACCGATGGGGCGGAATGCGGGGGGCACACAGCTGCCTCACAGCTGCAGAGACAAACCCCTCATTCATTGGCATTCAGAGTGGGGAGGGCATGTGGGGCTGCCACAGTGCACAGAGGAGCCGAAGCCTTCAGGAGGGCCCAGCTGCCAGTACCACCCAGAGCTCTGTCCAGCGGGACCCAGCTGGTTTGGGCAAAGATCCAGTATTGGGGACATGCCCACTTCCTGCCTTCTGGTATCAGTGTGGCCAGGTCAGCAGAGGAAGCTCCCCGCTGACCTCAGCTCTGCCATTCTCTGGTGACATGGCAAGAGAGGTGTCATGCTGTATTTTCTGGCACAAAGAGGTTTGCTAAAGCAGATGCATGACATGCCTCACATGGAAGGTTGCCAGATCCCTGCCAAGGGTTCCCAGGAGCCCACTGCCGCTCAGGAGCCTGTTACAAATGTCTTCTAATTTGGAGCAAAGCTAAATGCTCTTCCAGATTGGCTCCCAGGAAAATGTAATTCTTGTTCAAACAGATTTTGCTGCAGCAGTAACGTCTGTTTTACCTCTGTGCTGGATTAATCCCAGTTTAGGCTGGCATAGGACATCCCAAAGCCTACTGCAGTTTAACTCAACCCAGCTTTCTTTTTAATAGTTCAATGAAAAGTAGTAATTTCTATACATAGATAAGGCCTTAAATCAAGGTTTAACCCCCTTCCTCTCCACTTCCTACCCATGCCTGGCAGTGCCTGGCATTTCTGACAGCCTCAGGCCTGAAAGATGAAGCCACTGCCTTGTTGGCTAAGCCATCTCAACTTACTGGGAACCGGTGAGGGGAGAAAGAGCTCTACAGCAAGGAGGCTGGGAGCTGGAGAAGAAAACTGTCAGAAAAAGACTGATTAGATGAGAACCCATGAGAAGTACTACTGTCAAGGGAGAAGGCAAATCTCGTAAGAAGGAGGCAAAGAATATGTGTCCAAGGGAAAAGATAAGAGATGACAGTCAAGACAGTGGCATAGGGTAACAGTGGCAGCAGGATGATCAGCGACTGCAATGGAATTCAGCAGGAAACCAAGGAAGAGGAACAAAACGAAGTGCAGGATGAAGTAGGAGTGTGAAGAAGAGACATGAGCCTGTAGCTGCTTGTTGACTTCAGATATGAATGGGCAGCCTCATCCTCTTTGTGTCCTAACTGCTTCCAGTTAGGCTGAAGTTTGTCGCCTACACTGGAAGAAAACCTGACCAGTAATTGTGTCATTTGCTCAGGGCATTCCTTCCTAAACATCTAAGTTTCAGAAGTTCAACACCAAATAGCCTGGCACTGCACTCAAAAACACCTTAGAAGAAACGTCACAGTATATTATTAGTTATCCTCAGACACTATTACACTTCTTTGCATTCACTGTCACTGCTACCCTTGCTGCTTATTCTCAAATGAAACACTGGGTACATCTATACAGGACTGATATCTAAAGCACAATTAATTAAAAATAAAATTATGATCCAACATAGACCTGAGAGTCGCATCTTGTACTCAGTGACACACTGAAGCAGACCAGTTTTACTTTTTACTTTTTAAGACTACAAGAAAATTCTCCGTCTCTCCAGGAGTTCATTTCATATGTTGAGCTTGAATTTGAGCAAGTTGATTTGTTGCATCATAAACAAACACTAGTTTTATGCAAATGAAGGCCACAAAGTGAAGGAAAAAATGAAAGAAATTGAGTAAGAGGAACTCTAGCTATCCCCACAGATGTTATTCAAATTCCTCAACATCATTTTTCCATTATTACTGCAGTCTTCTGCACTGCAATAAGAAAGAGAAACAGACATATACCCATTATCTACAGACCTGAAATTTCAAGACACTAGATCAGTAATCCAATAGGAAAACACTACAACTACACTCTGCTGCAACACCAGTTCCAAAGGCTGCATTAAGACAGATTTTAAAACACAAGAAGAGGAGTTAAACAATTCAAGAGTTACACAGTCTAAGCCTGAGCACTGGAGAGCATTCCTGGGTATACAGACACCAAGTAGTGGGCTGTTCCTGATAGCTCTGGAATGCTTTAGAAGTAAAATCTAGCTTTAGAGCCTCATTGAACTAAGAGGCAATGGAACAAAAGTTGGCTCTGCATGAACTCCACATCTCATGGGGGCTCTGTTCCCTTGTACAGCAGTGCATACTGAAGATTAAGGCCACATTCTTCATACAAAGACTAATGTTATGTGCAGTAAGACAAAGCTAACACATGACTAGCACAGCATGGTACCAGGCAACAAATGAAGTCCAGAGCAAGAAAAACACTTTCATCAAATTAATCACTTTCTTGTACTCTTATTGTTTGGTTTCTACCTGTTTCCGAAGTGAAATGAGTAGGCGTTTCTCCTTGTCGCCTTCTACAGAGAAGAAGCCATTTGTCTCCTCTGAACAGGTCTCCTGCACAATAAGGGCACAGATCTTGGCACATCCTGTGTGAGGCCAATACATGGCAGAAAATGTTTTCTTAAGTCCCTGTCACTTCAGTTAGTTTCTCTAGCAAGACTGTCATAACTCACTCATGAAACAAAGCCATATTGGACTGGTCTCTGTTCCCACTGAATTCCCAGAGGATCTCATCACGGCTGAATAATCACATGTTAGAGGGATCACACTCATTAGGAAAAGCACCTGATAATTCTGCTCTCATAGGCTCTATGTAACCTTTGCAGTTGACATGACAAGCCAGCTGGGTGCCTTCCTGCCCACCTGAAATGTTTTGATCACTCAAATGCCAGGAGGAAAAGACAGTCATATCCTAACACAACTAGACTAAAAAATTCAGAAATGTTTGCCAAATCCAATCATACAAAAATGAGCAAAGTTTGGATTTAAGTAAAATTCTTAACAAAGATACACAATGAAAGAAATACGCCCAGTGTAATACTTGAAATTGCAATCTACTGCATTGTGTTACTTCTCACAGAATCACAGAATATTCTGGGTTGTAAGGGACCCACAAGGATCATCTAGTCCAACTCTTCAGTGAACGGCCCATACAGGGATTGAACCCACAACCTTGGCACCATACTCTGACCAATGGAGCTAATCTCAAGGAACGCCTCCCCAAACACACGTCTAACAACCCTGTCAGAGTAAGAGGGCTTTTTAACTCAACAAACTATTCTGGTTTGCATGCACTTGAAGCTAACTAATTTCCACTGTTTAAATGCACATTTTATGTAGCTATGCTCTATGCTATGGAGCCCACTTTCACATCAGCCTTTCCAATTTTATGTACACATATGAGAGATTTTTACATTACAAGATCTCATTCATCTCAAAGACCAACCAGCCACTCAAATTTACAAACAACCACCCATATTGTTACGAAAGACCACAAAGCTGTCCATCAAAAACTAGAGCAGTTGGACTGATTTAAGATCATAGAGCTTATCACTCCATTATAATGGGGAGGAAAGAAAATCAGCATATTTTTCTAGAGGACGAGGCCAGCACAAAGCCTTCTTGGGCATACTGATGCTTCAGAGAATGCATAAAGGTTTGCATTTTCTTATACATTTGGTACTTGTAATGCAAACTGTTCTTTAAAACCCTCTGCCCACCACCACAGCTGTAAGATGCAGAAGACTATCCCAGTCCTGCGGAGTGACAGAGTAAAAACCACTACCAGGTGTGTAAACTGGACTTTCAGAGTGAGCAATGTCAGAGCTGGAAGCTACAAAAGCTTTAAGACAAAGAGAACCACATGGAAGGTATTTGCTGAAGAGAAAATAACACCTTATGTCATAGGTCAAGCCTTGCTGTTAGTGACAGTACAGCTATTGAATTATGTACATTTGTAAAAAATTCAAAAGAGACAGAAGAAAGTTTGAATTGGAAAGAAACAGACCAATCCCTGTTTTTCACTTCAAGAGAAATTACTTCTGTGAAAAATTATTATTCAGTTAAAATACGTGAGAATATTTTATTTTAGCCATTTCTTGGTTAAAACCATATACTTTCTGAAAGCATCCCCAAAAGGGAGCCAAGTGGAAATGCTTTGCACAGCTGTTGAAGGCAGTGAACCAAGATACAAGTTAGACAGAAGCTTTTACTCACATGGATACAAGTCTCATAAAGCTACTGTATTAAACTGAGCCAGAGAAAAATTTAAATCAGGACCACTGCTGGACGATTTCTGCTGAATCAGAGACCTAAATTTATTAGGGAAGTATGTTTTGGCAAGATGACCTTTCTTCGTCTGATAGTATGTACCAAAGCCAAGGGACCATGCTACATGACATGCTTGTTTCTGCTCAAGACCTGAGCAGGGGGACAGCCACACTCATCCAACAATAACCAATTTATATTTCAAAGGCCAAATGCTCTCTCCAAATGACATCAGAGGAAACCACTAAATAATTATATACTGACTGCTTGAAAATGCATTCTTTCCATTTCCTTCCTAATATCACACTGTTGAGAAGTTTCACCCACAGCTTCCAAGAGCTAGAGGGCTGAGTGGACTACAGACATGCCACGCTACTCAGCCACTCTGGGCATGACAAACAAATTTCTCCCTCAAAACACACGCAGCCTTGTGCAGCAAGATGTGAGAAAATCCATTTTGGTTTCAAGTTACCCATTCATACCCAGAACAAGCTCCAAACAAATACCATCCTTCATCATCAGAAATTACAGTGGATTCTGACCTTGGAGACTAAAATCAGATGTAACAAACTCTCTGTGCACAGGAAGCAATGAATCTTGCTTGGTTTCGGCAGGTTAGATGCCAGTTATGGTATGAGGTCACTATACTTCTCTGCGTTGGAGCCAGAGCTGAACTCCAGGCCCAGTTCCGTCAGGCACTGACACTGAACATGCAGAAGGACTTCCGGATGAACTTACCAAATACTGTCTCGCTGCCTACAGCACAGCACTCCGCACCACGCTGGGAGCTTGCCAAGCTCCACGCTGCACATTGGCAACAACTGAGGGGTGAAAAGAAAAAATTTAAGGAGACCAAGGACTGCAGCATGCCACAGTCTGGGCCATCCAGCACAACTCAGCATCCCACCAGACACACCACTTGTTTCAGTGAGAGCTGTTTAGGTCCTCGTATGGTGCAGCTGCTTCCTGCTCATGGACACAGGACTGCAGAGAATCCATATCCATTCCCACACTGAGCTTCAACTATGCTGGGGCCAAACATTCCCAATTAGCCCCATGTCTCTGCTTGCCCAGAGCCCCAGTGGCAAACTTGTCTGTTTGTGGGCAAGACAGACCACACCTTTCAGCAGACTCCTCAGGCAAGTCCCCAGTCCAAAGTGAGGTGAGCCTGACATGGATGCCTGGTGTGTATTTCAGCCAGATTAGTGCAAACAGCTGAGAAGAGAGGACGGGGAGGAAAGTAGGAGGTAGAAAGAAGGAAGATGAGCTGGAGAATGGGGAAACTAAGAAAAAAAGCCACAGTTTGCAGCTATTATCCCTAAAACTTCAGCTCTTCTCTGAAATGGAGGCTCCTACATTCATTTGGATGGCAAAGTTGATCTGTGTCATTTCCCTCTGCTGAGGTTTTGTAGATCATATTTCAAACCCACATTATATTCCTCTGTTGCTGGGTTACCAAATCCGAACAAACAATTCTCCGCAGTCTGCCAAAAGCAGAGAAAGAAAGCAAATGAATGCCTGGAGTATGCATCACCCTGTGGAAGTCATCTTATGGCCCCACGCTGCTATAGATTAGTCACAAGCTCACATACCATAGAGCAAAAGAGGAAATGGTGAACCTATTAAGTCCAGGGGAAGTGCATAGACTTGAGAACTGCTGTTCCCACCCTCCTGCCCCCTCCTAGCAAAATCAGGTGATTTTCCAAATCATTAGAATTCTCTTGCAGACTAGAAGAAATATGGTCCTAATTCAAAGGGATAAATTGGGTATTAATACCCCTAAAACTAGCAAGCATGTTCCCAGAGATTTTGAAAGGATGAATAAAGATTTGAAATGAAGAAACCACAACAGCCCATGTGACAAAACACCAGTGACTGTAGGTTTGAGACTTTCAGTTTGCAGGCAGGATGTCTGCCACATCAGGGGCTGCACAAACTTCTGCTTCGGGGGTGTGGGAACACACAGATGTCCCCCAGTGTGAAGTCCTCTGAGTTCACTCTAGCCCTCAGCAATATTGCTTGGGAGGAATCTTCCCCTGCAGCCACCAGCGTGCAGCTTTCGGTCTAGTGTTTCTTATGCCAGGATGGTCTGCCCCTGTTCTCTGAACACCCAGGCAGCCTCCCATCCCACCTTCAAGCCCCAGCTCTCAGATGCCCTCATCTGGGACTGCACAGTGAAGGATGCCAAATGCAAGGCTCTAATGAACAATTTATTTGTGTAAACACAAGAAATGCTGCAAGAGAGACTACATCCCAGGACTGACCTCAACCAAAGCCACCAGCCTGACAATAACAGCCATTTGCAGCATCCCCAGGACTGCTAATTCCCTGCAGCCAGGCCAGACTACCTGAAGATGCTCCTCTCATTCCTTGTTTGCTGCTGCTTTAACACACTCTAGGTGAGGTGGTACCTGCACAACCACGTGCAACACGCCTGTGACCCAAACTGGGGCACTGACCTAATTCAAGAACAAAACCAAAAGAAAGAAAAATAACAAAGAAAATCTGGCTCAGTTCCACAGTGCAATTTTACTATATCCCCTCCACAGGACAGCGAACACCCAGCACTGCCACACTTCCAGGGAAAAATAGGTAGCAAATTGCACTACTGTGGCCAAACGTTGAACCTCGGGTTGAACTTAATGTAGAAACTTAGAAACAAATTATCTAATATCTGCTGGAGGTCAGGGACAGCCCTCACTCTGGGCCAAGGCACAGACAAACATCACAAACCAAAAGTAAAACATGACTTTTCCCCAAGACCCAGCTCTCAGCTGAGACTATAGCAGGTTGCGGAAAACCACTTCTGCAGAAACATGGGGGTTTTTTAAATAATTCCACCTGAAGGTCCTTACTATTCACCCGAATATTTATGGAGGTTCTAATACAAAAGGTATCCTAAATTTTATCAGAAAAAGACCAAGAAGAACATTCAGCAATTTCATAAAATAATCTGAAATCATCAATTCACGAATATTATTTATTATTTTTAAGAAAGGCAGTTCAAGTAACACTGGTAAAGAAAATTAATTTAGTTACATGAAGCGTTACAGGTTACTATTCCTAGTACACCAGGAAGAATTGGAGCATTTAATTTTTCACATCTTGGTTTTTTCCCAAATAAGGATATGTGAGAAAAGTAGCTTTTCCAAGACACAGTACTAAGTGTCTACATCACGGTAAATATCAGATTAATATTAGGGGTGCCTCTATTCTTCATGTAAAGCAACTATGATTTATCAAAATATAAGAGGTTTAATTAACACAGGAATATTTTTAATGTACACAGGAATATTTTGCTTACCCCACCCACAGTTTTCAGTCTGATTTGACAGTAGAGACAGCAATTGTGTTCTAACATTTCAAGTGTGGCAGGTGTTGGAGTCCAAGTAACAATCACCATTAAGTCCCCAAGACAGATTCACGAAAGTATAACCATTTTCTTTTAGTATGTGCAAAATTGGTATTAGTTTCCTAAATTCAATTTGCAGTTGTACTTTTCCTACTTTAGATTTACGTATGGATAACCAGAATCAAATTTCACCTGAGCTGGTCTACTTAAAGAAACATTTATTTTATGCATTAAACCCTTTGATTTTAACAGTGCTGCAAAGTTAGAGGTGATCTCAAATGACATTCATGTCCTTTCCTTTCAGCAGGAATCAATATATCACCTGAATATTTATTAGGAAGAGGCTGCAGAGGTGTACCTGAGGCCTTAGAGGTATTGCAACTGAACATCATTATTTACCATGATTAAACAGAAAGACTTGGTCAATCCAGCATTGATTCATGAGCACAGAGGGTCTAATCCCAGTCTATCATGGGTTTGTTAGGTAACTTTAGCCTAGCCATTTCTTCCCTCTTTGCCCTTATGTTCTTATACACAAAATGAGCACAGCAGTACAACTGGCAAAATGCTTTGATAAATCCAGTGGGGAAAATCACTGCTACTTCAGCAAGCAGTTTACAGTGCCTGTCTACAAGGTACACAGCACTACATGAGGTAGACAGGAAAGGGAATGATTTCTCCTTCACTTCTGAAGATGCACAGTTAAATGTTACGTTAATAACATGTAACATAATGAAATGTTAAACCAGCCTAGATGAAATATAACATACCCAATTAACTAGTACATATGTAAGTCAATAAAGCAAAGCAAAACTTCTGTCAGCAATCACAGATCCTGTACACTCCACCTCAACAGAAACTCCAACAGTACAAATATTACAGCCCAGGACACCACCTCAGCTGCATCATACACCCCACTTGGGCTTCATGGGAAATGAAGCAGCAAGGTGTTATCTGAATCTTTCTTTCAAAGTCAGCTTGCAAGTTTACCCAGGAATCATCTACAGAGAAGTCGTAAAGCATCATTAAAGTCAGTATATGATTCTTAAAGGCAAAAAACAGAAACAAGGGCCACTGTTACCATACAAAGAAATTAAGAGTCCTGTGCAGATCATTGCCAGTATTCTTGTAAGCTTGTTCCCCCCTTAAAAACCACAAACCACAGACACCACACTGTGACATACTGACATGTACTTTTAGACTTAAAGGATAGACATAGTCCACTTATGAATTTCTGCATTATTACAGAAATAATTAATCCTAACACCCATATTTTCCAGGGGTTTAAGCACAATTCTACTACCACCGATACAACATAACCATTCGATCAGAAAGGAGCTTTGGACAGCAGCCAGTGTCATAACTGAGCTAGTAGTTGGTTATAAATCTGACATCTCAAAGCAACTCCGAAGTACTGAGTGAAGGAGATAACCTCTTTTTCAAGCAAATTTTCCATGCCACATTCCCCCACAAATCATCAGGAATGCAATAACTGAATCCTCAGACAATCACTTTTGTGAGCTGGAGTGCACAAAGGTGTGATCCTATGTATCACCCACGTAAGAAAAAAGTCCCAGCTTAGGCAGGTAGTCAGCCCTGTCATTTATACAATTAGCACTACCACAAAGGCTTGCACGGTGACTTACCATCTGAAACAAAGCCTACAGAAAAACCTTAGTTACTTCATCTCCTAGAGGGAGTAAAAAGAGAATAAAATTATATGTTTACAACACAGTGCAGTATTTCACTACAAGAAAACCAGTATCTCATTTCTCTGAAATAGGGAAAACGTTTATCATAATCTTTAGTACGCTTTGAAATTAATTCCCTTCTACAAAAGCAAAGGTGGTACTGCAAAGAACAGTAAGTCTGCCTGGGAAGACAGTTTGTATTTCAGTTTTGTTCTGTCAAATAAAATGACAGAAGAAATGCAGCACAAAGTACCTTAAGAGAGATATGAGATCAAGTCAGCACACACACAAGTAAAAGAACAAACTTAGAGAAGACCTGACCCCAGTTAAAAAGGGGTTGGTGTGGAGGCTCAGCAGTGCAAGGACAGAGCAGCTCCCCATTTTCACCAGGACAACTTGGATTGCAAATACTGAGAGTACACAGACATCTTTACAAAATAGGGTACAGCTCTGACAATGCCATTCACACTCACGAAAGGGTTACAACAGTGGAGGTTAAGGCTCTGAATTTCTGCGACATTGGGGATTGGGCAGCAGGGAGGAGAACCTGACCAAAATGATCTGATGACTATAGCAGAAAAGCCTGTACTTTCAACAAACTGCATTACAAAGTTCCCACGCTCGGAATCCATTTACCTATGGTATGAACAGGGCCATGATACAGGAGTGCTTCATAATATTAAACAAATTAAAGCATATAAAAATCTACAATACCCAGCAGGACAGAAAACCACTGTGTGCTTGCCCCTCGCCCTGCCTAACACGGCCTTGTGACACTTAGCACTCTCGACACAGATGAACAAAGTAAAAGGGCTATATTTTAAAAGGCTGCATGAAGTCACAGTTACAAAGCAAGAGATGGAAAGCAATCCTGTTCTAGTTTGACATCAATCTCCCATATTCCCCAAGAACAACTTAAGTAACCCAAGGTGGAGCTCCTTTAGGTTGGAGCGTGCCATGTAGTAAGTCTTGTATGCAGCGCTCTTCTAGTTGAGTGCAGGAAAAACTCCCCCTCTGAGCATAAGCTTCATAAATCTGCTAAAGGTTTACAAGATCTACATCAGACCAGATTCCTGCACAGCTTCGCAAGAAAGCTAGAGGAGCAATGCTCTTTCCCTGTATAGGCTATCAGAGTCCTCAAGCTGTTCCCGGAATTGTTTGCCTGCCAGGTTTTGACTTAATTAGAATGGGACATGCACACACAAAGCAAATCCTTCAAAATGTTAAAAGCAAAAAGGAGTGAATCATTGCTGATTCTGCCTTTTTTTTTTCTTTTTAATCTCTTTTATAAGCTTCTCAATTGTTACAGCCCTAAAAGAATGTAAAGACAATATCATCAAGCCTTTTTCCATCTGCAAGTGAAAACATGTAATGCCCAAACACACATAGCACAGCCCAGCGACTAAAGCACTACCCGTGACCGAGGCAACCTGGTTCCCACTGGCGTGACAGGCACTGCCTTGCTGAATGAGGTTGGGCTAGTCCCGTCACACCTCTCCATGCTATGTTTCGCATCCCACCTACGGACTGGGTTTACTGACTTTTCTCTCCCTTGAGCTCAACTCTACAGCTGCCTCTGCCCTTGACAAGCTTCTGCTCCCATATGCTGCTGTAACTGTGCTGGTCTCAAGTGGCTTTAGGAACAGCAGCACATCAGTTCAGCTCGCATATGTAGTTAACATTTTATAGCCACATAAGTCAAAGTAATTAACCTCTTTGCTTATGCTTGTTTAACACAATAAAAGCAAAATAAAGCTTTATTTACAAGATCAAAAGACACATAGTATGCAGGAAGGGAGGGCATTCACCAATTCAGCTGATTTTGTACCAGTCTGATACAAGCACTTACTTTCCCTTTGAAATAGCGTATTCTGATTTTACTTAAAATCCATTTCCAACTGAATAAACTAAAGCTAAGCACCATTGGATACAATTTGCACAGGTCAAATAAATCCACCTATATTCACCTCTTAGGCTGTATCAGATGTTTTGCAATCAAGGCAAGGCCTAAATCAGTTGAAAAGCAGCACATGATTTGCCTGCATGCCAAATCACAGAACCAAACAAAGCTATAGGCAGACAAGTTCCCATGGGCCATGCTCTACAGTGGGCTGATGGGATCAGCTCTTAAGGAGTGCAAACCACCAGTCTGCATTCTCTGACTGTTCCCCGGACAGCACTTTTCCTACATTCTACACCTAGAGGAGATCTTGCATGAGAAAAACTTAATACGCCAATTGCCTAATACAGCATTTCTACTGACAAATCTTACCCTCCTGTACAGATTAGATCTAGAATTTCCCTTAGAAAACAAAGTAATAAAACAAATATGCCAAAGGCAGGACCTGCAACAAAACAAAGCTATGTGAAGTCTTCTGTATTATTTTCGTGGTGGTCGCCATTGAGGAAGTGATTAACACCAACGTAAGATTTCTCCTTCCACACAAAAGCAGGCATATGACAGCATCGCCACCGCACCCTGGTCCCGGCCCTCGACCTCCCGCCGCCTGCTCGGGTTTCTGCCCGGGCGCGAGGTGGCGGCAGCCCCAGCTCCGGGGAGGGGCAACCCCGGCCCGGCTGCTCACCCTACAGCAGCCCTGGGGCGGCCCACCTACCGGACCCCGAGGCGGAACGCAACGGGACGGGACGAGAAAGAAAAGCATTTACCCGCCTCCCTCCCACATCTCCCTTCACAGGAGCGGGGATCGGGGCAGAAAGGCCTTTTTTTTCCATCTCTTCCCTCTCCTGGCTCGGCCTGCAGCCAGGCACTTCGGAGCTGTCATTCTGGGGAACGGTGCAACCGCCCTGCCGGAGCCAGGCCGAAGCCTGGGAACCCGCCGGTCGCCTCCCAGCAGCCCCGGAACCCCTCAACATGCCGCCTCCGGACTCCAAACCGGCCCTGCTCCCATCGCTCCGCGCTGCCTTCGCCCTTCCATCCGCCACGGCCGCGCTCGGGCCCAGGCCGCCCACCTGCCGCCGCCCCCGCCTCACCTCCTTCAGCTGCTCCATCTCGGTGCGGATGGTCTCGTATTCCAGCTCCAGCTCCTCGTACTGCTGCTTCAGCTGCTGCTTCTCCTCCAGCACTGCCAGCCCGTACTCCGCCGCCTGGATCTTCTCCCGGGTGGTTTCGCCCAGCTCCTGGAAGAGACGCTTGATCTCGCTCCGCAGCCACTCGGGCTCCGACTCCATCACCAGCCGGGCGTACTCCTCCTCCTCCATGGCCAGCGACATGTCGGCGGAGGGGCCGCCGGCCGCCGAGGCGGATGGGCGAAGGGGCGAACGCGCAGCTCGTCTGCCACTCCTAACAGCGCCACGGCCCGCTAACGGCAGGGCCCGCTCGGGCCGCCATCGACGGGCCAGGCGCGCGCTGCACCCGCCGCGGATCCTCCCTGGATCCCGCCCGCTGCCGCCGCCGCCGCACTCGCCGCAAGCGCCGAGCGCAGTGAAATCATTCAAAAGGCACGGCCGAGCCGGCGCCCCGCGGCACGCTGGGAGCTGGAGTCCTCGGCAGTCGCCACACAGCGGGCCGCGCAGTTTGCTGTACTACAGCTCTCGGCATGCATAGCGACGGGCGGGTGGGAGAGCGACCTCTGCCGGGCGGCGCGGGTAGCGCTGCGGCGAGAGCGCGGGGCCGGCGGTGCCCAGGCGGCCCGGCCCGACAGCGAACCTACCCCGCGACCTCCCCAGTGCCCCGGACACGCATTGGGGCACAGGCCCCGGGACCACGGGCACGTACCCCGTGCGCACAGCCCGTGTACACACCCTGGAGACCCGGACCACGCTCAGGAGGGCTTTCGGGGCGGGTTTGAGAAAGCGCCGGGATCGGCTCGGTATGAAAGATGGGGCCGTTGCACCTGAGCGGGCGGGGTGGAGACGTTCCAGTACGACGGGCGGTGCCACAGCAGCACGGAGAGGACAGAAGATCAGAGGAGAAGGCTGGCACCAGCCCCACGCCATACCGAGAGCTGCCAGCATCCCACTGTTCCCGGTGTTCTGCATCTAGAGGTGAAATTTCCGCTGCAAGGCGTTCTCCGCCCATCCGCAGGGATCGAACCGTGTCCCCCGAGTCATCCTGAGGATAACCACGGCCACGGGACAAGGTGTTACCCTATGGCTGAGCTACCCGACGAAAGGAGGGAAAGGTCGCATCAAGACCCACTGCCGCGACCAGCCGTGGGACAGTGACACTTGGGCAGCTGTACTGTGCTGCCTGGAAAGGATTTGCCAGCCTGTGAGGAAAATGCCATCAGCCTTTGCCCCAGGTTACACCCACTGGACGCGTCTGGTGACAGAGGACAGGGATTGGGACACTCATTGGGGCACTACGGGTAGAACTAATTCCTAAAGCACAGTGAAGACTGAACAGAGACAAACCTCTGCTAGTCGGACCATTGCAATTTCTAAGCAGCCCCATAAAGGTGGGGTGTGTGTGTCCCTGTAGGGTGGGGAGATGCTTCACTCCCATGGTCAGGAAAGCCCTGCAGCTTCATCCTCCTTTCATACAGCAAGTGCAGCTTGGACTTTCTTCCAGTGTCAAAAACAATCAGTAATGAACTGGTGAGCAAATAGCAAGCATAATAAAAACAATTACGTGTTCAAGCACTCCACAAGGTCTCAAACATAAAGCAACATATTTGCTCACAGCTGCAGGGTTTTTTCAAGCTAGTTTGAACTTCTGCCTGTTCACATAGGCCTTATCCCTTCAAAAAGCTGTGTAATAGCTGAATGCTGCCTGTTAGTCATGAAGCTGCCTCAGTCAATTTTTCTTCAGGGCCCTGACACTGCCTGGAGTTCCCTGTGCATCAAGTTCAGGTATGTGTTTGTCCTGTGAGCACACTCAAACAGTCACCCAGACCTTAGAAGTAGCAGCCTACACTGTGCATGTGGAATTCCTTTGGTTTTTTATTTTCAGAATTCTTCAGAATTCAGAAAAGGCATTTTCACTTTCGTGTACCTCTGTACCATCATGACTGTCACAGAATGTTTTTAGGGGGTTTAAACATTCTGATTCTTTTATAAAACTAAGTGAGGAAAATAACAGCATTATCTCTCTTCCACACTCTGTTTTTCACTATTAGGATTTTTTCATGGCCTTTTATGTTTTTCTTTTGTCTGCCCAAGTAGGTAGCATTGCTAGTCCCACCCATGCACAACTGATTCATCATTAAGATATTTTTAATAATAAATACTGGCTTGTTTTCTTTCACCTCATACCTTCTGAGCCTTCATTCCGAGTTTTCTCTGCAGCTCTGGGCTCAAGCACAATAACTACCATTCGGTGCTCCTCCCTCTCTTAAACCTGCATGTAATGACTTGCTCTTAGGACACAGAGCTTCAGTTCACATCTTGAGTATTTCTGGGATTACAAGTGAGCTGTGAGGTCTGACTAGTTTGGGGGGTTAATAGAGATGAGCTGATCAACTCATCATAGCACAAGGGACTTCACTGGGTAATTTGTTTTCTAAGTCACACCTAGAACTATAGCTTGTTGCTGGGTTTCACACTTGGTTATTTAATAAACTGCCCAAGATGCAAAGGCAGAAATTATAAATACTGCAATAGCTAATTCGAAAGCATTTCTGCCCAGTTTCAGAAAACTGGAGTCACTTGTCAAAGTTAAGGTTCCCATCATCCTTCAAGGTAATGAAGCAGGATAAAAAAAGCTTGTATAATGAGTGGAGGAGTACAGCCTGGCCAGTGCCCATCACCTGCTCCTGAGCGCAGCCAGAGGCCATTGCCCATTTCTCCAGGTCACTGTTCCCAAACTCCACGCATGCGAAGGCTTAGCTGCTACCCCACTGATTCAGTGCATCATGGCCAATTGTGTTTTGGTGATATAGACTTACACAACAGCTGGAGATTGTTGCTCTTCTTTTTCCTGTTGAGATTATAAAGCTATCCACTGAGAACAAAGTGGTGGAATTATACAGGAACCGTCTTGAATGCTAAAACAAGTTTGGGTAGTGTTTCTTCTTGTGGAAATTAACCCGCAGAAAATTTTTTCCCTAATGGAAAAGTCATAGCAAAGGCAAAGCCCTGCAATGCTAGTTTTATTTAACCTGAGTCCCAATCCCAAAGCAGGTGGGCACTATAATCCAACACTGCAAAACATTCATATATTTGAATGTGTAAACCAACCTAACCTGTGCTTAAAATTGGGGTCACTGCAGACAGGAAACTCCTTATAGATGTCTGTCTTTTAATAGATTACTTTGGATAAGTTCAAGGGTACCACAATTAGGGTAGTACAGCTCATCATAATTTCAATCTCCTTTTATCCACTGCATTTGTGTACAGCTCAGCTGCAGCAACACCAGAACAAGAAAGTCTTTAAATCGGCCCTGAAACAGCCATAAGAAACCCTAGCGAGCTGTTTCAAATTTCTTCTCTTGTTTTCTACTAGAAAAAAAAAAATCCCTTTAGGCGTAAGACCACTTTGGGACTGCTTAGATGTTTGGTAAAGGTATGGTAATGACCCTAAGTGAAAATGAACTTAAACTCCTCTAGACTGTTCAGTATTTGTAGCAGAGAAAAAACCCCATTATTATTCAAAGTATTAAAACACATTCTGGAGAAAAAAAAGGAACTGCATGATCACCTTGGAAATACCCAAAGTGGGTTTTAGGAGAAGAAAAGTTTTTTCCTTCTCTTTTACACAACAACCACAGTTAATTCCAGAAAAATAGTCTGTCAGCACCAATATAAATAATGAAGATTGCTATAATGACTTGAATGCTCTTTCCCTGTTTATCACAGCTACAAGGGTTAAAATTTAGCATACTATTGCTCACTACAGTATGTATTTCTGTTTGGTTGAAGTCTCTATTTGCAGATTGTCAAAAGAAATTTTTTAAAAAATCCCAAAACACAAAAAAAACCCCCCCCAAAATAAAAATCCACCCCGCCCTAAAACAAATATCATGAAGGAAACCAGATCCCAGTACCTAAAGGGAGCTGATATCTCCATCCTCAGGCTATTATCACAGGGTCTGACTGTTGACTTAAGGTGACCTCTGTCATGTGCAACAAAATTTCCAAGCAAAGAGCTGAGTCAGCGGATGAATTAGCACAAATGCTCAGATCCCTCTGTCTGGTGGGAGAAGGAGAAAGGAGAGAGGAAAAAGAGAGAGAGAGAGAGAGAGACTCATCAGATTTCAGCTTTACTCTGGTATTCAAGTCCATCTATGTTGCCCTTAAAATTACAGTTGCTAGATCTGCTACTGCCTTCAATTTTGCTCACTGCCAGTTGAAATGCTGCTCTTCCCTTCATAGACAGCCGTTGCTCTTGCCAGCAGCATGAGAAAAAATGCAAAGGAAAAGCAACTTCCAGGTGGCACACTGTCACCTCCAGTGGCAGGAGCCCTTGGTCTCAGGCTTCCAGGGCAGAACTGCTGCCCTCCATCTCTCTGCCGTTCCATGCGATGCTGCCTTTAGGTCTAGGGAAACAAACCTTTAAAACATCAGACACAACCCACTTGCAGAAGCACAGATTCACAGGAACTGCAGTCCCAGTACAGACAGTGGTGAGTGGGTAGCAAAAGTGAAGCTAAAATAAGCTATAGTCAGGGAAATATTCCAAGCGAGCTGTATGGACCATGGACATGGGTCTGAGCCAGTGGAAGGTGATGTGGTATGTGGGGCTGAGTGGTTCCAGCTGCCAGATACCTACAAGCTAAAATAAACACGCTACTGGTTGAGACACATGGGCTGAACAGAAAAAAACCACAAAACAATACAAAACAATACAAAACAATACAAACAAAACCACCAGAAAAACGGCTAAACCGAGGTAAATAGTAATGGCAAAGGATTAACAGGATCCACATGGATTCCTGGCCCTTCTTTCTCCGATATGTGTGATGACTGTCTGGTAAGTTGCGGTGGCCTTGAACATAGAGTTTAAGAGCTTCTTATTTTACCTTCAGGAGAGCCCAAGAGGGCAGTTAGAGCAATTAGGGATCAAGCTGGCGGGAATAATTTGCTGGATGCTTTTTGCGTGTTTACCCCAATTTCTATACTGGAGGGAGAAATAGGAAAAGTGTGTATTTAGTCTCTGTCTTCAAGAGAGAAATTATCTCTTGTCCAATTTTGAGATGATTGCTAAAATTTGAAGCATGTTTACAAAAAGCAAAAGTCTGGAACAAGTAATTTTGCAGCATGACTGAAACGGTTCCTGCATCCTTTCCCAGCCACTCAGTTCTGGGATCATGCTGCAGGCAGCCCATGTGAGCGACAAGCATCAGCCCTGAGGCTCTTAGAGAGGCTTCAAGAGGACAAGAAATAACAAAATAGAGAAGGCAATAAAGGGATGTGTAATTAGCCAAGGATGGATGCACTTCCAAAATTCAGGCCAGAATTAACTAAATTCAGATTATTTGTAGGAAACGAATAACAGGGAGATTATCTCTCCCTCATCTGTTTGCTCCAAACAGGAAGTAGCTTGGAAAGAACAATTTAGGTTTCTCTCTCATAAATTGTGGATGCAAATGCACTTTCCCCTCTGCTGACCTACTGTGGAAAGCATGGAAGAGAAGGTGGTAATTCGTTTTTGCAGACCAGTAATAAGGTAGGCATTGCTGAAGAAGGTGCTGGAGAAAATGCCTAAGACAGAAAAGCTTAACAAGCAGGCCTGGAGGAACTGGCATCAGGTGAAAAGCTTAACACCTTGCTAGCAGAGATGCACGTGGTGTCTCTCCCGTATGAGGAGTAGTGGGAAGGTCGCCTGCATCTTTCCATGTGCTCTGAAAAACCATATCAGGTTATTTGACCTGAGCATGCAAACTGAGGGAAAATTAACCCCTCTCCCTTTGCTTTAGCTCCTTCTCTCTAAAATGGGGCTCCAAATATCCCCTCCCTCCACAGGGCTGAAAAAAGATGCTGTGAAACCTGGGCCGTGTGCCATAGCCAGAAGGATTTGGTAATTAAGAGTTATCATGGATGCAGGAGGTAAGACTTGAATTGCCCACTACGAGTGAAAAGAAAGTAATTTATTAACCACTTAGTCATGGTTGCTCTTTGCTGCTCAACTTGGTTGAGCTGAAGGAAGTCCTGAGAAAACATACTTTTCAAGAAAGATTACCAAAGCTGACAGTCTTTGTCTGCATTGTAACTCCCACTGGAACACTGAGAGAGGGATCTGGAATGCATGTACAGTCCTGGGATCCGCAGGTTTATAATGGCCAATGCATTTTCTGCAGATGTACAAAGTATCACCTGGCATATGTATCCTCCACTGACAGGCTGCTCTGCCTCTGGGAAAGTGTGTGCCTCAATTGCAAATTATTGGGGTCTTCAATGCCTTTAAGGGGGAATAGAAAATTTGTATCTGTGGCAGAGATATTGCCGTTGTGCAGTTAATTAGGCGTTAACAACTTAGGCGGGAAAGCATTTTCTGGGGGTTAGTGACCATCTGGGAGAAACCAATGGCCTAAGAAACCCTGATAATTAGTGTATAGGCCTCATTCTTTCTCTAGGTCATTAGTAGGGCTGTAGGGTACGGCTGGACCAGAGTCCAAATATCTGTTCAAAGGTGCCCTCCGACCTCTGAGGAGTTTGTGCCTGGTTTGGAGCCGACTGCAAATAAACTTGTACTGGCGAGAAGGTTTTGAAGGCATTCAAAGACCATGTTTGAATGAGGGATAAAAGGTTCACAGATCAGGTAAGTTGAATCTTTTCAGTTTATAATATCCATCAATTAGTTTATTTTACAATAAAGGTTTTACCCTGGAGCTCATTAGAAGCAGTTTTGCTGGTGTCAGTCCCCAAAGATGACAGTACCTTGGTGTCTCAGATTTCTGCCTGGCATACCCACTAGCGAGAGATGTTTCACAAAAGAAGTGGGAATTGCAGGATAACCCACGCAAACAGGGAGATTTTATTGCTTTGGTACAAAATTTGAAAGTTTAAATTTTCAGTATTTTTATAAACACACTTTGTGCACATACACATAGGTATGTGCATACAGAAAGAGGGAAACAATGTGATGACAACAAGGTCCACAGAGCTCTGATCATTCTGGACCAAATGGTTGGATTATTTCACCATGTGTCTCTGGCTTCCCCAGACAGGTGATGCAGCATGGCTTTGGGTTTTTAAGCAGGCCTGACAATTGCAAACATCTTCCTGGTTTTTTGCCTTTATCTTGAAAACTGGAGCTGAGGCGGGAAACACCTTGGGCTCATCCCCGGCTCAGTGTTGGGGAAGACTGAGGGCTGGACCCGGGGACTTGCGGAATCGGAGTAGCGAGCGCTTGGAAGCGCAGGCCCGGGTTTGAATGGGGCCGAGCACAGGGATAGGGGGTCGGATCAGCCCCCCACCACCCCGCCGTGCCTGCCCCACGCCCGCCCGGCGACCGGTGACGCAGGAGGAGCACGAATGCCATTGGCGACCGGGCCGTGGCATAGCCAATGGAAGTGTGAGGCGGGCGGGGCAGCGGCGCCGGGGATCCACCGGGGCCAGGTGACGCCAGGTGCAGTACGGGTCACCATTGGCAGCTCTCTCGGGCGCGGCCAGGCAAGGACCCTGCTGGCTCCAGGCAGCCGAGCAGAGATGGTGCCCGTGCAGTCTGTGGTGAAGACCCCGGGGAAGCAGCTGTCCTGCAGCAGCCCATGAAGGTCCACACCTGCAGAGATGCACCTGCAGCCTTTGGAGGAGCCCAATGCCGTACAAGGTGGGTGTGCCTGAGAGAGACTGTGACCCTATGGAGACCCTGTGCTGGAGCAGGTTCCTCGCAGGACTTGTGACCCTGAGGGGAATCCACACTGGAGCAGCCTGTTCCTGAAGGACTGACCCCGTAGAAAGGATCCATGCTGGAGCAGTTTGTGGAAGACTGTCTCCTATGGGTGGGACTCCACACTGGAGCAGGGTGAGGAGGAAGGAGCAATGGACAATACATAATGAACTGATGACAATCCTCATTCCACATCCTGCGGTGGGGTGTGTTGCTCAAAGTCTTCCAGAGCCTCAGCGTGGCTCTTTCATGGCTGTCAGACATAGTGGAAGGGTGACAATCCCCCATCCTTCCAGCCTTTACAGAGACAGGAGGCAGGCATTGGGGCAGGAGTCAGGAGTGGAGGAGATCCTGATCTAAAACCATTCTCGACAGAGGGTGACATAAGCCCTGAAGCTGGAGCAGCTCAGTGTGCTCAAAATGCCTTCCTGTTTCAGGGATGTCAGGCATGTCACTTAGGTCCTCCCTGCCCCTTCTCTCCCCAGTGAAAGAGCTCACATCTCTCCATCCCTCCCTGATTTGTGGCCTGCTCCATCCCACATCTCAGTCAGCAGCCCCACAGTGGTCTGGCTTCAGGTTGTAACTGCCCTGTCAGGAACAGACACTGGCCATAGAGACATGTGGGAGAGGCTGTCAGAGGACTGGCTTCTCCTGACATGCCAGGTGGACACCAACCCAAGTCCAGGAAAAGGAAGGGTCTTCCTGGCTGCAATATGGAATCTCTGCAGTGCACTGAGGGGTTTCCTGAGAAAAGCTCATAGAGGGAAGAAGTGTGAGAGACACAGGAGCCACATGCAAGCGGGGAACTTTAAGTTTGTATCTGTTTAATGCAGTGGTTTTCCAGAACAAAACTGTGTCGGCGCTGATGGGTCGGGGTGGGACATGAAGTAAGAAGGCAGAGCAAGCCGTTGTTGCTGTGTGGGCAACCAGGCCTTAAAGGATGAATTCTTGGGTCTCCCATGCAGCCTCGTTACCTTTCCTGCAAAGGGAGGACACCTTGAGCTGTGCTGACAGTCAGGGAGTTCACCTTTAAAGAGCTGCTGCTTCTGGAACCCCTGGGCCAACCTACATACCCATAAATCTTACAGCAGGTGATGGGAGGGAGAGCTCACCTGCGCTTCCACCACCAAAATCCCCCAGCAGAGGCTGTGGCCACAACAAGCAGCACTGCAATGGTGATGCTGACGGTTGGAGCTGCGCTGCGGTTTTCTGGGACAGGGAGAGAAGAGGGCAACTGTGTGAGGGTGGCAACGCCAGTAAGGCGCTGCCCCTCACAGGGCCAGTGGCTGCTATATATAGCCTGCACCCCATCCCTCATGGGTGGCACCTACCCCATGGGATGAGAAGGCTGCGGGTGCCCAGGCTGTGGTGGCGCACACGGCAGATGTAGCTGTGCCCATCACGGGGGGCCACAGCCAGGACACTGCGGAGCTGGTAGGTGAGGTCAGCGTTGGGCAGGATGGTGCTGGTGTTGAGCGCTGGGCCTGGAGGCACCTCCTGGCCATCCCGCAGCCAGGCCACACTGATGGGACGGGGGTAGAAGCCAGTGACATGGCAAACAAGCAGCAGCTGGTCTAGGCTGGGGGTGCGGGCAAAGACCGTGGCCACAGGCAGCTCTGGGGAATGAGAGCAAAGGGGTAAGGGCAAGCCCCGGTGGGGCACGGCTGGGCCCCGGTGGGGGGAGGGGCGGGGGGGCTTTGGGGTGTCTGTTGCAGGGTCAGGGTGGTCTCACCTTGTCTCTCCAGAGTTGCTCTCCCATACTTCTTCAGAGTGAGGAAGTTGCTCTGGCATATCCAGATGGAGAGAAGGTACTCCAGGAGCACTCTGACGGACTTCTGCCTGTTGAGGCTCTTGCTGACCAGCTCTGCCACCTGGGATGGCTGCCGGGCCTCCCAGCGCTGTTTATCTACCTCAAAAGCTATGAGGTCTCTGCCATCCCAGCTGACATCCAGGAAGCCCCGGCTCGTCGTATTGGGGTACAGCACACAGCCTGCACGGAACTGGACCACCAATGGGTCTGTCAAGGGCAAAGCCAGTGGAGAGGTCCCATGAGTGTGTGGAACATGGGTGGCATGAGGTGGGATGTGGCTGAGGGCACATACAGGGATGCAGTGGAAAGCAGGATGCAATGGGCAGCAGGGGGTAAGGCCATGCTTCAGGAGACCCCAGACACCCTGCAAGCCCTCAGGCACCTTGGAAGAATGGAGTGGATACCAGTGTGGGGTGCTTGCTTAAAAAGAATTCTGTCCTCCAAAATATTTGCCCCCAATTTTCTCTTTCATGATCTTTGCTGTGTCAATCCTGCAGCTCCAGTAAATTTGGTGGCAGCTCCCTGACACGCAAAGAGGTTCCTTGTGCCAGATGGCAGAAGCCACAAAGGGTGTTTTTCGTCTGCTGCCCTACCCACTCCTGCTAGTCACATGCTCCAGCAGCTGCAGTGTTTCAGGAGCTGTCGGACCCCGTGAGACCCCCCCCAAATGCCATCCTGGTGGGGAGGAGGCCACAGCCAGAACCTGGGGAGAAGGACTAGGGCTCTGGCAGGGCTCGTTCCCATACTCACAGTGCTGTTTTGTCTGCTGAACTGTGTCATGCACAAATCGGATCATATTGCGCAGAGCGATTTTGTACTGGGACATGATCTTTTCCCCGTCACCTTCAGCTGCAGCCTGGCTGGCCCAGGGCCAGTGGAAGTGGATGCTCCAGTTGGCCGGATCCAGTGTTAAGATGGGTATGTCCCCTATGACTGCCACACATGACACCTCAGCAGAGCTGATGTTGGCAAAGAGGCTAGTCAGGAGGTACTGGATAACCTGTGGCTCTGCTAGGAGAGAGGATGGAGGCAGGAAAGGGTGCAGGAAGGAGATGAGTGGAGGTGCTAAAGGGGAAACAGGAAGTGGAGGTGCTGGAGAGGGAACAGGGGATTCAGACTAGATAATAAGAAAGAAATCTTTTACTGTGAGGAGTAGAGAGACACCGGCATATGTTACCCAGAGATATGGTGGATGCCCCATCCCTGGAAACATTCAAGGCCAGGTTGTTTGGGGCTCTGAGCTGGGAAGGTGTCCCTGCCCATGGCAGAGGGGTTGGACTGAATGGCCTTTAAAGGTCCTTTTCACCCCGAATCATTCTGCACTTCTATGATTCTATGCTCTTCATCCTGCTCAGAGTTCCTTTCCTGTCTGAACTTCCTCTGACTTCACTGCTCTTTTTCCTTCTCTATTTTACTTTCAACAAAGTGGTTGTCTCCTCCAGAGGATTTTAGGCCTTTTGTCCCCTCCCCTCCATGCCTCCCTCCTGGCCAGTGCTGCTGTCTGACTGTGCAGAGCAGATGAAAGGGCACCCTGCTGCTTGTTTAGGGTGATGTTTCCCCCCAGGAGAAGCACCTGTGCCAGCACCTGTATCTGCCAAAGACCTGGACACGGTACAGAGGATACAGAGGATGGTTGATAGGAAAGGGCATTTTGTCCAGGTTTGGGGCTCCCTGATAGGGCCAGGACATCAGCCGAGCCCAGAGATCAATCCTGCCTTTCCGTGTCTGATGCTGCCTGCCCCGGAAGCATAAGGTCTCAGAGGTTGTGGTAAAACACTCTGTGTGACAGCAGTGCCTGAAACACCCTTTTGCAGGTGCAGCTCCCTAACGAATGAGGGGCTGCTGGAAGGGGCCATCAGCACCATGCGGAGCTGAGATCCACCTGGCACCCATGGGCTCCCTGCAGGCGGAGGACATCTTGGGGGAAAACTCAACACCCAAGGCCTGGCTGGGGACCACTGTGGTCTCTTCTGCTTGTGTGCCCAAGGCCCTGTGTTGGAGCTGGTGGGGCAGAAGTCCTGAGCTGGAGGGAGGATCAGAGAGTGTGGGCAGGGACAAAGCATGTTCGGGTGGTGCGCGGTGGGAGGTGGCCCTCTGATGCTGGGAATCATCTGCCCCCCCAGTACAGCACAGTGCCCTGGCCATGCCTCCCCTGAGCAGAACTCGTGGGGTCCTCTGACAGGGCGGGGGGGTGAGGGCGGTTGAGGTGAGCCAGGGCTCCCACTTACCGTCTGGGTCTGCCCACATCCCAGGGAGGAGGAGAAAGAGGAAGAGGAGGAGGTGACGGGGCTGCATGGTGCATGCCGCAAGGCTGAAGAAGCAGCACCAGTTACTGTGGGAGGAGCAAGAACCTGTGGGAACCCAAGCTTCGACCCAGCCCAGCAGCCACTGCCGTGGCTCTCCACCAATTGGAGAATGAATGTGTCAGGGAGGGGCCCAGAGGTCCCAAGCTGAACGCTGGGGGCGCGTGGGAGGGACAAAAGCTGAAATAAGGTCTCGAGCTTGAAGCGGCGTGACAAGCTGGGGCTGGGAAAAGTCTAGCCAGAAGGCGAAGGCAAGGAGAGAGAGTCCCAGGAAGCAGCACTAGGAAAAAAGATATTCGAGGATCTAGGCTGGGTTTTCCTGACTCCCCCTCTCCACCAATATTATACTGTCCTATCCCTGTTCTTGTGGGATGCATCAGCACCAATACAGGTGACGATGGCTTTTGGATTTCACACCTGACTGGAGAAAGATGGTTGCTGTCCTCTCAGCCCCCACATAGAGAGAAGGGATACTTTGGGTCACCCCCCTCCAGCTGCTGGCACCTCCAGCTCAGGCTGCTCCTGCATCACTTGCCTAATTCTGGGGATGGGGCTCCCAGGGAGGAGGTGACAAGCTGTTCCACCTAGTCCCAAGCTGTAGGATACTGCTCTAAACACCTGGGGATGGGCCTGGCAACTCCCCTTTCTTTCCCACCACCTTTGGTGTGGAATCTGGTCCCCCTCCCCAAGACCCCCCTCTGCATGGGAACAAAAATGGTGGGAGCCATCACCCTGCTCTGTCCCCACTGGCACCAGTGTCCAGTGCTGGAGGGATCATAGGATGACCAGCGTCAGCCTCTCCCCCACAATGTCCCTGATCGACTGCTCCTCCCCAGCTCCTCCCCTCAACGTGCAATTTCTCTTCCCCTTTTTTTGGGTGGTGCCTGCACTGGGGACAAAGGCAGAACCAAAACCACAGACAAGGGCAAGTCTGAGGGGTGCACCTCGGCAGTGTCCAAATACCGAATCCTTTCGCTTCCATGGAGCTGTCCCAGAGAGAAGTGGGGATGCTGTGGTGGCCTGGTAGGCCCAGAAACGGCACCAGCTTCCCTAGGAGCATGACGCAGGGGATGTCCAGCTATGCCACCACAAGGTCCGCATCCCTCCCACTAGTCCTAGACCCAGAGGAGAGTGTTTGGCTGTCAGGATGGCAAAGTGCAGCCATGGGGCATGTCTTCCCAGGGAGGGAAGACACAAGGGGGCTTTGGTCTCTGCAGTCCTGTGAGGTGATGCCTTGTCCCCATGGTCTCCCATGAGATGATTGTGGGTCACTTCTTGCTGAGCAGCTGAGAGGCCATTCACAGCCCTCTGTCCTGTGCAGGTGCATGTGACACTACCCGTGTCTGAGTTGCTCATAGGACAGGACCAGGCACCTGGCTTGTGCACATGGTCACAATGTGTTCAGCCCCCTCAGAATTTCCTCTAGATGTCTCCCACTGTTGCAGCGGCTCTGCTTTTAAGTTCTGCTTTAGCCCTTCCACTTCTCTATTGAATGTACTTCTCATATTTGGAGTTTTTTTCACTTCCTTTTTTGCTCACAACTTCTTCATATTCTCTGGTCAGAAAGTGATCCAAGGGGACGGGGGCTGTTGGTCCACACAGACCATTGGTCCTCAGAGTCCTCTCAAGTAACCATGGTCCTCAGAGACACCCTCAGGTTACCAGTGGTCCCTACAGTTCCCTCAGGTGACATTGGTCCTTGGACTCCTCTCAAGTGATTACTGGTCCTCACTTTCCCCCTGCCCTAGGGGACTATAGGACTTTGAAGTTCTCATGTGGCCACTGGTCCTCAAAAGACCCCACAGGTAACATTGGTCCTTGCAGTCTTCCCTGAGGTGAAGGCTGTAACCCTCCGAGCTATGCCTGGGTAAGTTGGGGTGGGGTGGACAGAGATGCAGTGCCTCTGGGTGCCATACTGGGTGGGTGGGCGGGCAGCAGTACCTGCTGCGCTGGGCTGGGATGAGGTACCTTAGGAACCCTCTAAAAATGCCTGGTTTTGGCCTGTTATTGTAAGGTCTCTTAGGGAATGCGAGCAAACACTTGCAGACACCTCCCTGGTACCAAGTGTTTGTGGGTGTGGTACTGTAGGGCCTCTTGGGAGGTCATTCACATTGACACCTTTCCTCAGCAGATTTCCTCACTGGGTGCACCTGCTCTCCAAGTCTGCCTTGTCCCGCGAGTGCTGCAGGATGTTCCACTCTGCTTGGGAGAGGAATTGCTCCATTCGCCCTGTGGGTGCCAAGGCATGCCCCCACCCAAGAGTTTCATCTGTCTGTCCCAAGTCAGCAGGGGCTGGGAGAGGCTTGATGTCACACCTATTGCAGCGAGGTCCTTGAGCCCTGTGATGCCAGCAGGTGACTCTGGCTGCCAGGGAAATGCAGTCCTCACCTCAGCATTGTGGTTTCCAGGTTCTGGCCAAGGGAGAACAAACACCATTCGACTTGTGGTGGATACGGCCACAAGCCAACCAGGTTTTCTGGCTTGCACACGGCTGCCAGACTTATCCTGGGAAACTTTGCAAGAAGTTGTCCAGTGAAACCAAACCCTTTGAAGCTACATGTTCAAGTTGATTGGGAGCATCAACTACATGCCTTCCTGTGTGTATGTGAACTCTGCTATCTTTGATGAGACACGGGCTTCCTTTTTCTCCTTTATTAGGAGCTTTGGGGTCACTTTACCTCCATGTGCACAGTTGCTTATTTCCATGCAATATGTAAGAACATGTTCGTATATGCACAGGCACACGTGTACTGTTTTTTTCCCATGCCTTGGTGCTTTCTGCAATTAGTGCCAATAATTCAGCAGTGTTTCAGCTTCCATATGTGGCTGATCAAAACCTCTCCAAGCCCATTCAACTGCTAAGGAAAAACACGTGATCTTAGTGAAAATACGAATGGTTTATTTTCATTTCATACACAGCTGCAGCTCCCACACATGACACCAGAGTTTCAGTGTTACTCAGCACTTTGTAAAGCCACTTCTGGCCAGGTTCTGTTAATCTGTGTGGAACAGTTCAGTCTCAGCACAAATATTTCTGGAATATGGTTAATAAAGGCAATCTTTAGGAAAAAAAAAAAACAAACAGAAAGTGACAGTAGGAGGATACAGCTTTCCACCTTCTGACAAAAGTGTTACTGAACCACAACCAAGAGAATTTGCCATTGGGCATTGAGGTGCCCTAGAGCATCAGTGGGTGCACTGGCCAGTGCCACAAGCTAAGAGATGATCATGTGTAACAAGTGAGGAGGTCTCAGACTTGCATTTGTGTCTGTTTAGAAAATTCAAATGAGTCAAAAGCTGCCCGAGTTTCCCTTGTGCATCTCTGAATCGCATTAGTCTTGCAATTCACAATCCCCAGAACTTAGGTGAAGCACAAAAAGGTAGTTCTTGTTGCTGCGAAGGCAGTGGGAGGGAAAGGGGACTGTTGGCTCCCTTCTGAGCTAAGCTTCTTTGTCCAGGATGGAGTTCCTGGACTCCGATTCCTCCATCTGCTGGTGCTTTCTGAAATGAGAGTGGGACAGCTGGATGCTCCATGGCAGAGACCTTCTGGGAGTGCAGACAGCATCTGGCAGGGCCAAAGCAAGAGCTTTGCTGCTCACTGCAGAAATCCCCAGGGCATCTCCTCCCCTGCTCTCCCACTGCTGCTCCATGGGGCAGACAGGGACTCACCTTTGTCTCCACACCCAAAACACCGACATGGCAGCTACGGCCATGGCTGCAAGCAGCCCGGCCACGAGCCCTGTGATCAGCACCATTTCTGAGTTCCCTGGGAAACATAAGGAGAAGCTGCCATGAACTTTCTGGGGTTTGCTCCATCCTGTGGGGCAGGGTGGCTCAGGAGCTCCATCTCATCCCTCATGGGTGGCACCTACCCCATGGGATGAGAAGGCTGCGGGTGCCCAGGCTGTGGTGGCGCACACGGCAGATGTAGCTGTGCCCATCACGGGGGGCCACAGCCAGGACACTGCGGAGCTGGTAGGTGAGGTCAGCGTTGGGCAGGATGGTGCTGGTGTTGAGCGCTGGGCCTGGAGGCACCTCCTGGCCATCCCGCAGCCAGGCCACACTGATGGGACGGGGGTAGAAGCCAGTGACATGGCAAACAAGCAGCAGCTGGTCTAGGCTGGGGGTGCGGGCAAAGACCGTGGCCACAGGCAGCTCTGGGGAATGAGAGCAAAGGGGTAAGGGCAAGCCCCGGTGGGGCACGGCTGGGCCCCGGTGGGGGGAGGGGCGGGGGGGCTTTGGGGTGTCTGTTGCAGGGTCAGGGTGGTCTCACCTTGTCTCTCCAGAGCTGCCCTCCCATAGTGCAGTAACACCTCCATGTCATCAACACAAGTATCATTGAAGAGAATTTCCACCAGCTCACTGAAGGCAGTGTAGTTCTGGAGAAATGACTGGACATACCGTGACAAGTTGGTGTCCTGGGAGAGGATCCAGGTGACATTCTCTGTGTTGAAGGTGAGGAAATCTTGACCATTGTAACCCACATAGGCAAAGGCCTGGGAGGTTCTGTTGGGGTACAGCACGCAGCCTGCCACGCACTGAGCCACAAAAGGGTCTGGCAGGGCAGAGAGGAGAGAGAGACTGCATGAGGGGCTGGGATTCCCTTTCTGCAGACACGGTCAGTATCTCCTAGACAGCAACAGCACTATCAGATCCCTCCCCACTTCCCAGCTGCTTTTCAGAAAGGAGATGCAGTGAAGACTGGGTACTCACAGGGGACATCCCTTTGCATGGCCCCTTCATTGATCAGATGGCTGAACTGCTGCAAATAGATCTTAATCAGGTTCTCAATGGTGTCCCAGTCACTGCGGCGAAGGGCTGGGCGCACCCAGGGCTGGTAGAAGCGGATGGACCATGTGTGTTTATCAAGAGAACCAAGTTCGATGTCTTCTAGGAGGCCCAGCCCCTCCGTGTCCACAAACGAGGTGTTTTGGAAGGTGGTGGTCTGGAGCAGACGGATAGTGAAGGTCCCTACATGAGACAAGGGTTGACAGGGAGGAGATGAGACTGAGAGAAGAGGGCTGAGGAAAGTGGGGGCACTGAGGGATGGGTCCTTGAGGTTGCAGGGATCCATGGGCCCCCCATAAGCCCCTTATACTCTTTGCAGCCCCAGTTCCCATCCCCTGCACCCACCTGGGGTGGCTGCATCCCTGCTGGGGAGGAGGTGTGGAGCCAGGGGACAAGGAGGGGCGAGGAAGCAAGTGCCCAAAGTGGCTGGAGAGCAGGAAACCTCTCCCCTGTAGAGTCCCATGGAGGTAGATGTGTATGATCCAGAGGTCTCACTTACCCTCCAGGTTTGCACATGTCCCAGAGAGGAGGAAGAGGCAGAGGAGGAGGGAGAGAAGGCAGCAGCAAGGGGACTGCATGGTTCCAGCAGTGAGGTCCAGAGCGTGCAGCAGTGGGTGCAGCAGCAGGAAGAAGAGACTGTTGATAGTGTGGCCTCAGATGCCTCCTCAGGCTGGCTCTGCCTGGGCAGCTCTGCTGGTGCTAATGGCCCTGGCAGCCAATGGGGCTGGCACTGAGGTTTAGGGGAGGGCTCTGAGGTTCCCACTTGGAGTGAGCTGGGGCATCTTGAGTATGGCTGTGAGTGCTGGGGGAATTTGATTGTGAGCAAGGTCATCCCACTACATGCAGGAGTGGTCCCTCATGGCTGCAGCAGCACCTTGACGATCACAGTGATGTGGGTGAACCGAGTCCTCTTTTCTACCCCCCTTTCAGGTGGACGTGTCACTTGGCCATGTACTGCATCCATTGCCCTCATAGGAATGTCCCATATTTGTGCCTGGCATAACTGGGCCTGCATAGAACAGACATTGCCACCTGCTCTGTTCCCAACAACATGGCTGTTTTTCCCACAGGGCAGGCAAGTCCTACTCCCACCACAGAGCCTCAAGCCTGGGCTCTCTGTGCCCCAAGGCTGTGCACTGGTCCCATGCCTCTGGTTACCTCCCAACCATCCCACAGCCAGGCCACTCTGATGGGCCACAGGGTATATAAGGCAGTGATATGGCAAACATGCAGGAGAGCTGGGCCATGGCCTTGGAAAGCTCTGAGGGGTGAGAGTGATGCAGAAAAGGTGATGGTAATATCCCTTGACCCCTCCGCACTGCTGGTCTCATCCTGGGAAAGGGACTTCCCAGAGGTGAGATGATAAGCACTTCCAGCCTGGACCACAGCTGTGGGGTCAGGGATGGCTGCAGGAATAGCTGGAGGAAGCAGTCCTCCAGGAGCTCTTCTTGGGGTGCAAGAAGTGAAGGGACTAGAGTAGCTATAGTGTGGTGGTCCCCAAGGGGAAAGATGGGCTGCAGGGCCTGGAGAGGACTGTTTCCCATTGACAGTCATCAGACTCCTGGAGCAGTGGCAGCTGGCTGGACAGGATCTTCAAGGTGGGATTGGAACTCACCCTCAGGCCCATGCCAGGGAGTTGCAGTGGATGTGCAGCTTCCCCCTTTCCATGGAGCTCTATCCATGCCATGGGGCCTGGGAGCTGCCTCTCTGCTTCCCTGCACCCCATAGCATAGGGGAGTCTGACCTCTGCCCTAAATGCCCCCACAGAAGAGGGCCTGAGGACTGGCTGCAGCCCGGAAACTCCCCTTTCCTTCCCACTAGCTTAGGTGTGGAATCTGGTCCCCCTCCCCAAGAGCCTCCTGTGCATGGGAACAGAAATGGTGGGAGCCATCCCCCTGCTCTGTCCCCACTGGCACCAGTGTCCAGTGCTGGAGGGCCAATGTGGTGACCAGAGCCAGCCTCACCCCACAATGTTCCATGTCCACTGCTCCTCCCTCACCTGCAGTTTCTTTCCCCCTCTCCTAAGGTGGTGCCCATGTTGAGGGTGAAGGCAGAGCCTAAACCACAGCCAAGGGGAAGTCTGAGGTGGGGTGCCCTGATAACAACCAAACACAACAGGGGCAGAGATATCTATGTTGGTATGTGACCCTTCAAAGCACAACTAGGACCAGGTGTCACCACTCCATGTGAGCATTTTTGGTGTCTCCAGCTGTAGGGACATGGGGAAGGCCCATATGGGGCTGCTGCAGGCTAAGCTCCAGCACCCCACGACACTGAGTCAGACATGGGGAGAAAAGGACACCGAACCCCTTCCCTTCCATGGAGCTGTCCCAGAGAGAAGTGGGGATGCTGTGGTGGCCTGGTAGGCCCAGAAACGGCACCAGCTTCCCTAGGAGCATGACGCAGGGGATGTCCAGCTATGCCACCACAAGGTCCGCATCCCTCCCACTAGTCCTAGACCCAGAGGAGAGTGTTTGGCTGTCAGGATGGCAAAGTGCAGCCATGGGGCAGCCAGGGAGGGAAGAGAGAAGGGGACTTTTGTCTCTGCAGTCCTGTGAGGTGATGCCTTGTCCCCATGGTCTCCCATGAGATGATTGTGGGTCACTTCTTGCTGAGCAGCTGAGAGGCCATTCACAGCCGTGTCCTGTGCAGGTGCATGTGACAAAACTCAAGTAACAAGCAGTCCCCTGTAGGTCCAGATGAGGTCCAGTGTACACAATCCACTTATATCTACTCATATTTCATTTCTCCTTACTGGTGGAAATAATCACTAGATACAAAATTGCTAAATCCCACAAACTCCACAGGAACAAAGACAAACCCAAAATGGAGGGGTACTCCTCCCTTTCAAGATGGCATCCACTATGGGCAACGATGTGTAGGGAGACAAAGGGAAAATGGAGTCAGCCTTCCTCCCTACTTATCTCTCTGGCAGCAACAACTCCATCAGCAAAGGTGGCTGGCACACTCTGGCAGGTGATAGTCAGCAAAGGGCTAGAACTCATGGAGAGACTTTGCCTTTGTTGTGGCAGAAAACAGCAAGGCAAAGCAAGGCAAGGCAAAGCAGCTGGGCTGCCGTGACCTGGTGCCTTCTTGCCTCAGCTGGGCACTGCTGGCAAGCTATGGGCAACTCAGACTGGAGCAGGGCCACTCTGTTCTTTCTGGCACAGTGCTGCTGACAGGCACTCCTGGAACTTGCCTCAAGGCAGTCCAAGATGCAAGAGAGGAACAAAAGGGAGGGGGGAAAAATGAACAGAAAAACCCAAAGCAAAGATTCTGCCTTGAGCAAAGACCACAAGGCAAGAGGGGTCTGCCTGAGAGACCCATGATTTTGAAAAGGAACCCCAGCAACCCCTGGCCCTCGCACCTCAATTTCCAGCCATGGCGCTGGATCTCAAAGAGACTAACAATTTTGGGCACAGATAGAGATGGACTACAATAACATCTTGGGTTACCCAGGACACATGCTCATTTGAAGTAGACCAATTTGGCTTCCTTCCTGCCCTTTCCCAAGCTCAGCTTTCCGTCAGACTTCTCTCCTCCTGCTCATTACAGCTGCAAGTCACACTTGATACCGCTAGCCAAGCACCAAGAGGTGCAGGGCACAGGTCTGTGCACAGTGCGGCCTCTTTCCCTGAGCTCCCACCTGGCTTCTCTGCAGATTGCAGTCCCTTCATGGGTGGGAGGGGGTGGCCCTGGCTGGCAGGTGACCCTCCATCCTGCTGCTCACCCATCTGTCAGGGGGATAGGGGAGAGAGTCAGAAAGGCAAATTTGAGAAAACACTCACCGGTCAAGATACTGACAGTTTAACAAGGGAAAGAAACTCTCTCGGGAAACACTTCATCACATCACACTGTGGCCAATGCTGGCAGGGAACTCTGGAGGCCATTGGGCCCAAGCCCTTGCCCAAGCAGAGTCACCTGCAACCAGATGTCCAGCTCAAGGGGTGGTTCAAGAATGATGTATCATTTAAAAAGCATAAGCATGTCGGCAAAAAGCTGCCTGAGTGTGGCCTTGGCATGTCTGGAATCTTCAATTCCTACCTCATCCCATTACGTATTGAATGCATAAATAATCACCCAAGTTGTCGTATAGTGGCAATATCTAATAAAAATATTATCCATAATTCTGACCTTTTTAATGCTGTAAAGCTTAGTACTGGAGTCCATCTAATACTAGAAACCTCTGCTTCTTCTTGGAGGGAAAGAGTATGTTCTGCACGGGTAAGTCTGATTAAAATAACACATAGTTCCAAGCTGATGCTTGTTTTATTAGAATACCACATTAATGTCAAATTCACAATTTATGACACTTAAAGATCAAAATCTTAAATTTTCTTCCTCTATTCCAAAACCTCTAAGCTGCGAAGAAAAACCCAACACGTTGTTGTAACCCAACATTTTCAGAATGTTACTTTGAAAATGTTAGCAAAGTAGAATTTAATTTAAAGCATTTAACAGCTGAGACAAGCAACGTGAAAAGCTGAATTACAGAGGAAACAGTGCAACCCAACATTCATACGACAAATCTACCTTTCCACAACAATTAGTACTTCCAGGTCACTTTTTTCCACCAAAAAGATGTTGTAGTGGTGAAAAGATGATGCTGGGGAAACAATAACAACGAGAAGAGCACATTAGACTTAAATAAATCTCTGAAAACTGGGAAAAAGCTAATTTCTGTCCAACAGAAAGACACAATGCTAGTACAAAGCAATACAGAGGGAAACTGAAAAAATAGAGGAAACAATGAATAACTTGTGCCCTAATGGTCTGGTCTCAGTCATTAAAGGAATGGCACACATTACAATTAACAAGGAGTTTGACTTTTAAAAAAACTAACAAAAAACCCAACCAACCAAACAGCAGCTGCCAACATTCAACTAACTGGTGCCGTGCAGTGAGCGATGGCACTCACAGGATCCAGCGTCGGCAGAGTGAGAGAACTCCTTCGGGCAGCCAGCAGGTGTCTGCACAGTGACATGGCCTTGCATTTAAAATGGTGCCTTTGAGCATCAGAGCTACAAAGTTCAGATTTGCTCAGTGGCCAAATAAAGGTCACATGCACCTTAATGGGGCTGAAGGTCCATCCGTGAAGGCCCTTTTAGCTGGCACTTCTCAGCTGAGAAAAGCCACTTTGTGTAAGGGCTGTGATGGAGGTCCAGTGACTTTCTCTCACCCGTTTTTCCCAAAGACAGCTCAGAAGAGGAACATTTAGTGGGAAATGCTGCCCCTTAGCACGAGATAAAAAGACATCCCTTTTTTTTGCCTTGGGAGACTTTGGTTTAACCACAGAAAAGATGTCTCCATCCTTCAAAATGACGGAGAACCACCTGGAGCTGCCAGAATCAGCCTCTGACACAGGCTTGGACAGAGACAGGACTGCATCTGCTCATCAGTGCAGGATTAGTACCTTCTCCAGAACTTTGAAAGACCTCTTCCTTCTGACTTCATGTTTCCTTTCTTTCCTGTTTGGTCCATTTGCTGCAGCAGCTGCACTGCACCCTCAGCCTGACTGGCTACTCTATTTTGTTCAAGGGCAAATTCCATAGGTTCCCCTGTAAGAAACAGCAGCAAGAACAAAACCACAACCTCGCTCTCTACATACTCCCTGCATACCCAGTGGAATGAAACTCAGTGGAATCCAGGAATTCCTTACTCACAGAAACTCAGCTGGTCACAGTCTTTAGTAAGGGATGCTGAGCTAAACTCAAGCTCATTTGCTTTGGAGGAATTCTAAAAGGAAAAGGAACCCAAGAACTGTCACATAATGCTAAATTCTATTGTACAGAGATTTTTGGTGGCTTGCTTCCTAAAAGCATTAAAAAGCAAGGTCTACACTCTTTGTTGTGTGGTTTCATTTGGGGATTTTTTTTCTGCTACTGTGAGGACTGTCTTCACCAAGGTATTTTTACACCTCCCTCCTCAGGACATAACACAAAGCTCTAAGTCATTTAGAAGACTTCAGCATACCAGATAGTGAACTAACAGTAGCTATGGAATAGGCAGAGATTTCAAAAAACGTGAACAGAAGAGCTGTAGGAAACAACAGCCTCTGGACAGTGCAGGCCCCTGGACATTAGCCCTTCTAAGACATAGTCCTGGGACACAGACTTAACTCAGAAGGGACAAAAATGGAAAGAGGTGGGCCAGAAGCAAGAGGTGGGCCAGGAATATCCATTAGGAATGCGATCAGCAACACAAAGGACCACAAAAAACAAAAAAAAAGCATACAAAACCACAACAAAATCAGCAGGTATGCTTCTTTTAGAGAGCAAACCCTACAAGAACGACAGGTCCCGATGGTGTTTCTCTTGCACTAATCTCAGAACCATTAGGTTCAGGAAAAGCCCATTGAGTCCAACTGCTAACCCAGCATTGCCAAGGCCATCAATAAACCATGTCCCCAAATGCCACATCAAAGCTCAGGTTAACACAAAATTCCCAACCTTTGATGGCCCGAGATCTTTGCAGTTTACTCTGAGACCATTAGCTAAGTTAGGAAAATTCTCTGGAGTGACAGGCTGAGTGTCTCTCTCTTCAACTTTCACTGGTGCACTGTGTAAGTGGAAAGACATGCAGGTTTGACCACATTCATCCTGACCAGCTATCAGCATCACAGGCCTGGGAGACATTTGGATGACAGCTGAAAATGCAATCCACTGAACAGTCACGTGCCTGTGGCACTTCTATGCTCCTCATTCCGAATCCAGTGCCAACGTCCTAAAGTCAATCCCACATGCACTATGTAGACAGGTATCCTTCCTGTTAAACGAGACCCTTCCCTTCTTGAGAAGCATTATAAAATACCGGGTGGATTTGAAACCAAAGCCATACACTGTTGATAAACTGAGAAAGAGCCTCGGAAGAATGACAAGAAAATCTCCCATAAAGTACAGGAGCTACTGACATGTCTTTGTCCTAAACCTAATATTTCTTCTCATTCTGAATTAAAAGGAAAAAAACAAACAAAACCCAAATGGAAAGCATGTCACAGAAATACCTGGCTTTCATCTTCTAAAAATGCATTTTAGGAAGAGGACTTCTGCCCCTGATTTCACAGACCTGATCTGATCAACACCTGATCTGGTGTTCATCAACAGAACAGTTTGTGTCCAGACATCCCTCTCAGTGTAACAGTGCCTTGACTACTGCAATTTCAAGGACAAGTCATGATGCCACGAAGAGCTGTTCTGGAGAATGTTCTTCTCACCTGAGTTGGTATTTGCTGAGTTGATTTTTGCATCGCAGTTCCAGTTTACCCAGAAAGCGCTCAAGACATGCCCTCCCACGTTAGTTAACACAAGAGGAACTTACAGTGATCTCTGCCTCCTGTCATACTATTTCTCAGGGTCCAAGCTGCTATCTGGAGCTCAGCTTTCAAGGACTCTAATGTCTTGAAAACTGTACAAGCAGCAGAGGAATTCTGGAGACACTGATTATAGCAAAGTGGGGAATACAAAAGCATCTTTCAGAAGATGACCCTTATCTCACCAACAGAGTGTTTCGAGTACCTGAGGAAAGAAGCCAGAGAGGGCATGTGTAGAGACCTGTCACTAATACTGCAAAGGTAAGCAGAGGGAGGGAAAAAAATAGTGATTCAAATTTTAGAGACAAATAAACCTGCTTGTTTTAGAGAAGTTATTCTTTACTGAATGCTCCCAAGCAGTTACCAGGCAGTCTTCTTCCTATCCTGAAAATCTAACAAACCTGCCAAAAAACCCTGTTCTGAAGGAAAGCTTTGGGCTTACTTTGTGAGAAAACCCAAGAGAAATATGTTTGCCTCCTTGGAAAAAACTCTCTTCCAAAGAGTTAGAGAGGGGGAAAAAGCCAGGAAGGTGATTGTGTAGCAGGGATTGGAATTAAATTTAGAATGGGCATCCAGAAAATAGATTAGGTGCATTTGGGAGGATGTGCAACAGCCAGGAAGACACGGGCATTAGGGTGTGCTGAAGAGCAGCTCTGTAAGAGCAGCCTTGGAGCCTGTGCGCTAAAAGAGAAAGAATCTTCTCCTCCTAACAAGGTCTTTGGAGAAAACAGTGGCTTTAGAGAGCAACGGCCAATCTCTCTGGAACAATCCTGTCATGAATCTGCCTTCTGGTGCCATAGTGAGAAAAGGCATGGCACTGTTTCAGGAACAGGGTGATGCCTGCATGGCCATCAGCAGAGAGAAGGACACGAGTGGGGAGTGGCACATGGTCACAGCAAAGCCAGCGTCAAGATGCCAGCACCCACTGTTGGCCCTTTGAGGAGTTCTTCATAAAGGGGCATGTGAGATGACAGAGAACTGGAGTCCTGGAGAAAAGGCAGGGCATCCTTCAGGCTCAACTCTCAGAGGTTGAGCTTACCCCCGAGCTTGTAGCTTAACAGTCAGAGAAGTTTGTGCCATCTCAAAAAAAATATAACTCATTCCTTGGCTAAGTCTGGTGAGAAGTCAAAAATGTCAAAAATGATGAGGGTGATGCAGGGAAAAAGGGGACAAATTACCTGCAGGCATTTTTATGCTTGCCACTGTAAGGGTCCAGGACTAAATAGGTGCTGTTGTCTCTTTCTGAATATTCTGTAGCTTACCTTTTCAAATCCATGCTCTGCTTTACTCATCTGGTGAGCACAGTCAGCTCCAGTTCTAAAGATAAGTAAGTAAAAACTGAATTTACAAAAAGTCACAAAAAAGAAGCAGCTACTCCAAGTATTTCACTAGAAACCAGAACTTTCGTAGGACTCTACCCAACAAGATATATACCCTTAATCCATATTTGTACTCATGTTTCAAAGTCTTCCTTAAAAATGAAAATATGCACTCATTCTGCTTTTCTACTAAGACAAACAAGCATTTAAAGAGAAAAATGAAAATATGCACTCATTCTGCTTTTCTACTAAGACAAACAAGCATTTAAAGAGAAAAATGAAAATATGCACTCATTCTGCTTTTCTACTAAGACAAACAAGCATTTAAAGAGAAAAAGTGTTACATGAAAAAGGGGATGAGCAGATAGCTAAGAAAACTTGTGAATCCTACAAGGTTACAAGGACAGGTAGCAAAGAACCACAGAAAGATCTTGTAAGACTTGGTCATGGAGCATTAAAATGGCAAAAGAAACTCTGTACGGGGAAGTATGAAGGGATGCATGTGCAGAAAAAACATCCTGGCTTCACCTGAGGTGATCAGTATCACTGGGAGTGCCACCTGGAGATTCTGATTTCACAATGCTCAGTAGCACACCAAGAAAACCCAAATCCCCCAAGAGAATTTAGGAGCAAAAGAGCTCGTCCAGAAAGAAGAGACAACAAAGAGCTGGTCTCACTACAGCAGACACACTCCCTTCTGGGGCGGGGAAGATGCTCAGCCGGAATGAGCTCTTCAGTCTAACAGTGTAACTGGAAAGAAATGACAGAAGGCTTGAAGCTAGTGCTCACCAATTTGGGTTTGAATTCAAGCATATACTTAAGAATTATGGATTGTTCTAATCATAACTGCTGTGGCAAGATACAGGACCTAGAGAGAACTGCCAGACTGGATCATGAAATAGCCCTTTTTGACCTTGTACTTTATTAATCTACAACTTGTGTCTTTGGCTAAAAGAAATCAAAAAGCATTCTGAATCCTGGGCTCATTCTTCCCTCATTTCCAACAGTTGTACTGTGAGTAGAAACAGGCCAGGGGGATGGGGGTGGGATTAAAGGACTGCATTTGTGTGAGCAGGAAAAGAGCTGGCTTCAGCTGTTAGTATCTCTGCATGAAACACATTTGGGAATTGGGTAGGATATAAGGCAATAAGGTAGATGATTGGATATGGTCCGTATGCGATAGTGGAAAGGTGAGCATCAACACTTCTGAACCACCGATGGATTGAGGACTCTTTGCCACATACCTGTGAGGATTCAGTACAGGTATAGATTTTCTTAATTTAAAAAAATACACTCTATAAAGAAAGAAGCCTGCCAGCCTGTAACTAACACTGGGTCTCTGAGAGGTAGTTGAGAACTAGGCCCAAGGTTAGCCATGAGCCAACCCTGTACCCTCATGCTGAAGGTGTCCGACAACACCCTGAGCTGAATTAGGCACAGCTCTGCCAGATCACTGCCCTCAAGCAGTGATGTCTCCCCTCTGCTCGAGGCTGCTGAGGCCCCTCTGTGTGCCTTGTCTGGACCAGAAACCCCAGTACGTGACTGGGACTCACTGGGGTGAACCCAGCAAAGGGCCACGATGCAAACACAATGATGTGATTGCGGAATTTTTTCTAAGTGGAGAGGCTTTGAGAGATGAGGCTGTTCAGCCTGGAGAAGGCTTGGGTGGGATCTTACCAACGTGTACACCTGATGGGAGGGAATGAAGAACAGGGAGCCAGGCTCTCCTCAACCCTCTTGTCTTCTGGCAGGACAAGAGGCAAAGGGCACAGATTGCAAAACATGAAATTAAATTTGAACACAAGAAAATTTTTTTTGACTAGAACTGTGGTCATACACTGCAACTGGCTCTCCACAGTTGTGGTGGTTCCACGCTCAGAGTCTACTCACGATCTAAGGGAACTTGCTTTGGGTGGCCCTGCTTGAACAGGAGGGGTTGAACTCGATGATATCAAAGGACCTGTCCAACCTCAACCATCCTGTAAAATCCAGAGATAGAGATCTACTTGGAAATTACCATAAGAAGTTTAGGTACCGAAGAAACATATGGTGAAGTGTGAGAATACTCATGTGTACACACAACACGTGCAATTTCAGAAGACTTTAAAGCACTTGGAAAAGAGCAAGTTCCAAGGCATTTTACCATCAGCCTTGAGCCAAGCAGGCAGCATTCATCAGCTGTCTCAATGGAGCAGGCTGGGAGGCAGGTGGAAAACTGGTTCCAGTTCTTCCCTTGCTGTCCCAGACTCAAGTGTGCAAGCCAGTGCACCGTTCTGTCTGGCCGCTGAGCTATCACCTCACTGTGACTCAAAAGGTGATGTGAACACAGAGGAGTTAAACAGGCAGAGCTCTGGTCAATAGTATGGGAACTTGGAAAGTACAGGACCACTTTTTTCCCAAAATGAGCAATAATGCTTAGATTCTGTTATCTATGGAAGAAAAGGAAGAAGAAAAATGGGGCAAAGGATTGCACAGAAATGAAACGTGAGGAAGGTACAAGAGACACTAAAAATATTAATATGTGTCCTGGGAGACTCTTTTGGAGTCAACTGACCTGTCCATACATGATTGTGGGCATGAGGTCTCAGCTCTGACTTCCAGTCTTCTCCTCCTCAATGCTTCTTTCACTGCAGTACTTTCTGACATTTCATTTCTTCTCCTGGCCTTCAAAACATTGCAATTAATTTTGACTTTTCTATTTTAGAACAAAATTCATAGTTAATGTACATTCATATTTTGCAAAAAACTGTTCCTGCTTATACACTGAAAACCAAAAAAGGATTCAGGACTAAAATAAGCACTGGGGGGTCAGCCAGAGAATTAGCCTCAACAGTTTTAAACAAAGTATTTCTTTCTAGGACATCCTATTTCCTCCATTTTCAGAGAACTGCCAAGGAACGTAAGCAGCAGGAATGCAGAGATAGAAAAATTCCTTAGGGGAATTTGGATTTGAATTATTCTTCATTAATTCACTTCAGACACTTAATAAATACCTACCCTGAGCTCTCATGACTCAAAAGCTTCTCAAATAAGCTTACCTTTGCTGTTTATGACACAGTACCTAGGGAACTACTTAATTACTCAGCAATATTGATCTTACAGACTCTTACAGTGAAGAAAACACTGGACAGCTCACTCAGTCAGGCTTGCAGAAAATCCATGGAACTGAAGGCAGACGGCTCTCAGGTCCTGATACAGGACTGCTTTCCAAGCCCAGCAGAACTGCCAGAAGAACTTCTCTCCCCCTGGATGGTTCCAGGTGAGAACTCGTTGCCAGCTTTACACTGACTAACTCCTAGAGGTAGGAGCACTCGAGCATTGCCTAAAGGCATATATTCTGCTTCTCAAGAATACTTAGAACATAAATTAAACAACAAAACAAAACCAAATGCACAACTTACAAGCTCATCACTGCCCTTGTGTGTGCCCTTGACTTCTTTACCTGCAACAGAGGTATAAAACTTGGTGACTATTTAGACTGGACTTTCTTTAACCAACCAAGAAGTACATTTTTGCACTGCATTTCCTCTTCCAGGAGCAAGATAAACTACTGTGAAACATTCGGGACCCGCATATGATACACTGAAATAGAAAACCTTCAAATACAGCTCTTTCTGAACCAGAATTCTTGGCTTTGAACACCAGATGTCAATGAGATGGGACAATTGCTTCTCTTGAATAAGTCAAAGGTGTCTTCAGAAGAGAAGGGCCTGAAGAACAGTTAGCATCTCGCTGTGCTTTGGGCACCGGATGGAAGGTGCAAGGACATCCAGAGCACAGCCTCTACAGAATTCTGGCCAGCTGTAGGACGTATGGGATTCACACATATTTCCCTGAAGAAAAATCCCCACCAAGAGAAATTTGAGACATCCAGTCTGAAAGTAACAGTGCCTTACCCTGTTGCTAATTTTAGAATAGCAGTACAGTACAACTATCTGGATAGGGCAATTAAATACTGGAGCAGATGTACAGGGAAGTGAATGAACTCTCCATGGTTAGAAGTTTTTACATCCAAACATGAGATGTTTGATAGGGAATGCAAATAGGTGAGACTAAGAAATTACTAGTTGGCCATTTTATAAAGATCACATTATCTGTTAAGCAGTCATTAAAAAAACCAGTAACTTTTTTTCAGAGCCTGATAATCAGAACAGGAAACAGTAAGAATACTCAGTTTTCCTAACAGGGGAGTTTAAATGTAGAGTCCCACAGAGGCCTTAGCTGTGGCCTGAGGTGGTTCAGAGAATTCATAGAAAACCTGGAAAATGAGACACTCTTGAGGTGAAAATGTTTGCTAATTATACAAAAGATATTATTACCATGATTACTATCACTTTTTTTTTACAAAAATCCATTCTTTCTTTAGGAAAATAGCAACAAAGAGTGTGATGTTCAATGTCAACAAATGTAGTCAAGCACAAGGAAGAAAAACGTGTCCCACATACATGTATGTGCTGGCTCTAGCCCAATGACTGACATTAAAAAATGAAGGTTGGGAGCCACTGGGCATTGCTTCATAAAAATACCAGCTAAAGAATCAGCAGGGGTTGGAAAGACAAAGGGCAATTCAGGGAGTTTGAGAAAAGCAATAGAGACAATAAAGAACACCCTGTTATGCACTATTTCAAACTCACGGTACAGTCATGCCCCATGCACTTTTGCTCTCTCTGATACAGTAGGCGAAGGAAAAGAGAAAAGCAAGACATAGATCATAGATGTTTCCGGAAATTACCTAAACATAACCACAATGACTTACCACAAGATACATTTTGCTGAAATGAGTTCAACTCTAGATACAATGTACAAACGTAAGGATAAGGCACCAGACGGACATTCGCATGTTTGAATTTCATCTTTGATACTCGCTCCCATTTACTCAAATCTGAGAAGAATGATAAGACTTAAAAATACAACACTAACATTTCAAAGGAGCACGAGTCCTGACAATGTCTTCTAAAGCTTCAAAAGTCACAGCACACTGCACATGTGCACAAGGGAGCAAATACAACCTGTTACTATGAACTTGTGAAACTGCACCAGTAACACATTACAGGAAACACTTATCCAGGTGACACTGCCCCATCAGTCACCTGTATTAATAGTGTTCTGTTCCCTTAACTCTGTCTGCCTTCAGTTGACACCCTCCTGCAAAAAACCATGCCAGGCTCTTCCAAACCTATGAATAAAAAAACTCCTCAGCAGTCTTCCTAATTAAAAAGAAATTATTTAAAATTTTTATTTAAAAATTGAAAAGGATTTTGATTCATAGAAGCAGCACCATTAAATTTATTTCACAGTTCA